>JAUIMM010000330.1:1342500-1390000 GCA_031769625.1 Taudactylus pleione | reverse complement strand
GTATGTCAAACTCTAATTCATAAACCAAATCACGGCAACTCAATATTGGACCAAACATCCTCGGAATAACATCGACATCACTGCAAATCAGGAATTTACTAAGATTTGTGTATGCAAAACTGCACCCAAATCACTAATCAAGGCACGAAATGAACAGATGCTAAAAACAAATCGTCTTGATGTGACTCCTGCACAAATCAGTACAATCTTTGCTGGCTCTTGTGTTAAAAGTGCATTTTTTGGGTTCATTTCATTAAAAAAAATGATGTGTCCATCCCTTCCAAAAGCACAACCAGCACCGGGCCTTGTGAGCAGGTCCTGGGTTCAGGAAATAATGAGGAAAAACGGCATGGGGACACCCCGTATTTCAATGAACCAGCACAGGGCTCCTGAGCCGGTTTTGGATGAAGAATTACGGGGAAGAAATGTGTAGGGTTCCCCCGTATTTCAATTAACCAACACCGGGCTCTTACTAGTGGAGGTGTAATGCCAAAGGCAGAGGACATGCTTTATGGGGATAATTGGATCCACCCTCTCCAGGGTACCCCAGGCTGGTGCTGAAGCCAGGGGCTATCCCTCATATCTCTGTCTTGTGCAGCCAGGGTTGATAGGGTCAAATAAAAGATATCAACTAATATTGTCTTTTACAGGGGGACTATAGGTCCCAGAAAGCCTCCCCCGCATGTCGGTACTTGTAAAACCACAAATACCAGCATGCGGGACATTAAGGGCCCCCTAGTACATCTAGTCCCCCTGTAAAAGAAATTTTAAATGAATGACACACACCGAACATTTCAGTATTTTATTACACATACACTCACTCATTCTTTTACTCACACTCTGCCACCCTCACACTACTGTACATACTTAACTTGGGAAGCGGTATGAAATACCGCCGGCCGCATGGCCGGGAGTTCGAATCCCGGCAGCGTCAGGCAGACAAATGCAGAGATCCCGGCAGTGGCAGCCCGGCAGCGCTGGAAATCCTCAGGTAAGTATTTACTAGCCTAACCCCCCCTAACCCTAACCCTCCTTAGGGGTGCCTAACCCTAACCTCGCCCCCCAAGTGCCTAACCCTAAACCCCCCTCTGTCCCTAAACGGCCCCACTTCCCCGCTGCCTAAGTCGCCCAGGGGGGTACCTAACCCTAACCCTCCCTCCCCCTAGCCTACCCCTAACCCTCCCGGGAAGGTTGCCTAACCCTAAGACCCCCCTGTGAGCCCTAAACCGAACCTTCCTCCCCCCCCGCTGCTGTCCGCTCGCGGCGCCCGGCATCCCTTCGTTCGGGGTTCCGGTCTCCCGGCGTCGGAAAAATGACAGGCGTCTAGATTTAGACGCCTGTCATTTAACCCTCGCCGGGATAAAGCAGTCGGGAAGACCCACAGCTATAGCGAGCGTCCATGATGATGGTCGCGATGGTCTTGACCTGCGGTAGGGTCTCGCTGCCGCAAGCCCAGGAGTGATTTTGGCTCTATCAGAGCCAAAATCACTCCCACTGACATCACTAGTGATGTCAGTGGGGCCGGACTCAGACGGAAGGCGTTCCCATGGGAACGCCTCCGTCTGGCAGCCACGCCCCTGGAACGCCCACCAAAGGGGGCGTGCTGTCAGTCACCATCGACAGCACGCCCCCTTTGGTGCGAGACCCCGAGCGACGTATTCCTAGTCGCTCACCGGGTCTCGCTCATGCGTACAACGGAGCTCCCTCCGTCGTGCGCATGCGCATTCGCCCAACATCGACCCGCTAGCGAGCGACCTTCACTCGCGAACGGGTCTGAATGACCCCCGCACACAGCAAAAGTATGCAAATCCCGCGATCGCATGGCAAGACATTAGCACACCCACTATGTCTTGGTGTGTATTTAGATGCCCCTCAGCCTGTCTTAGGACGCCCACTTTCCCACGTCATCCCCAGGAAGTGTATTCAACAATCGTAACATCGAGTAACATCGGACCCATACGCAGCACTTGTGGCTGACCATACCCTACCGCAAGCACTGCGACCGCTTCAGTGTGAAATTCAGCCATGTGATATGTATTATGAAGCTGCGTCTTAATTATGCACACCTCTGTAATGGCGTTAAGGCACTCAGGCACTCCTGTGTTCGCACCACAACACCCCCGTTTCCGTCGAACATCCCCTGTCACCACCCACAAACGGCTCGTCCTGTCACTCAATCTAGTGAGGTGGCTATGCGCTGCGAGCGAACGCTTCCCAATCGCATGGACTAGTTCGCGCTCACGCACTGTCTTATACGCATGCGCACATTGCAGACATCGGCAGGCTACGTGCGAACGCAGTCTGGCAAGCAGGTGGGAATCGGGCCCTTAGGGCCAATATGAGTGAACTCGCACAGGCCACAACACGACCATTATCACCAATTGTCAGTCCAACATGCTTCTTAGTAAATTTGAGATTTGCTGCAGGAAACGTTCTAGCGAAAAGCGCCGATTTGCAATCGCAGCCCAACATGATCTTTAGTAAATCTCCCCCTAGGTAGTTGAAAAGAAATCTAGACAACTTTCCATTTTTCTCTGTAATATTTAAAAGCATCATTGGAGGGTGGTTCTTACAGGTCACTGTTACCTCGTACCAATCATTTGTATATTCTAAAGTTCACCGGGTAAATGACCATTAACACATTGTTGCTTTTTATGAGAGACAGGACTTTTTTTTTGCACCATTACCTGTGTATAAATGTCCCCCAGTGATTCTTTATTTTCTCTATAGACATCATTACTTCACAAACTTTTTTTTTTTATCACTCTCGCTTTTAATCATTTGGTAATTTGTGTCTTCTCTGGAAATCTGACGTCATGTGAACTGCAAGTTTGCAGTAGCTGAACAGTGCTCAGTAAACAGTGGTCAGCCAACATTGCTGGATGACATACTCTGCATAAGAACTCATTCAACCTGTTTCTTTTCACTCAGGACGTTCAAGGCGGGCGTTTTCCAATCTCCCCAGAGTCGCTGCAGCAGCGAGATCATTTGGCAAAAATTAAAAATTCATTCTTCAAGCAGCAGAAAAACCTGGCACCGGGAACGTGTGTTTTGTGTGACACAGCCCCGTCGGGATGACCGTATAGCTGGACTGATTGTGACTTCTCTGCAGTTAAGGACTGATTTTCATTAATTCCCAGACAAATGGAGTCGTCTTCAAACTCTACTCAAGAATATTGGTATGTCAGCAAATACTTTGATATGTCTGGTTCTATACACTAATATCTGCGCTTAATGGGTTAAGAGCTTACGGAAGAATTTCTAATATCATTCATGTGCAATTCTAGATAAAAATAACCCTTATTATTATAGGAAATAAAGTACTGAGTCTATGAAGATTGACACAGCATACTGTATTACACCTAAATGTACTTCAGTATAAGGCTCTATGTAAATAGGCAGATACAGTATACAGTACATACATGCCAGACCGACTTTTTCACAGTTGATAATAATCCACATCAGCTTCTCCCACTTATTTTCTAACCGTAATAACTTGGATCTAATGACCTAACCACTGACAGCTTTTTGGTCTGATTCAGAGGTGGAATGCCGATGTTTGCCGTAATGGCACTTATTTTTGTACTGCGCATGTGCCAAGTTTCATTACCATCGGCGGTCGCAGCCAGAACTTGGACGCTGTGTGATTGTCAGACAGGGAGTACTTGCGGGAGGTAAAGGGAGGTAGCGACCAAAAACGCAGATATGCCACGTCCGTTTTTGGAGCGTGTCTGAAACTGCAAATGCAAATTCGTACGCAGTGGTTATGGCTCCGGTGGCTTATTGCCGATGGACGTTCTGAGCGACCATCGAGTCGCTCAGAACATCGATGCTGTGATCGAAGAGCGACTGATGGTGCATCTGTGCATTCAAGTGGCTTCTTAATACAAATCCCAGAGGTGGCGACATTTGCATATTTTCACATAGCCAAGACACGGCGGCAACGAGAATTGCGTCCACCCTTGATCTCCAGGTAATTGATGCAATATGTGTGTCTGCAATTTGAAAATAACAGGGAAAGTCAGAAGCAGACTATTTGCAAACTGGAAAGAATGATTGGTGAGCAGAATACAATATATAAGCAAAATGTATTTATTGGATTGTGGAAATAGAGTTGTATGCATTATTGTTCTATTAATAAACAGATAATCAGAATTAGAATATCTGGTTCAGATCTGCTTAAAGAAACACAACATTTATATTCAGGATAACTTTTACCTCAAAGCATTTTACATTCAAATGGATCAGGGATTATTGTGCCTTATCTCTTGACAGTTATTCAACTCTACAGCTGCACACACACACAACGATTTAGTAAATGAACGATTTTAGTAAACGATTTTCGTTCATTTTTTTAAGGGAAAACTGAATGAAAATCGTTTACGAAAATCGTTCATTTACTAAATGTAATGAACGATTTTTTTGAACTACAAACGATTTTTGCATATTCCCTTACTGAAAATCGTTGAGTCGGTCAGTCTGACTGAACTACAAACTACAAACGTGAACGCGCATGAACGATAATCGTGCATCGTTTTAAGAGTGTGAACGATTTTTTCAACGATTGAACGATAAACAATATCATTATCAATAATCATTCAAAAAATCGTTGTGTGTGTATTAGAGATGAGCGGTTCGGATTCTGTGGAATCCGAACCGCTCCGAACATTGGGGATCCGAGTCCACCCGAACCCTGTTCGGGTGTTCACTGCCTGACTCGGATCCCCGTTCGGGGCCGAACGGCGGCCACCTGATGTCAGATTCTCACTAGAGAATCCGACATCAGGGCTCCTATTGTGTAGGGCAGAGCACTGTGATAGCGCTCTGCCCTACACAGACACAAACACACAACCGCCAGCGGCAGCTGTGTGTTTGTTACAGCAGCCAATGAGAGTCACACAGACTCTCATTGGCTGCTGCACGGAGGGAGCCGGCTGGAGCTCACACATGAGCTCCGTCTTCCGGCTCCCTCCTCAGCGTGTGACAGCAGAGCGGATGGCGCGGGAGCGGGGATACAGGTAAGTTTTTTTTTTACTTGTGCAAGGGCCGGGGGCGCTACTGGGGGGGGTCTGCTACTGGGGGGGTCTGCTACTGGGGGTGTGGGGGGGCCATACTACTGGGGGGACCTGCTACTGGGGGGCGCTATACTACTGGGGGGGTCTGCTACTGGGGGGGGCTATACTACTGGGGGGGTCTGATACTGGGGGTCCATACTACTGAGGGGCCTGCTACTGGGGGGCTATACTACTGGGGGGGGTCTGCTACTGGGGGGGGTCTGCTACTGAGGGGGGCATACTACTGGGGGGGCTTACTACTACCGGGGGGGGCATACTACTGGGGGGGATTACTACTACTGGGGGGGCCATACTACAGGGGGGGCCATACTACAGGGGGGCTACTACTGGGGCAGCCTACTACTGGGGGGGCATACTACTTGGGGGGCTGCTAATGGGGGGCATACTACTGGGGGGGGCTGCTAATGGGGGGCATACTACTGGGGGGCATTCTACTGGGGGCACTGCATAGGGGACCCTACTACTAAGGGGACTGCATAGGGGGCACCACTGCTGGGGGCATTGTGTAAGGGACACCGCTACTGTGGGCATTGTGTAAAAGGGTCACTACTGTGGGCATTGTGCAAAAGGGGCACTACTGTGTGTCGTAACATAAATAAGAGACACTACTTTATGGTGTAATGTGAATCAGGCCCTATGTCCGGTGTAATGTGAATAAGATTGTGCACTGTGACTCCTTGGGCCGTAGCCCACTATGTAAACAAGTACTGTGATTCTGCTGGCCGTACCCCACTGGGTGGGTGCACTACTTTTAATTTCTGCCACTGCTGTGTGGCAATGTGTCATAGATGTGCTTTATACTGTGGTGTCTGTGTCGTTGTGCCGCTGCTTTGTCGCTTAGTAACCAGTCAGCTCACTGCAACCTTTGGCCAATAATACTCTAGGAAGAAAAAAAACACCAATTTATGTGATTTTAGCTTTTTTGTAAATTTTTGTAAAAAAATCCAAATCCAAATCCAAATCCAAAGCCAGTCACCGCAGTTTGGCAAATCCAAATCCAAATCCAAAGCCGGACGACGAATTAGAACCAAATCCAAATCTAAATCCGGCAAAAATGGTCCGGCTCACATCCCTAGTGTGTATGCACCTTACCAGTTAATCTTGCAGGCTACCGCGCTAATGACTGTCACATTTAAGGAGAGTTATTCAAAAAAGGAGACTAGCATAGGGATTGCCATGGGAATGCTGCTGGTTTTTCAATGATATTTCCTTATTGCTATAGTTTCCACTATCTCTTGTTCCAGAGGGTTTTTATCAATGTTTTGAATGATGTTCTCTGACTGTCACGTAAGTTATTTGCACAAACGTGAACAAGTAAGACATTGACGGATAAATCCTATATGGTTTTCAAACGATGGTCGTATGCCATCACAAAGCATGTGTGCGGCAATGCTGGAACAATTTGGTGGACATCCCTAGGCTAGCCACACAACCCTTTCATGTTGGGATGGTATCCTTCCGGCGCAGTGCAATTGTAGCGCTTAGTTGCCGTCACTACCCATGAAAACATCTTTGCGTTGTCTCATGCATCCATGTTATGTCTAAAATATTTATGCCTGTGTTCATTATAGTGCTGTAATTAACCAATCTATCAGTAATGTGATGCAGCTCAGGTTAATGTACAGGTAACTGGAACATACTCATTGTCTCAGTCCCTGCCCCATGAGAGTTTACAATCTATAGTCCCTACCAGTGGCATATCTATAATGGGTGCAGTGTGTGCGGGGCCCCACACCGCACCCATATTATTTTAATCTTACCTGTCCATGGTTCCACTTCGGGTGTCAGCGCTGCTCAGAATACCGGAAAATGGCCGCCACGGCCATTTTGCCGGTGTTCTGCGCAGGCGCAGTAGACTCCAGGCATGCTCTAGTGCCCGGAGTCTACTAAGGCTCCGGTGGCTGGCTAGCCGCGTCAGCCGGCTGCCGGTCACCGGGGAGAGAGGATGGGGCCCCGCGCGGGAAGTGCACACGGGCCCCCTCTGCTCTTAAGACGCCCCTGGTCCCTACCAGGGGTTAATTACTTGTCAGAAAGAAATTAACCTTCCAAAATGTTTTTGGATTGTGAGAGAAAACTGGAGCACCCAGAGGATACCTAAACAAACACAGGGAGAACATACAAACTCCACACAGATAGATCCTTGGTGGGAAGCAAACCCAAGACCTCAGTGCTGTGAGACAGCAATACTGACCATTGTGCCAGCCTTGCTGCAGATACAAAATGATGCACTGTCATTCTACTCATCCATAAAGAAAAATAGATGAATTTCTATGCTATGGAACACATGCAGATGCTGTAATACATGTGGCAATGCTTTGTATATATACATTAACACGTGACAATATATCATTGTCTGTATTATATTTAATGCTGCTGTATTGTTAAATATGTTCCATTCTGGCACAAAAATACCAAGCTGTGGTAAGAATACCTCATATGTGTAATAAACAACAACTACAATTGTGCCAATATATATATATATGTGTGTGTATGTGTATATATATATATGTGTGTGTATGTGTATATATATATGTGTGTGTATGTGTATATATATATATGTGTGTGTATGTATATATATATATATATGTGTGTGTATGTGTGTATATATATATGTGTGTGTATGTGTATATATATATATGTGTGTGTATGTGTATATATATATGTGTGTGTATGTGTGTATATATATATGTGTGTGTATGTGTATATATATATGTGTGTGTATGTGTATATATATATGTGTGTGTATGTGTGTATATATATATGTGTGTGTATGTGTGTATATATATATGTGTGTGTATGTGTGTATATATATATGTGTGTGTATGTGTGTATATATATATGTGTGTGTATGTGTGTATATATATATGTGTGTGTATGTGTGTATATATATATGTGTGTGTATGTGTGTATATATATATGTGTGTGTATATATATATGTAAAATTCAAACCATTTATTTATACCACAAATTAATGTAGAAATTGAGACAAGTCTTGAAAAAGAAGTTAAAAAAGTAACTATGTTGCACAGTAATCCTTGAGTCAATGCATCAATAAAAAGAAATTTGTATCAGCATTTATCCACATTCAAATGGTAACAAATACAAGTATAAGGGGATATATTTACTAATGTGAGAGTTTTTAGAAGTGGAGATGTTGCCCAGAGCAACCAATCAGATTCTACTTAACATTTAACTAGCGCCTTCTAGAAGATAATAACTAGAATATGACTGGTTGCTATGGGCAACAGCTCCACTTCTAAAATCGAAAGCATGAAGTAGGTCTATTATTTTGGGCATTTAAAGTTTGAATGTAAGTTTGATTTGGTGTTCCTTTTCAAATCGAATTTTAATAAATGTGGGATTTGTATGTTGGTCTATGTAAAAGTACCAATGTGTTTCCGATGTTCGATTTTGAGTGGGATTTGAGTGAAATTCGGTTTTATGTTCGATTTGACATTCGATTTTGCCTTTAGTACATCTCCAAATGCAAAATCAAATGAAAATCAAAATCGAACATTAGTAAATATACCTCTTAGTCATTTCCGGCAACCCACCGATGCAGTGTAGTGGCCCCTGTTAAATTTTCTCTGCTGCCGGACGTGGTTCTGTAAACACAGTTATCATGCAGCACTATTTTAGTGTTTTAATTAACATATGTATTTACTTTTTTAACTTCTTTTTCAAGAATTGAAATCTCAGAAATCTCAATTTCTGCATTAATTTGTGGTATAAATAAATGGTTTTACCCGGCGGCCGGCAGCGCGCTAAGCGCATCAGTAGACTCCGGGGACTAGTAGATTCTAGCGTTGTAGCAGAGTCTACTGCAAAACGCCTGAAAAATGGCTGCCACGCTATTTTACAGGTGATTTGTACAGTGCTGCTACCGCCGACGCTGGACAACGGAGAGGTAAGTATTGAAGAAATGGGCCCGTATTCAATTTGGAGTTAAAAGTCCGAGTCCGGACTTTTCGCCGTCCTCAGAAATTTTGGCGGCAAAAAAGTGTCGCCCGCGTATCTCCGTATTAAATTGCAAATGTGCGAAAACGGGATCAGGTGAATTGGAAATTGACTAAAAATTCTGGCAGTTTTGGGGAAATCAGCCTGACACCCCCTAAAGGTGCTCTAACATGGGGGTTCACTATGGGTGCCCCCGAATAGCTCTGCTAAAGGTATTTGGGGTTATTAAATGGTCTCATTAGGCGCTATTTTGCGTCATTGAGCAAGTGATGAAGTATAGATTTTAGCAACTATTTTTTTAAGGAAAATAAGTATTCCCGTCAAATTTTGGGTACATGAAAATGGGTGCAAGCATAGTTCAAAGTCACTAAAATAAAGCTTTAACGTGCACAAAAAAACGCAACTTCAGCAAGCACCTGCAATCAAATCTCCCCCATACCTCCAGACCCCCCCAGGGGTTTTTGAATTTGTAACCCAACTTTTTTTTCCACCAATTTCTTCAAAGTGCTTTTTGGGGAGTCATTTGTGTAATTTTTGGCGTTTTTTTGACGCAGTTAGCATCAAGGAGGGTGCAAAAAGGGTTTAGGGCGGTCCCTGCAACTTTGCACCCCAAAACCCCAATTTTTCCGCTGGGTATTCATAGGCAAAACTTATTCAACTATTACATTGCATTGCGTTATCGCACCGCCGAAAAGAAGTTGAATACGGGGATAAATGAAATCATCGAAAATGACGTCATTGGCGAAGAAGTTTCCCCGAAAACGGCTTTTCGCTCCAAATTGAATACGGGCCCTGGTTGCAGAGTGTCGGCCCCCCTAAATCCAGGAGCGCGTATGTACTGCACACCCTGCACCCATTATAGATACGCCCCTGTTTCCAAGGCTGCAGGGCTTATTAAAGAGAGTCAGTCCACCTGCCAAATGGCAGAAACACTGTGGGTCTGATTCAGCAGTCATCACCATTGGCTACAGCTGTATGCGGAACCACAGAGGTGATAAAGAGCCTGATTAATAGATGATGCAAATCCCATTGGGTCTGCGATTCCGTACACAGCGGGCATGCGAAAATATGCTAATGACTTAGCTGATGACTCCGGTGTCTCACCTCTGCCGCTTACGTATAAGAGCGGAAACATTGGTCGCACATTGTACTTCTGAGTATGCCTATGGTGATCTAAGGCACTGAGGCCTCTACAGCTGCGCACAAATTCACAGGGGCTCACTACACGCACAGAGAACGGTTCCGACGCAAATTTTCTAACCACGCCCTGTTACCTCCCCCAAACGCTCACTACCTGTCACTCACTTTGTAAATACATTCTCACTGCATCCACCATCGCTAATCCATCACCGCAAATGCGCAGTGCAGTTTTGGCGTCCAACATGGACATTGCGTTCATCTCTGACCAATATGCAAATGATAGTTCCTGCCCGCCCCTGGTGCGGCAGCCAGCGATTGAACGAGCATGTCTTACTCTGAACATGGCCTCTGTGACCGCGGCGCTGCATCTGAGAACACAGCCGCTTTCACCGTAACGCCTGCGACACTCCCATAACACTCCCACAAGACATACTGAAGTACCCAGAACAACAACATTAAACATAAAAAAATTTAAGTGGCATTGGGGTAGATGTATTATAGCGGCACTTAACGTGACGCTATAACGCTTGCCGCTTCGCCTCTTTACCAAGGCGAAGCAGGAAGCACTAACTATGAGATGTATGAAAATCTCATCGGCCAGACAGTGGGAGCGTTAACTCACCCCTCCAGCGCTACCCGCTAGAGACCACAGCGCATCAGCCTAGTGAGCACAGAGTATGGGGCCAGGTGCATCCTAAGGATGCTTTGTGCACCTTTCCAAGCAGCAGTGACCCTTCTGGGTTCCCAGAAGCCTGTAACAGGTGCCACTGAGGAGGCCTGGCCACACCTCCCAGAGTAAGCCACGCCCCCCTCAGTATCACCCAGGCACCGTATATGTCTCAACGGTCCCTGGTGATGGCAGAGAGTACAGCCATGGCCAAAAGTTTTGAGACTGACACAAGTATTGGTTTTCACAAAGTTTGCTGCTTCATTGTCTGTAGACCTTTTTGTCAGATGTTACTATGGTATACTGAGGTAACATTACCAGCATTTCATAAGTGCCAAAGGCTTTTATTGACAATTACATTAAGTTTATGCAAAGAGTCAATATTTGCAGTGTTGACCCTTCTTTTTCAAGAGCTCTGCAATTCGCCCTGGCATGTTGTCAATCAAATTCTGGTCCACATTATTATTCCAGAAGAATAATCCTAGGGGCTATGAGGGGAATCAATGAAAAAAAAAAAGTCCAATTAAATATACACTTGACTGCTCCAAATGATAGAGAGCACTAGGCTCTCAGTATATACAAACACAGGTAGAATAGCATTGCTGTAGTCTAATATAATCAATAAATATTATAAACAAATAAACATTGTGGATATTAATGAATATAAAATCTAAAAAATAGATCAAATTAAGTTACTACAAAAATAACAAATTCTCCTCCTCTCTAGAAATGCCCCTGCCCCTAACCCTCCCTTCGGGGTGCCTAACCCTAACCTCCCTCCCAAGTACCTAACCCTAACCCCCCTCTAAGTGCCTAAACCTAACCCCCCCGTCCCCGCAGCCTAAACCTAAGTCTCCCAGGGGGGTGCCTAACTTCCCCCCGGGGGTGCCTAACCCTAACCACCCCCTTCCCCTAGTCTAGCCCTAACCCTCCCGGGAGGGTGCCTAATCCTAAATCCCCCCGGGAGCCCTGACACCTAACCCTTCCCCCCCCGTGGCTGTCCGCGTCCGGCGCACAGCTTACCTTCGTTCGGTATGCTGGGCGTCGATCTCCCGGCGTAGGTCTAATGTCAGGCGTCTGGATTTCGACGCCCGTCATTACTACTTTGCCGGGATTAAACAGTTGGGAAGCCGGCGGTCGGCATTTAGACCGTCGGATTCCTGACCACATCCCACCACCATTCATAAGCTATGAAACCAGATGACTATCTTCTGTGCTGCTATAAATGTTCTGATGTGCTGATTGGCTGCGGATTGTATCGTTTTCCCAAAGCCGGAAGCAGATACACTCAAAGGTGATTGGCAACTAATAGAACAGGCGCTGCGATTGTTACATGTGTTTACAAATGAAGTCAATCTCTAACCATTATAGAGATTGTGGGTTAATATAGTCTCTTTCCGCTGCAGTCGTAAGGAAAAGGCATACATTGTATAATTCTAGATACCCTGGCATGAGAATGACTAATAAAAATGATTAATGACTATGCAGTAAATACTTATCCTTCCCTGTATCGACAACTCGCAAATAAACACAAGTAACTCCTTTGAGCAATTGGAAAAATGTGACGTGTTTAAAAGCTGAGTTTGTAAAGGTTCTTTCTGCTAGATGTCAGGGTGAGATATGACGGAATATAAATGACTTGTGAAATACTGAAATCCGGTAGATAAATGGTATTAATGGAAGAATGATTGGCCTTGTATAAAAGCCAGTATATTCTGTAACCTATTCGCAGTACAAAGCTAAGGAAATCATTTTAAGGTTTAAGCCATATTCAACAAAATTAGGGATGAGCGGGTTCGGATTTACTCGGTTCTTATCGCCACTTTACCGCAAGTTCGGATTAGTTCGGATTTATTTTATTGGCTATCCAAAACACGTGATAGCCGAAAGCCAATAAAATGCCGTTTTGAGAACCGAGTAAATCCGAACCCGCTCATCCCTAATCAAAATACATTGTATCCATTCAATAGGAATCATTACATCAGGGAAGTGAGAACCTCAGATTAATACAGTGGTCGCCAAACCTGGTGCGGTGGCACCCTGAGGTGCTATGTGGTATTTGCAGGCTGGACTCTGTTCGGTAGTCCAGGACCAAGTCAAATTAGAAATGGTCCATAAATTAGGCAAAACCAGAGCTGGTGGCTGCCAATGATAAAATATGTAGACAAACAGAATCTCAGACCTGTCCTCCATGACATCACTGACCCTAAGGCTGACAGGTGACCACAATATACTGAATGTAATAATTTTCACAGAATTTCTTGATAAGAAACATTTTTGGCCTAGGGGTGCAGTGAAAATAAAAGCTTATTCCCTAGGGTGCAACATTTAAACTTCTAAAATCCTGCACTTTAGTAAATATACCCCTAAGCAGTGCTTAAAGTGGGCCTAGGGGAGGGGTGGAACTGTCCCCCCCCCCTTCCCCAATGCTTATGTAATAGAGGGACATTAGCTCTGTAAAAGGGGTGTGGTCTCAAAAAGGGGTGTGGTCTAAACCAAGAAAGGGGCGTGGTCACACAATAGTATCCCTCAATTCAAATTATGCCACACAGTTGCATAATCTTATTCACATTACAGTGCCATAGTGCCTCTGATTCACTTAGTAGAGCCCTTTTTACACAATGCCCACATTAGATCCCATAAAACATAATACATGCACCCCCGAATGAAGTCCATTAATAACAGGAGGCAATAAGAAATATACTGCAATCCACAGTATGTTTGGCACCATTGACATGTTTCTCCCCTTTCACAGGGGTTTTTTCAAAAGGCAATAGCTTTTAAATAAAAAATCTGTGAGAGGGAATAAACACTTCAAGGGTGCCAACACACTGTGGACTGCAGTATACATATCTTATTGCCTCCTGTTATTATTGGACTGCATTCGGCTGTGGACACCAGCGGCAAATATTATTATCCAGACTGCAAAGTATAACAGTCTGTAAATTGGCTTTGTTTGAGGGTATAGACAGCAGTAGTGTCCCTTATGCAATGCTCACTGTAGTGGTAGTGCCCCTTATGCAGTGCCCACAGTGGTAGTGCCCCTTATGCAGTGCCCACAGTGGTAGTGCCCCTTATGCAGTACCCTCAGTAGTAGTGCCCCTTATGCAGTGCCCCCAGGAGTGGTGCCCCTTATGCAGTGCCCCCATTATTAGTGATCCCTGTAGTAGTGCCCCCTATGCAGTGCCCCCATTAGTAATTCTCCCTGATGTAGTGCCCCCAGTAGTAGTGCCACCTGTAGTAGTGCTCTCAGTAGTAATGTCCCCTGTAGTAGTGCCTCCAGTGGTAATGCCTCCTGTAGTAGTGCCCCTAGTAGTAATGCCCCCAATAGTAACACACCCAGTAGTAATGCCCCCAGTGGTAATGCCCCCATTAGTAGCGCCCCCAGTAGTAATGCCCCCTGTAGTAGTGCCCCCAGTAGTAATGCCCCCATTAGTAGTGCCCTTTACACAAAAAAAACAGTAACAATACTTACCTTAAGCCACGCTCATGTGTCCACTGCCATCCGTATGGCCACCTACTCCTTGGAACTATGGGAGAGACGTCATGAGTGCACACTGAGCGAGCCGCAATTCCAGCGGCTGCTGTAGGGAAGGAGCTGGGTGCCCGCTGGTAACAAAATCACAGTGGGCACCTGGCATCTCCCTTCAGCGCCAGGCTGACAGGCTGGACTAGGTAGGCCGGAGGAGGCGGAACTGGTTCCGTCTTCAAATAGAATTGACAGATCGCAGTTTCGCCCTGTTCATAAGCACATGCATACATAAGCCATCCTGGCACTCACTATCAAACCATTCCATATGTTTGGATGTTTCTGGAGCTACATCTTCAAACTGCATCAAATTGCCAGGACACGTAGCAGCATGGCATGGTCACATGGGATGCGACCATATCAGTGAGAGCCCATCCGGCTCTGGACGCATCCCATGTGACTGTGCCTGTTAAATGATTAATACACAAGTTATAGTGTGCAGTTAGCATAGTTATGTAGGGAAGACAGAGAGTCGAGGGCCCTGCCCACACAAGATTACAATCTGAATTCTAGGTCTAGCACTATATAGTTTTGCTCACTTCTAGTCGTATTAACTTGATACAACTACAAACTGAGCAGACCGCTAACGCTGTAAGGTAACAAAGAGAGCCGGTAGTTACATCATACTTATAAACTTTCTGACCAGGTGGGGGGTGCGGTGGTGATGCACGGTCATATGGGTGGTGCAGGGGCGTGATGGCGCAATTCTATAATCGTGGAATTACTGGCATTGTATATCAGCGATGGGGACATGATGACGCAATTCAGCGTAGATCGAGTCATCAATCCACCCTGACTTCCCACTTGACTAGCTAAGTGCGCGGCACCGTGCGTCCTGGATATTCCAGGATAGTAGGCAAGTATGAGTGTAGATTACAGAAGTATTGCCCAAAAAATGGAAAACAGGTTTAATACAGTGGGGGCAGATGTATGAAGCTTTGGGAAGTGATAAAGTGCAGAATGATAAACGATTAACCGATCAGCTCCCAACTGTCATTTTTCAAACACAGCCTGTAACATGACATTTGGGAGCTGATTGGTTGGTCGTTTATCACTCTGCACTTTATCACTTTCCAGAGCATCATACATCTGCCCCAGTACCTCCAAGATAAATGTATTTATTGCACTGTGGTCTGTCTTGTATGATTGTACTGATGTAACTGTGGTTACATATCTGAGCCTCCAATAAGATCAGGTCAGACAAACCACCAACTGGAAGTGAATGTGTAACACTGGCGTTACACAACTTTCCTTTACACAACAAATCTATTCACAAAGTTCCCTTATAGATAACAATCTTTAAAAAAAAAAGAACATACCAAACAAGCATTAGTCACATCCAAAGTGTTATAGGTTGAAGTTATGTAATATGCAGATTTGCCCTCGCACACGTAGCCTCAATACGCCATACAGCTTGTGACTAGGATACTCACAGAGGAATTGCATACCATCTATTTCTTTACATTTTTCCGGGCAATGTCCAGCTATTCCACCCACGGGCCGAAGTGTCCAGCTGGCGGTCGGGAGGTTGGGCACTGTGCAGGACTCTGGAGAAGCTGAGCGGATGCCATGCACTGCATCCATTTAGTGTGGGGAGAGGGCTGGGGGCAGCCCAGCTACTGACGGAGTGCTGGGCTCACCCCCAGGCTGTCGTTAAACGGGATGTGTGCCGTATGGACACGCCACAAGTAATGTAATTAAGGGGGGGTGGTCTAAGGTAATTAGGTCACACCCCTTTTCGTGGGGGTTAACGGGCGCCCCAGTCCTGTTCTGCACAGGGCGCGGCTCCTCCTAGAGCCGGCCCTGCTTACTTCTCCGGAGTCCCTCGTCGGTCAGCACTGCAGTACAGCAGAAATCACTAAGAAAATGGTGCTGTGTCTATTTTCCCGGTGTTTTTTGCACAAGAGATGTCTCCGGGAAGGTGGTATGGCGCCATAGAGCCAGAGTCTACTGCGCTGCCAGAGGAGGGGGCCTGCACACAGGCCGTCTCCTCTCGTAAACCACCTTTGTGTGTATATATAAATGACATTTGAGATTTGCAGATGAACGCAGTCTTATTCCTATAAAACCCTTGTAGTGGTGGGAGGACTTTTCTGTGGATCGTAAAGTTCAGAGAACTAAACTCACCCCTGACCTAATACTACATATTTAGGGAAAGAGTGTAAACAGCCTCTTATCCAGCCCTCCAAATGTGTCTCCGCAATGTAAACACAGATTGCTAAGTCTCAGGGTTCTTTCATACTGTCCTGTTACTTCAAGGGAAATTATATTATTCAGCAAATACAATATGGCTTATTTTCTTTAGACAAAGAAATGCATGTATTATGGTTAGCAAAACAGCGGTGTAGCATTGCTGCCTCGTAGGTCATGTGCTCAATCTAACCAATGTACTGAGGGCCTGATTCAGAGATGGACAGAATTGCACAGCGGCACACAAGCGGCTGTGGAATTCCGTTCATTTAAAATGTAAATGAAGAAGGTGGTGTCACACACCTCCATGCTGCATTTGCGTGATCACAGCGCTGTGACCCAGGTAGTAGCCTGGGGTCACCATCGATCACCATCAAAACAATCACGACCATCGGTCACGATTGTTGTCGATGTTCCATTGGTCAGGCTGCGGGAGCTAAAGCTGTCGGCGGCCCTGGGTATTATTACATACTGAAATGCAATTTTGGAATTTTGGGCAATAATATCGCGCCCAGATCACATTGAGCATGTGATTATTTATAAATGAGCCCCTGCGCTGTGAAAAGGCATCAGACTAACTACAAATACAACATTTTCAATGCCTGTGAAGTGACACAACACAGAGTTACTGTATTATTGCAGAGCAGCCAACCATGATTGTTTCTGCATCACTGTGTGCACAGGCTGCTTAAGTCACAAATACTTAGATTGTTTGCACCAACTGTACATGCAGGAGAAGCAAATGTTTATATTGTTACGACCAGGAATTAGTTCATGGATCTTAGTTTATTTAGAAGGGGAAAGAATAGAAACGTGTAGGTAACGCAGACTCAGACAAATTGATATTATACATTATAGCAAATTAAACGATTTCAAAGTTCCTGCTATAAAAATAATGAAAAGAATATTCTAATATGTAACATAACAATTAGAGATGTGCGCCGACCCTCGTGTTTTGGTTTTGGATCTGGATCTCCCCTGGTTTTGGATCTGAATCTGGTTTTGGATTTTTTTCCTTGGTGTTTTGTTTTTCGGTTTTGGTTTTGGATCTGGATTTTTTCTTAAAATATCATAAAAACAGCTAAAATCACATAAAATGGGCCTGTTTTTGTTCCTACAGTATTATTAACCTCAATAACATTTATTTCCAGTCATTTCCAATCAATGGCCCTCATTCAGAGCCACTCGTAAGCGGCAGCTCGTTTGCTCCGAGCGATGTTTGCCAAACTGCGCATGCGTACGGATCGTTATACGCATGCGCGAACCAGTCACTGCGGCCGAAATTCAAGTGCTCGCAAAATAGCGAATGCCTGCTAATTTGAGTGACAGGATGAAGCGTATGTGGGTGGTAACAGGGGAAGGTGCTTGAAAACGGGGAGTGGAGATCAGAACGCAGGCGTGCTTAAAGGTCAAAACGGGCATTTTATGGGTGTGCATATTTAAAACAGCAGCGTCATTGACCACGTCACTGGGTTTTTTTAGCCAGAACTGCTCGCAAAATTGTGGTAGCAAAAACCAACCACAAGAATAGCGAGCAGTTTATACACTGTTCGATGTACTCGATTAATCTAATAAATAGCGGGATGCGAGCGGCCAGGGGGCGTAGTTTCCCAAAAAATGACCGCAAGTTTTGTTCGCTCATTCAGACCTAGAGGCGTGAACAGACCGCAAACAGCAAATGGTTCATTTGAATAGCCACCCCTATTTTCTGGACGAGCGAGCGCAAATAGCGACCGGCTCTGAATCAGGGCCAATGTTCTCAATGCAGGGTGCCGGTGGTGTCGGTAGCATGGGGGAGCCAGTGGTGTCAGCAGTGGGGCTGCTGGCGGTGTCAGTAGTGGGGGTGCCGACAGCTGGTGTGTCGGCAGTGGGGGGTACCGGCAGCAGGTGTGTCGGTAGCGGAGGGTGCCGGCTGCGGGATCCAGCGCCATCTTATTTTAGTTGTTTTTTTCCCTGCATTCAATGGGCCGTGACAGACGACTCTGTCAGCAAGTCAGCGTTGTGCCCATTGAAGTCAAAGGGATTTTCAAAAATTGCTGCTTGAGGCAAAACCTCGAGATCCGACAGATCCTCAGTGCAGCAAACCTGGCACCCCCGCTCTGCCGACACCGCTGGCACCCTGTATTGAGAACACCCCTGCACTGACGACACAGCCAGCAAACCTGCACTAAGATACCGCTGCACCCCCGCACTGCCGACACAGCCAGCAAACCTGCACTAAAGACACTGCTGGCACCCCTGCACTGCCGGCATCACTGGTACCCTTCACTGAGAACACTGCCAGCACTGCCATTTTGTGTACTGAGGACACCGACAGCAACCCCCGCACAGCCGACACAGTCAGCAAACCTGCAATGAGGACACTGCTGGCACCCCCACACTGCTGACACAGCTAGCATACCTGCACTAAAGACACTGCTGCACCCCGCACTACCGACACAGCCAGCAAACCTGCACTAAAGACACCGCTGGCACCCCCGCACTGCCGACACAGCCAGAAAATCTGCACTAAAGACACCACTGGCACCCCCGCACTGCCGACATCACCGGTACCCTTCATGGAGGACACTGCAGCACTGCCATTCCATGTACTGAGGACACCACCAGCAACCCCCGCACAGCCGACACAGTCAGAAAACCTGCAATGAGGACACTGCTGGCACCTCCGCACTGCCGATACAGCCAGCAAACCTGCACTAAAGACACCGCTGCACCCCCGCACTGCCGACACAGCCAGAAAACCTGCACTAAAGACACCGCTGGCACCCCCGACATCACTGGTACCCTTCACTGAGGACACTGCCAGCACCGCAGCACTGCCATTCCATGAGGACACCGTCGTCAGCAACCCCGCTCTGCCGATACTGCTGTCACAGTAAATGCACTATTGGTGTATCCAACCCACACTATATAACACACTGTATCCGTGTTGGAAATTACAAACTGAACTGCCACATGTTAGTGCCGCCCACTGTGTCACTTAGCCTAGTCAGCCAGCTAGCTGAATGCAACCTTTTGGCCTTAACTAGATGAAGCAAATAATATTGTGAGGTGGTCATTGGAAAATAATGTTATTGAGGTTAATTATACTGTAGAAACAAAATCAGGCCCATTTTATGTGATTTTAGCTGTTTTTATGATTTTTTAAGAAAAAAATCTAGATCCAAAACTAAAACATGAAAACAAAACACGGAGGTGAGGTTTTGGCAAAACCAATCCAGATCCAAAACCAGGGGGGATCCAGATCCAAAACCAAAACACTAGGGTCGGCGCACATCTCTAATTAAGAGTAATTAATGGAGATCAGTAAATGAGCCTCGGAGAGGAGCTACAGTTAATATCCTGACAACCGGGATGACGGCTTCCAAAATCCCGTCACTGGGATGCTGATCTCCGAGACAAGACCGGCACAGGAATCCCGACATGACTGGGGATGCGGACGCCGGAATCCCGGCCGATGGCATCCCAATCGTAAGGACACCGATGAAGGTGTCATGGGGGGGGAGGGGTAAGGTTTAGGCTTCCCCAGGGGGACTTAGTGTTAGGCACCCCCCGTGAAGGGTTAGGCTGCGGGGAGGGGGAGTTAGGCTTAGGCACCCCCTGGGGAGGGTTAGGTTTAGGGTACGGTAAGGGGGAGTTTGGGTTAGGCATCACCGGGGGGGTTAGGGTTAGGCACCCCCTAGGGAGGTTGGGTTAGGCACTCCCCATGAAGGGTTAGGGTTAGGCTGCGGGGAGGGAGGGGTTAGGGTTAGTCACCACCAGGGGGAGGTTAGGGTTAGGCACCACTAGGGGGAGGTTGGGTTAGGCACCACCAAGGGAGAGTTAGGGTTACTATACTTACCTGCCCCTATCAGGATCTCTAATCATCGGGCTTCTGGCGTCGGTATTTCACCCGGCGGCTATTCAGCCACCAGGATATCATACCCATCCCTTGGAGAGCACTGAATGTCAGATGTGGCCCAGAATGCATTTACTCTCATTTATAAAATGATCTCATGGAACATTACTGCTGTCTCCTGTTTTATTATCTAGTGACCTGAGTACAGGGCCATATAATGTGACATGCTACATACATTTGTGCCTTTTACATGTTCAGAAATGTAGATTTTTGTTTTACTACTGGTGAATTTTGAGGAATACCACAGTGGGGCTGTTTCTGAGTTGGAAGCAAAGCAACTCTTGCTGCAATACAAAGTGTGCAAATACTGTACATGTATTATTTTTGCATGCGGGGTAACTACTGGCTTATTTTTCATGTAGCCCACAATGCAATTCAGAGTTATGTTTGGCCACACCCTGCCCATACTTGCCCACTCTTCCGGAAAATGAGGGAGACTCCGGGATTTATCGGGTAGACCCCGCACACACGGAAGTGTAGGTGGATCTCCCGCAGCCTGCCCACATACTAGTGAAGTGGGCAGGATGGGGAGATTATACCCACCCTGCTCCTCCTGAAAGTCTAACGCGAAGCCTACGCCCTCCCCAAGCCACATGGATCCTACTGCTCCATCCCGCTGTTGACGACTCACCTGACCTTCCTGACGTCCAGGCAGAGCTGATCCTGAGTCCCCCCTCAGCTTCACGGACATGACGCTGATGAGGGACTCGGCAACCACTCTTCATTGCATGCAGCAGCACTGATTGTGCAGCTGTATGCAGTAGAACAGCCGCGGCTGAGCCGCCACCTGGGAACAGGGCCCGTCTGTATGTTGAGGCCTCGGGGCGACCGCCCCTGTCTCCCCCCTCTTAATCTGGCCACTCTTCAGTAATCACCTCACAGCACCCCCACTTCAGTAATCACCTCCTCCCATAGAAAGTCCCACCCTTCAATAATTACCTCACAGCTCCCCTCCTACAGTAATCACCTCACAGCACACCACCCCTTCAGTAATCACCTCACAACACACCACCCCTTCAGTAATCACCTCACAGCAAGTCCTCCCTCCATCAGTAATCACCAGGCTCAACCCCCCTTCTCCTTCCCCAGAAAATGAACCCTCTTTACTTTGGTGATGGTCTCTGGTCTCCCATTCTGTCCTGAGCCGGCTCTTGTGTTTTAATGGTAGCTTTCTCCCCTTCAGTGGTCGATGCGCAGCAGCTTGCCCCGATGTGACCCATGCGCAGCCGCCGATAGTACTGAGAAGCTCAGGGAAGCAGAGCTGCCTGGCTGCTCGATTGTGTTATAGGCCAGCAGCACAGAGCAGCCAGTGAGCATCCTCTCTGCCTGCCTCCCACAGTAAGCCATGAACACAACGGCGGCGAGGTGGGAAGAGAGATATGGGATAGTAGTGGGCACTGGGTGGTCGCAGCGTGCTGGTAGGAGCTGGCCCCCGGCCCGGCCTATCAATGACATAAATTCACTTTTTCCTGGCAGGGGGGAAGTAGCGAGTGTAGGAGCGGGCAAGCCCCTCGAGTATCAGGGCCCAGGACTCCAATCCTGGCAATACCCCCTGGTGGGGGCCCTGCTTCCTGGCCTCGCAGGCTGCCAGGACCCAGGCAGGCTGCGGTAGGCTTCAGCTACCACAGCCTGCTCAAAAGAGCAACCATCACAACCATCAGTCGCGATGGTTGTGATGGTGATCCCAGACTGAGACCTCGGTCGCAACGCTGGGATTGCAGATGCAGCAAACAGGTGTCAGACACCTCCTGCTGCATTTGCATTTTTGCAGGACAGAATTGCACAGCCACTTGTGAGCGGCTCTGCAATTCCGTCCTCTGCTGAATCAGGCCCAGAAATAGGTGCATGACATCACACAGGGGCATTTGCTCCATGGGCCAATGTACAGTACTCAATGGGGGAGATGTATGAAGCCCAGAAGCGGTATCAGCACACGTTATGTGCGCTGATACCGCTTCTCCCCGATGTATCTCCCCGATGTATGTGCGCTGATACCGCTTCTCCCCGATGTATCTCCCCGATGTATGTGCGCTGATACCGCTTCTCCCCGATGTATGATCGGGGGTCTGGGCGGTAAATGACAGGGGCGCTATGTGCCCCTGTCATTATCGGCGCAGCTATCTACAAGATAGCAGTGCCGACGGCAGGGCCATGTATGAACGGTTATAACGCATGACCGTTCAGCCGGCTGTAGCTGTCGACAGCCTGGCGCTAGCCTATCCCCACAGCAGGGACAGCGCTGTCCCTGCTGCGGCGGCTGCCAGCTCCAGGGCTCCACGCGGGGATCTCGCGATACTTGCGAGATCCCGCGCATGCTCAGTGGAGCCGGCCGGGACAGAGACACAGCGCATCAGCACTAGGCTGATGCGCTGCTGTCTCTAGCGGGTAGCACCGGAGGGGGGAGTTAACGCTCCCCCTCTCCGGCCGATGAGATGTTCTTACATCTCATCGGTAGTGCTTCCTGCTTCGCCTCGGTAAAGAGGCGAAGCGGGATGCTTTATAGCGGCACGGTATGTGCCGCTATAATACATCTACCCCAATGGGCCCTAAGTGACAGGAACAGATAATGTTCCACTAGCTAGGGAGAAAAGAATATATACATTATTATCCCCAATTTAAATGACCTCACAGTTGCCCAATTTGCCTAACATTGGCCATTTTGTTTTGCTTTTATTACTAAAGGCTGTAAAATTGTAATTTCAAACTGACGCTCCAATTGCCTGATCTCAGCATTTTATTCTATTGATCATGTTACAGCCTCTGTTATCACATTTTCTGAGCAGCCGATCCACGTATATTGTTTAATCAACAACCAACATTTAATGAAAGAAATTTATTGCAATTATTGTAATCAGAAACAACGGCACATGGCCTGCAGAACGCATACACATTCAATAAAGACCCAGCTTACTGGATTACTGAGTGAGTCACTAAGTCAAACACCAAGGGGGTGGGAGTGTTCATGTCCTGCTCACTTGTCCTCACAAATCCGCATTAACAAAGAGAATCAATTATAGTTTGGGGGTTTTTAGGAAAACAGGTCCACAGAAATATGGCGGTGCAAACTCTAGCACCTGAACCAATATTTACTACAGTACGCTAAACACTACTAGAAAAAAATTGGGAATGTAGTTGCTAGGGAGGTTGCATGATATTTTTTAGACCCTACTACTCAACAACGGGGCTGCACAGTTTTTGTTCACTGAGGAGGAGACGAAGAAATTGAATAAAGATGGCGTAGAATCAGTAAGAATTGGATTCACTGACCCATGGATGCGTTTAACTCAGCATATGGGTGAAAATACACATCTAGGGGTCTATTTACTAAGCAGTGTTAGGAGACAGAATGAAAAATTATAAGAGAGTGATAAGGTACCAGCCAATCAGCTCCTAACTGTCATCTCACAGGCTGTGTTTGAAAAATGACAGTTGGGAGCTGATTGGCTGGCACCTTATCACTTTCTTATCACTCTTCACTCTGTCTCCTAACACTGCTTAGTAAATAGACCCCTTAGTCCCATGCATGCAATATGGAAGTAATTACCACTAGCTTGCCTCCACTTCTTGATCAGCAACATTGTCTCTAGAAAGATCTAATATTCGCCAACCTAAAGAGCCCCCCTCACACATTTTTCAAATGTGGACATAAGGTGCAAACCAGAAAAAGGGGTGTGGCCTCATGGGGAAGGGGCATGACCATTTTGATTTGTCCTGCACGATGATGAAGGGGTATCGCTCCCTTTGTACCACTGCTTTTCATGTGTCCCTGCCAAGTACAGTGTGACTCCAATGGCTGCAGTGGTGATACACAATGATTATGCAGTGTAACTCACCAGCTCTAGATGTAGGAGGGCGCTGGTGAAGCTGCACCTGCAGCGGGATTTATCCATCAGAACAGCCGGATACAAGCCTGGAGCCGGCAGTGTAGATCACCGCCTGAAGGTATAGATCAATCAAAAAAAATTATTCTCACCCCCTGGGGTGTAGCGAGGGTGGCTCCGGTAAAGCATGAGCTCCGGGCACCAGAATAAACAGGGGGCGCCATCCAGGTTGCCAGAATTCATGGGGTGCTGCACAATATGGCGGCCGCCTATTAATTTTATCTCAGTTTGATTGTTCTATATTCTACATAAATTAAATTTATGGATCTGAGATTCGTTTCTATATTTCATGCTCCCTCAAGCTGCCCAGATTACCTCCCCTCTGGCTCTTTCTCCTCTGTGATCATCTTCTGTCACCTCCCCTCCGGCCCTCCCTCCTCTGTGATCCTCCTCTGTCACCTCCCCTCCGGCTCTCCCTCCTCTGTGATCATCTTCTGTCACCTCCCCTCCGGCCCTCCCTCCTCTGTGATCATCTTCTGTCACCTCCCCACCGGCTCTCCCTCCTCTGTGATCATCTTCTGTCACCTCCCCTCCGGCCCTTCCTCCTCTGTGATCATCTTTTGTCACCTCCCCTCCGGCCCTCCCTCCTCTGTGATCCTCCTCTGTCACCTCCCCTCCGGCTCTCCCTCCTCTGTGATCATCTTCTGTCACCTCCCCTCCGGCCCTCCCTCCTCTGTGATCATCTCCTGTCACCTCCCCTCCGGCCCTCCCTCCTCTGTGTTCATCTTCTGTCACCTCCCCTCCGGCCCTCCCTCCTCTGTGATCATCTTCTGTCACCTCCCCTCCGGCCCCCCCTCCTCTGTGATCATCTTCTGTCACTTCCTCTCCGGCCCTCCCTCCTCTGTGATCATCTTCTGTCACCTCCCCTCCAGCCCTCCCTCCTCTGTGATCATCTTCTGTCACCTCCCCTCCGGCCCTCCCTCCTCTGTGATCATCTTCTGTCACCTCCCCTCCGGCCCTCCCTCCTCTGTGATCATCTTCTGTCACCTCCCCTCCGGCTCTCCCTCCTCTGTGATCATCTTCTGTCACCTCCCCTCCAGCTCTCCCTCCTCTGTGATCATCTTCTGTCACCTCCCCTTTCCTGCCAAATTGATTTCATTCACTTCTCACCTCTTTAATTCCCTCCCCTCTCTACCATGGGATCGGCTCTTTGCCCCTCCCCTCTTCTTTCTTATTGGCTTCTGTCACCTCCATATGAAAACTTCAATTATGATATGAGATTTTAAAAAATGTTGTACTTTGCTATTTAAGTGATGTTCCCAGGCATGACCAAAAAGTGTTATTTGAAAGGTCATTTAAAAAAATATTAGGAGACCTGAAATAATAATAATAATGGTGGTAGACAGAACATGATATGGTTAGTAGTACTCACATTAATATAGGTGCAATGTATATTTGTGAAGTAGGAGTATAGCTGAGAAGGGAGCTTCCCATATGTGTCCCCACTCCAGTGACAGCTGCTTGGGGCAGTAATTGCAATAATAAGCTCGGCACCCTGTGGAATCTCACTCTAGCACATGTATTCTGTCAATTTAAATGATCAGAATATACTGTATAACACAATCTCCTGTATTGACTAATAACAATGATTCAAAGGAGATAAGTGTCAGCTCCTAGGTGCTATACATAAATAACGCAGTGCTAAAAGAGCTCTCCCCTGTATCACTGAAGCATTATGACATGCACTTTCTCCGGGTGCCATGGTTCCACGCTACTCCTCTGATCCCATCCACATTACAAATGTATCAGTGAAATTGCAGTGCAAGAAAACTTATAGGGCGGCATGTACTAAAGGAAAAATGCAGTAAAAGCCCTGTCTTCGGGGTTTTGGGGGTTTTTACCCAATTTCTATATGTACTAAGCCCCGGCTACCCTATTATCGGAGGGTAATGCCAGAAAAACCTGGCGTTACCCTAAAGAAGCCTATTGGCTTCTTACCGCATCCCGCACCCGACGCTTCGCCGCCTCGGAGGGGGCAGGGTCCCACGGAGACCCCCTCACTCGGCGTCGGCTGCTTCGCAAAGGGCAGCTCTTATCACAAGAGCTGTCCTTTGCAATACTAATCACATATGTTAGTACATATGCGATTACAAAAGAAAAAAGGAAGAAAAAGTAGAGCTGTTGCTGCGGTGCACTATACTGTCAGTTCGTATTAATCTGCCCTTTATTAAAACATATTAATCTTTATTTAAATTCAATTAAAATATTGACATTTAAGGGTTATCACAACTGGCGAAAAATATATTAAAATGAATTTAACATTTATCAAAGCAGCCAGGCGAAACGCGCGTTGGCGTTTGTTTTCACATGCCGACTGGCTGCATTCTATTATTACTAAAATGTTTTGATGTAATATTAATGTTTATATCTGCAGCAGTCTGAGGGAACATCATACACACATAGGACCTCATTCAGAGTCGGTCGAAGCGGCCGCACGGTCGTACGGGAAAAGGGGCCGGATATGCAAATGATTCCCTCGCAAGTTGCGTCCCTAAGTTCGGATCGGTTGCTGGCCGACCAAGGGGAGGAAGCGGCCGGAAGACCAAAAAATACGCCCCCTTCTCGTACGCATTACACATCATCTCCGGGCATATAAGGATTAATCGCGAGCATCGGTAACCATCGGAACTGGTCGTAGAGCTTAAGGTTGACCATACCCTCTCTTAAGCTCTACGATCATGTCAGTGTAAAAACCTCCCATGTCACATGTGCCATGACGCTACTTTGCTAATTATGCACTCCCATAAACCGTATGCACTCCCATAAAATGCCGTTCATATAATTAGGCACGCCTGCGTCCGGATTTCCACTCCCCCGTTTTCAAGCACCTTCCCTTGTTACCACCCACAAACGCCTCAATCTGTCACTCAAACTACCGACCTGGCTGTGTTCAAGGAGAGAGACATTTCTGATCGTAGCGGCTAGTTTGCGCACGCGCATTGCGAACTTTACGCATGCGCAGTATAGCGAACATCGGTGGCGTACGACAGTGCGGCCACTTCGACCGACTCTGAATGAGGTCCATTATTCCTTCATTAGATAAACGGCAATGTCACTAACAGAACCACTGATTAGCTGAGTACTATTACACGGAGCTAGCTAGCCAAAATACATTACCAGCATTACTGGGGTGTGAATAGACTACTGCCAAATATCTTATGTGAAGTGTTACTAAAGTAGCTAAACTGAGATTGCTACTCTCGAATAGTTACATTGGGAGTCTATTTTAACACTATCTGTTACATTTTAGCTGCTGCAGACAAACATTTCTCTCCATAGTAATATCACTGATAAAGGAGGGAGCTCCGTCGTGCGCATTCGCCAGACGCGACGAGCGAAGGACTTTCCTTCGCTCGTTGTGTCTGATCAAAGGGGGCGTGCTGTCGATGTTGATTGACAGCACGCCCCCTTTGGTGGGCGTGCCGGGGGCGTGCCTCCCTGACGGGGCGTTCCTAAGGGAATGCCTACCGTCAGAAGCCGGCCCACTGACATCACTAGTGATGTCAGTGGGAGTGATTTTGGCTCTGATAGAGCCAAAATCACTCCGGGCCTTGCGGTTGAAAACCTCAACCGCAGGCTCCAGCTCGCAGTTTCGATGTTCGCGATGGTCAAGACCATCGCGGCCATCAAACTGCACGCTCGTATAGGCTGTGGGTGGTGACCCACAGCTATACGAGCGTCCAGGAGGACGCTCCATAGTTATGGAGGACGGCCCTCATTCAGAGCGTGCGCTCTGCTCAGAGTGTACGGCTCTGAATGAGGGCCATAGACTAATAAATCCATATATAATTACATTATAACAGTGATATCGGGAGAACAAAAACAATTCAATTATACAAGAATATAATTACATGCAACCAGCGGCATATATGAGTTTCTTTTAAAATACACTTAATTTCATACTTTCATGCACATCTTTCTATTCTGTTGAATGTTGAATTCATTTTTAATATATTTTGCCAGTTGTGATAACCCTTAAATGTCAATATTTTAATTGAATTTAAAATAAAGATTAATATGTTTTCATAAAGGACAGATTAATATGAACTGACAGTATAGTGCATCGCAGCAATAGCTCTACTTTTTCTTCTTTTTTCTTTTGAAATACATATATATAGAGCTTGTCGTAGCACATCAGTAATAAGGACCAATAAAAACAAAACAACTTTAGTTAAATATTACGTTCTCCTTTTACTGTGTCAGTATTGTATATTATAACATAAATTATAAGTATTATAATACTAGTGCGGGATCATAAACCCTTTTTTTGCATGACTACATATGCGATTAGTAAGGTTGCGGTGACTGGCGGAATGTTCACCGCAACCTTAGTACATCCCGCCCACAGTAGGATAAAATGACATAAAAGTACAATAAAAATTGCAGATAAACTGCTGCTTGAAGTGTATATGCAGCAAATATAAGCAGCGGGGAGGTCTGTGTACTGTATGTACCGTACCTTTCACTGGCTGCTGAACTTGCTGACAAGGGTTCTCGAGGTGTGCTGGTTACACCTGGGGGCTGTATTCAGGGCTGCCATCAGAAATTGTGGGGCCCACTATACATGTAAATGATGGGGCACCCTTATAGAGGGGGAGTCAGACAGTTAAGAGATAGGAGAGGCCAGGACATGCTGGGGATCAAAGAAGAGGAAGCTACAAGTGAGAATGATTATAAACAGAAAATTGCCAGGCGCAGCCGAACAGCGCCCCCTGTCCTGCAGTGTCCTGTGGCACATGTGGCACCATCCTAGCTACGGCCCTGCTAACCTCCCTTGCAGCAAGTCATATAAGCAGCATCTCTGGCAGGGGCGTCTTAAGAGAGGAGATGGCCCGTGTGCATTCCCCGTGCCGGGCCCCCCTCCTCTCTCCCCGACGGCGGGCAGCTGACTGACTCGACTGGCCGGCCATTACAGAGTCAGTAGACTAAGTGTGCCCAGAGTATACTGTGTATGTGCAGAATGTCGGAAAATTGGCCGCGGCGGACATTTTCCGGTGTTCTGTGCAGCGCTGACACCTGACGCAGGACCACAAACAGGTGAGTCTTAAATAATATGGGTGTGCGGTGTGGGGCCCCTCTGCACTGCACACCCTACACCCATTATAGATCAGATGACCCTGATCTCTGGGTCATCTGTAGGCATGTGTAGGTCATACACTGATATCTCTCTTTCAGCCTTATCATGACTGTTCGAAATCTCAGTGTTACAAATAGTAATCTATTTCTTTGTCTTATCTAAAGGTGTGATAAAGGATACTGTCATCTTCTTCTGGCTGTCTACATTTTGACTTTCCTGACCGGCCTGCCTGCTAACTTGCTGGCCTTCTACGCCTTTCTAGTCAAGGTTCGCCAGAAGCCAACGCCGGTGGACATCTTTCTTCTCAACCTGACCATCTCGGACCTTCTCCTGCTAACTTTCCTGCCTTTGAAGATGATAGAGGCTGCATCTGGTATGATCTGGCATATGGCGGAGGCACTCTGCGCAACGTCAGGGTTCTTCTATTACAGCAGTATCTACATCAGTACATTGTTTCTCACGGCTGTCAGCGTGGAGCGCTACCTTGGTGTGGCTTTTCCTATCAAATATAAGATCCACCGCAAGCCTAAATACGCCATAATTGTAAGCATCATCTTCTGGCTTGTAGCCTGCGCCAACTGCAGCGTTGTTTATGTCATCCAATACAAGGTACCTAACAACAACACAAAGCAAAACAGATGCTATGATGACTTCTCTGAAAGACAGCTATACTACCTGCTCCCGGTGCGTTTGGAGTTAGGCTTGGTACTTTTTTTCATTCCATCCATTATTACGCTTTTCTGTTACATAAACTTCATACGGATCCTGATGTCTCTGCCGAATATCCAAAAAAGGCGGAAACGCCGAGCCATTGGCCTCGCCATCGCCACTCTCTCCAACTACTGCATCTGCTTTGTGCCTTACAACATATCTCATATTGTTGGATTTATACAACACAGGAGTCCGGACTGGAGGGTGTACGCCCTGCTTTTTAGCACTCTCAATGCAACGTTGGACCCGGTGATCTTCTATTTCACCTCGACAGCAGTGCAGAACACGTTCTTTGACTTTTTGTCAGCCATCTCACTAAAGCTGAGGAAGATTTCCCCGAGTAAGACGTTTTGCCCCTCTCCGCCTCATCCTTCCTTTAATGACTGCAATGGGTCCTCCACTTTGCAGTCACAATAACATCTCATGGGACTCAGTTACAGTTTTTGGGGAATCTGCATTTTTCCATTGATAAAGAACCTGAAAAGAAGCTCAGGGATAGACATGTATACCGCTGGAATCAAAACGTAGCAAGACATTCATATTTATTGTAAATAGTAATAATGACATACCTTCAGGGTGTGGATGAAGATAAAGAGCTATGACCAATATTGTGTGGGTGTGGCCAGTCAGGGACGCAAATGGGGGGGCACGTGCCCCGGGCTACGGACTTGAGGGGGCACCGAAGAGAGGCTGCCAAGAGGGTGCCTGGGTAGCTGCAGGTGTGGGTTTGGAGCAGCACACCTGAACTGGCAGGCAGCCACCCACAGCCCTTGATTGGCACAGCACTGCCATTGCGAGCCAATCACAGTGGCTGCCAGTTTGTCAGCTTCGATTGGTTCGTAACCGGCACCACATTAGAATGATGGCAGCGCTGTCCGTTCCCCAGCATGTGGCAGCCGCTAGTGCCACGTGGCCTATATATACACCCCTCTATGCTATCTGCCGCATTGTCTCCCTATATATATATATACAAGTATAAAAATGTGAGGAAAATAAAAATACAGTTTTAATCTAATGATTTATGGACAACCACGTGGCCCTCTAGGTGGCTGGTTATCACCATGTTATCATGACGATGGGCCTACTTTTAACCGGAGACCTGGAGCTGTAGTCCCATCTGTCCCATTGTTAATATGGTCCTGCATACAGTACCTTGAGAGTGACAGAGACTGTAGCACTCTATTGCACTATAATATAAAGGTTCAGTATGGTGGGATAAATGTATTTATTTTATGATTTTCAGGTAAAATTATTTGGGACAGATTCCCATGAGGATGGCTCTCAGTAGCTGATTGTTTCATTTGACGACTGTTCTGACTTGGTACATTTTATTATTAGTTAGTAGTATAGTGATTTGGCATGCACAAAGCTGCTAGTGATGGTTTGCCCTTTAGATTCCCTCTGTGTCCTACCAGTCTTCTTCCCACAAATGTAAAATATTTGCTATGGCAGTGGGGAACTATGTGGTAGTGCCACAGAGTATCATCGCACCAGGGATAAGGTTGTATAATAGTCGTCCGGAATACTATCTCACTTCAGCTGCTGGACCCAGTGAGTCCAACCATCATTGCCCCCAACTTTGCTGTAACCTCCTCTGTTCCTCCCCTGGTGGTCACAGCTGCGTCCCTGATGGTGCCAGCAGCTGCGAACAGCTACTTCGAACTGGTGGACAACCTCAAAAGTGCCCATGCAGTAAAAAAGGCTCCGTGTTCAGATTAATGGTGAAGAACAGTTATGGTTAGTAGCAGCTGCCTCTTTCATATTTAGTGTCTCCATTTCCCTCTGAGTCTCAACATTCCAACTGTGCCAGAACTCCGGCAGCTGGCGAGAAACGCCAGTATTGACAGCTGATGATGGTAGCGGCTTACCATATCCATGCTCGCTTTCCCCATAGGCAGTTGCAACAATTATTCTATTACCTTATGTATCAGCGGTACCCCAAAACCTGTTAGATTGTAAGCTCACTTGGCCAGGACCATTTTTACCTTCTGTTTTGGGTCATTGTTTGTAATTTGTTTGCATCAAGATCATCTCAGTGTCAGCGCGTTATAGATAGAAGCTAGAACTAACATAATAATAATAATAATAATTATTATTATTATTATTATTATTATCATTTATTTATATGGCGCCACAAGAGTTCCGCAGCACCAGACAAAGTACATAAACAAATTGTAGACAAGGGACTTACAGAACAGTACAATACAGGACATAGATAATATATATTGCTACATTAGCGACCATATCACCCAGATAAGCAACAGAGCATAAGCAACCAAGTGTTAGGTGCCCTAATGGTGAGTAAGAAGTAGATGAAACTAAAGTAGGGAGAAGCACAAGAGGGCAGAGGGCCCTGCTCGTAAGAGCTTACATTCTACAACTATAATACAACTATAAGTACTGTAATCTAGTTTCCCTCTGCAAACCAATAGGTGCTTTGATAAAATGTATACAACAAGAACACCACCACCCCAAATAGTAACATTTTGGTTTGGATGACATGCCGTGAGTTCAAAGAGAAAGCAAAACTATACTTTGACTAAATTAAAAAATACATATTTTTAGATGGAGTTATAATTTTGATCTTCCTGTAGCAGTTCACTAAATTACTAGTGTGCTTTCATTATATCTACAGTGTTTGTATCTCAGGGTCACATCTGTCAGGAGGGGATGCAGGCAGGAAGCCGACGGGTGAAATGCCAACCGCCGGCTTCCCGACTGTCAAATCCTGGCAGGGTACTAAGTCCCGATGCCTGTCATTATACCTACGCCGGGAGCCCAACGGCCAGCATACTTTACAGCCGGCGGTCATTCATACTGATTCCGTCCAGAGCTATATAGGGGCAGGACGTTCCTTTACAGTGATTGGCCCTCGATGCAATGTAAGACAAAAACGAAATAAATAAAAAAATGCAAAATAGATTTTCCTATAGGTTCATTTATACCATTAAATCATATACTTCTATATACGGCGGAAAGAGCATGGCAAAGATCTCATCCATACCTGTCCTTGTCTTTCTACGATCAACACTTATTCCAGCATCAGTAGTTAAGATCTAGTATTCGTGACAGTAATGGTGCGTGCAGACGGGACGATCGACAACGATAACGATATCGTTGTTCGATCTCCCGGGTGTGCTGGCCGATCAATATCGATCATCCAGCACACCACCAATACACCAACGACTATAACGATCCGCGATCAACGATTGCGGGTCCCTATAGTAACCTGGTCGATATCGATATCGACCATACGTGCCCGCGCATCGCAGGCACGTTGGTGGGCGAAAAATGCATGATATGAACGATAACGATATGATCGATATCGTTGATGTCGTCCATTTTAATCGTACTGTGTGTACACACCTTAATACATGCATCGTTCAGGACAGAAATAAAGCGTGATCTCAATGGAGTCACGCTGAAAGATGAAGTGGTACAAGCTATACTGAGAGTGATGTAATAGCAGGATGTGAATGCTATGGTATAATAACTTGCCGTTAGTTTCAGGATAGCATACGCCATGCACAGCTTAGGAACTTGTCCGAGCAGAAAACCTGCCACGTCACCGATTACAAAAGACAATGGGGGTTGGAATTGTGTCTAATCTTCAGTGAAGTGAAAGTCCTGAGTTTTAAAGATTTGTCCCAGTCACTGTCCCTCTTTTCGTAGATTACCTGGGGATCAGTCACATTTCTCATGTTTCTATACACTAAATGCACTTTTCACTAACTTTTTGCTTCCTGAAGCTTTATAAATGGATATTCCTTTCTTGTGTTGGCAATGATGTAGGATAAGCCCCTGATTCAGAACCACACGCAAACTGCATGCAATGGCGATTTTAATGTAGTTGAGCGTTAAAATCGCCAAATTCCTATGGCGCATGCGTTACACCAAGTATACGTCCAAAGCAGGGGCGTATTTATAATGGGTGCAGGGTGTGCGGGGCACACGGGCCCCTGGGTCAAGGGGGGCCCCGCACCGCACACCCTGCACCCATATTATACTTTCCTCTCTGGAGTCACACGTTGGCGCCGTTGTCTGCGCTTTAAAAAACGGCTGGAAAATGGCCACGGGAGCCATTTTTCCGTCGTTTGCGCATGCACAGTACAGGGAAAATTGCCACCGCGGCCATTTTCCCGGTGACCTGCACATGCACTATAGACTCTGGGCACACTCTAGTGCCCAGAGTCTATAAGTGCGGCGCTGGCCACGCACCGCTCACCGGACGTAGAGGAGGGGGCCCGTGACGGAGAAGGCACACCGGCCCCCTCCTCTCTAGAAATGCCCTTGGTCCAAAGGCGCTGTTGCGATCATGAATGTCGCATGCGTGTCACTGCAAGCAGATGTGTTCACAGACGCAGCTATAGTAGACCATAGTCATACGGAGACACTGGGCCTGATTCAGAGCCGGACGCTCTGACAAGAGCGCTCGCTATGAATCAGGGCCATCCTACCTAATATTGGAGCGGCCTCCTGGCCGCTTGCATAGCTGTGCATAGCTTATGCGAGCGGCCAATAAGATGGTCGTGATGGTCAAGACTATCGCGACCATCTGGCTTGCGACGTGACCCTTTCAGAAGGGTCTTGTTGGACGCAAGCCCTGGAGTGCTTTTGGCTCTATCAGAGCCAAAAACACTCCCACTGACATCACCAGTGATGCCAGTGGGGCCGGACCCAGACGGTAGGCGTTCCCATGGGAACGCCTCCGTCTGGGCAGCCACGCCCCCGGCACGCCCACCAAAGGGGGCGTGCTGTCACTCACCATCGACAGCACGCCCCCTTTGGTGCGAGACCCGGAGCGACGGCTTCCCCGTCGCTATCCAGGTCTCGTGCATGCGCACGACGGAGCAGCCTCTGTCGTGCGCATGCGCACTTAGCTCAGCGCTGGCGAGCGGGTCTGAATCTGTACCTGCTGTAGTGCTGTTGCAAGTTTCGACTAAGGATGCAGTAATCAGTATTATTGCATGTACAGATGCTGACAGTAGGAATCTCAGTCCTCGCACATTCGGTAAACGGATGTACACAAGAGAAGGAGTTTGTAGCAGTATTCGCATAAAGTCGCAGCCGGCCGGCCGCCAATAGACGCTGCTGCACGTGCTTCTGCATCTACCTCTGATTCAGAGCCTAAACAGAAAGCTGCCATTTCAATGACTTGCACTAAGCTCACTAGCTATGGATATTATACTGTATATTTCTAAATCTTTTGTCATTTGGGAATATTATGTCTATACTGAATGTTACAAGATGCCTTTTTTCATGTTCGTTCAAATGCTTTTTTAAATATAGTAAAATGTGTATTTACCATAAATGTGCCAATGTATGTAAATATTTTGTTTTTTTGAATTGTTTTTGGCGCTATTAGCTCACGAGAAGTTTACATGATAAACAATTTAATTGTTTGCTGGACTACAGACCCGACGTCTCAGGCCAAGGAACAAATTTGTTTGGATGACATAATTTGTAGTTCATTAATTAAGAGCTGTACGAGGCAAAACTACGGAGAAAGCGTTTCTGGCAGGACTTCTAGTCATTTATGAAAGGGTTAATATTTAATTTCTACGGCATATCCTATTTAGCAGGATTTGGAGAGACTACGCTAGATCCCGCTCGGTCGAAAACCTGTGCGTATGTACAGACATTAACGGCACATGCGCAAATCAGTACGTCAGTATCTGTCGCAGAGGAGGAGGCTTACGCTGGGGCACCAGAGCACCTCCGTTATGACAGTACATCATTATATATTGCTGCAAAATTTAGTGATACATTATGATGGTTACAGCTGCCACGCTGACACCAAGGATAAATAGGACCCCACAAGTTTGGGAGTCAGATTTGAGATCCGTGGTTTAACTTAAATGACTGTATACTGTGCTTTATTATATACATTTTTAACGATTATAAAATATTATAAAAATTATGATTAATAGTTTATTGAACAGTAGTACAGAAAGTTTTTGCAACAGACCTATTATAAAACCCATCTTCTTGGTTGCAACATATAAGGTAAAAGTGGATCCACTGGCACAATGGAAACAGTCCTGGAGGGGAGTAAGTAAATCTGCCGCTCACTCAGATCTAGCTATAGCCCTAAAGTCATACTTGCCCACCTGTCAGGAATGTGTGGGAGATTCCTGAATTCTGCGGAGATCTCCCCGACTGCCGGGAAAGCAGAGAGATCTCCTGGATCTCCTGGCAGGGAAGTGGATGGGACGGGACTCTTATGGCGCAAATCGCGCTGCCGCGCCCCCAGCACTCACCACTTGGACAAAAGTTGGGCAGGGTGCTAAAGAAAGACTGTTGCTTATTCATGCGTTAGGAGCTAGTGGCACAGGACGCTTACCCCCACTGTGAGTGGGCAATCGCTGCGCTGTGAAAAAACCCTGATACAAATGTTTTATTGGAAAAAATCTGAGTCTAATACGTAAACCATTGTATTTATGTGCGTAATGTGTCATGTACTTTTGAGGGGTGTGGTATGACTTGTCAAATTAAAGAAAGTCGACAGTCCGAATGTCGACATGGACTATAGGTCAGCAACCAATATGCTGACATACAATTAGGTGAACATGGTTAAATGTCAGCACATCCAGAATGTCAACATTTAACATGTTTGCACCAGAATGTTGACATATGTTTTTTTTGCTTATTTTAGCCTAACCCTAAACCTAAGCCCTACCCTAACCCTAAGGCTAATCCCTACCCTAATCCCTACCCTGACCCTAAGGCTAATCCCTAAACCTAAGGCTAACCCCTACCCTAACCCCTACCCTGACCCTAAACCTAAGGCTACCCCCTACCCTGACTCTAAACCTAAGGCTAATCACTACCCTAACTCCTAACCCTAAACCTAATGCCTACCCTAACCCTGAACCTAAGCCTAACCCCTACCCGGTACTTGTGTACTTTACGGACTCATTGCAGAGAGAACCCAAGTGTCCTATACTCATTATTATTATTATTATCATCAATCATGGTAATGTCTAAATCCCCTTCACGTAGAGGACCCTGACGTCACCAGCCAGTGTCCAGCATCATTCCCTACCATCCAAGTGGGCATAGAGGGGCAATATAACCTTGTGGCAAGCGTAGCAAGCCACCGAGCCCAAAGCGTGGCGAGCGCAACAAGCCCGCGAGGGGACAACTTTCTTCTTTAGGTGGGGACAACTTTCGGTACTTGCGTACGTAAAGTACACAAGTAAAGTACCATTTAAAACATTCATTGGGTTCTCTCTGCAATGAGTCTGTAAAGTACACAAGTACCCCCTACCCTAACCCCGAACCTAAACCTAACCCTATACCTAAACCTAACCCCTATCCTAAACCTAACCCCTACCCTAACCCCTATCCTAACCCTAAGCCTAACCCCTATCCTAAGCCTAACCCCTATCCTAAACCTAACCCCTACCCTAACCATAAATCTAAACCTAACCCCTACCCTAAGCTTAACCCCTATCCTAAACATAACCCCTACCCTAAGCCTAACCCCTATCCTAACTCTAACCCCTATCCTAACCCTAAACCTAACCCCTACCCTAAGCCTAACCCCTATCCTAACCCCTACCCTAACCCTACACCTAACCCCTACCCTAAACCTAACCCTAATCCCTATCCTAACCCTAAACCTAACCCCTACCCTAAGCCTAACCCCTATCCTAACCCTAAACCTAACTCCTACCCTAAACCTAACCCCTACCCTAAATCTAAGCCTAACCCCTATCCTAACCCTAAACCTAACCCCTACCCTAAACCTAAGCCGAACCCCTATCCTAGCCCTAAACCTAACCCCTAGCCCTAAACCTAGCCCCTACCCTAAACCTAAGCCTAACCCCTATCCTAAACCTAACCCCTACCGTAAACCTAACCCTAAACCTAAGGCTAGCCACTACCCTGACCTTAAACTTCACCCTAAAAATCAACAAGTAACCCTATGCCGATATTCTGGTGTTGACATGTCAAATGTTGACATTCTGAATGTGTCAAGCTGAATGTATGTTGGCATATTGGTTGTCGGCCTATTGTCAATGTCGACATTCTGACTGTCGCTCTTAGAACTTGTCAACATATTTGTGTTGACATTTTGCCTGTTGGCTACCTGGCCGGATAGCCTTTTAAGAGCTATATTCATGTTAGAAAAATGTTATGTGGTAAAGTACTGTAACATAAAGATGGATGTTACCTTATATATGTTGCTATTCTGTGTGACATTGTGGAAGGCAAAATAAAGACACTTTTTCTAGATAAATGCATCTGTTTCTGTTATTTGCACGTAAAAGAAATATATATCCAGTTTATACTAGGGATGTGCAGGCTCGGATTAGTTCGGATTTTCCAGTCAAATTCGGATTTTTCCCGCCAAAAATCATGTCTCAGAAAGAAGCAAAATGTCATCTTTCATGGACAAACATCATCATTTCTGGACAAAAGTCCAGGAATGGATGACGAGACACGATTTTTGGCGTGAAAAATCCGAATTTGACTGGAAAATCCGAACTAATCCGAGCCTGCACATCCCTAGTTTAAACACAAAGAAATGAATGGGTGATTCAGAGGTGCATACAGTAGTGACTGCGGGGTCTATGTACTAAGACATGGAGAGAGATAAAGTGGATGGAGATAAACTACCAACCAATTAGCTCCTAAATGTCATGTTACAGGCTGTGTTTGAAAAATGACAGGAGCTGATTGGTTGGTACTTCATCTCCATCCACTTTATCTCTCTCCAAGGATTAGTACATAGACCCCTGCCGCTATTGCATCTTTATGGTAATGACGTGGCTGATGGGTGTTCTATTGAGACACCTCCGGCTGCAGTGCGACTTCGCTGATGTGCACTATCGGCGCACCATTGGCTCTACCATCAGAAATTGTGCAGGCAGGCGCAGAATGTCTGACTGGGCATGGCCACTGGTGTCGGTACAACTGCAGTCACTGACACGCCCGAGACACATCTGGCAGCCACCACCCATCAAAATGCATACACTTATATACAATTTCCATGTGCGGTACTCATCGGAACGCATGAGGCTCGGGTAAATGCGCAAAAGGAAAACATCGTCCAGTTGCGCCCGATGGCTTCCCTGCCTCCATCTGTGAATCACCGCCTAAGTATTCTAAAATTAAAAATAAAGACTAATAAGGGGTATATTTTGAGTGAGTGTTTTTAGAATTGGAGATGTTGCCCATAGCAACCAATCAGAATCTAACTAGCACCTTCTAAAAGATAATAGCTACAATCAGATTGGTTGCTATGGGCAACATCTCCACTTCTAAAATCTCTCACTTTAGTAAATGTACCCCTAATAGTCCTCCAAAGGCAATTTACCAAAAAACAACAATGGCGGTTGATCTCCCCCAAAAACGTCCCTGTGTCTTATCAATGTTACAATGCCAGTGAAGATATAAAGCATTTTCCAACACATATTTCTTGATAAGTATAAAAGCCTTTGTATTTTAAATAACAAAATAAAGCAAAATTTATTTCAAATGATCGGAACACAGGAGAAAAAAAGCGAGGGTACAGTACGCAGGGAAAGATTTCATGCTAAAGTATGCAAACTGCTTGCACACATCGGAGCCATATTGGGGGAGATGTAATAACCCTTGAAAATTGATAAGAGGAGAGTGATAAAGTACCAACCAATCAGCTCCTAACTGGCATTTTTAAAACTCAGCCTGTAAAGTAAAGTTAGGCGCTGATTGGTTGGTAATTTATCACTTTTCAAGGCTTAGTACTGTACTTCTCCCCCATTGTGAGATGAACCAAGATTGGACAATGTATCTTATCAACTTATGGCCAGTATTCAATTTGAAGCGAAAAGCCGTCTTCGCGTGTTTTTGGCGAAAACTTTTCGGCGATGACGTCATTTTCGCCTGTTTTGGTTTTACTCCATATTCGATTTGAAAGACTTTCCGCCTAGGCGAAAAGTCAATGCAATAAAATAGGCGAAAAAGTTTCTCCTATGAATAGAAGGCGGAAAAAAGTGCAGAATTGGGGTTTTGGGGTGCAACATTGCGGGAACCCCTGTGCAGCCTTCAGACAGTCCCCCAAAGGTAAACTGTGTAAAAAAAAATAAAAAAAAAACACTTAAAAATCACTTTGAATTTGGGGACGAAAAAAAAAATGTTGGGGGACAAAGATAAAAACTAACGAACTTGACTCTGGGGGGTCCCCAAATATGCCCCAGGTGTTTTTTTGATTGCAGATGCTTGCGGCAGGTGGATTTTTCACGATTTTTTCAACTTAACTTTAGCAACTTTTAAATATGCTGACCCCCATTATCAAGTACCCCAAATTTGCTGGGATAAGTTATTTTCTGCAAAAAAGACTCCTGAATACTATTCTGCACCACGTATACAAAAACGTTATTTAGCAGCTATTGAGCCAGTTTAAAAACACCAAATACCTTCAGCAAGCCAAATCAGGGGGTACCATAGGGAACCCCCATGTCAGAGCATTTTTTGGGGGATGTCAGGCTGATTTCCCCAAATCTGACAGTACTTTCCGCCTGTTCAAGTTTCGCCGGGTCCCTTTTTTGCGTACTTCCATACTTGAATACGGGGTAAAGCGGGCACGCCACGATACTTTTCCACCTACAAAAGACGCGATGTAGGCAAAAAGTCTGGGAGGTGAAAAAGTATCGCGGATCCGCTCTAATTGAATACGGCTCTATGCTGGGTACACACCAGAAAGATATAACTGCAGATGATGGTTGTTCATACACACTGACCAACTATCATCTGCCATTTAGGTCTGGGGTTCCGCTGGCCGTGGATTTGCTTCGCGTCACCCTCCTCTGCGGCCTGAGCAGCAAGTGTACGGGCGGTCGACTGACTACTCGTACACAGCACGATGTGCAGTTATGTCTGCCATCGGCTGTGCTGCACAGCCAACGCGTCATGTCTGTGAACGACGTCGTTCCCAGACATACCACTGGTACACACTGGCCAACGCACACACCATATATTGGTTGATCAATTGATCGGTCAATATACCTGCCAGTGTGTACTCAGCATTACTAATAACCATCAGCCATGTCACTGGTTCTTAGGCTGCAATCTCATAAATATTGGGACAGCACACACAATTGCAGCCTCTACTGCTTGTACGCTAAACACGTGTAAGGCAGACTAAAATAAAGGCTGCAAATAAACAATTTATATATTTTTTTTTTTTCTTTATCGTTCCCGGAGAATCGTCCCAGCAGAGAAAGAGTTAATGCTACAGAGAACACGATGCTTTAGAATGAGTTTGTATTTCCTGTATCAGTATATTGTTTATAGAGAAGCTGTTGCCTCTGGTTGGAACATTCAACAAAAGCGATTATGAGATAACCTATTTGTAGGTCAAGTGGATGCTTTGATCAGAAAGACTGTATCTGTCATAGTACAGAACCTGAGAGCACGCATGGCCTCTCTCACTATTTGTTTTGCAGATTGTTGCCTAAGATTCTAGGTGATGTTAATGTGAAGCCTTTATGTGCGCTCTACATCATCAGGAATTCCCATTTCATAATGTGTTTCCTTCTCCTCGGCCCAAAAACTCTAATTCAGGAAATGTTCACCTTATATGGAGTCACCATGTTTCCTACACAATAGAGAATGATTGATATAATTTACATAATACAATAACAAGACTTGCAATGTACCAGACATAATTAAAATACAGCCAATAAGATAGTTAAAAAACTCTTCACAAATGTTTTACTATACATTATATATTCATGGAACTCAAAAGGCTACATATTCTAATTACAGGAGGGGAGCGTATGAGGGGCAGTGAGATGTGGTCCAGATACAGAGTACCTGTGATTGGGCCTCCCTGGGGTGGGCGGGGACCCGCAATGATAATCGGGGTGGATGGAGTGACCTACCAAGGCCCAGAGCATTAGCCCACAGAGCCAGATTACTGACATTGTTAGCCTCAGGGGCCATGGAAATGTATTGGCTCGTTAGTTGGCTTTTTGGTGCCCCATGCCAGCCATGCACCCTTAGTGCATGATGTAATGCCAGAGGGGCAGCACTGGATAAGAGCAGATCTTCCTGGAGCATCCTGATGAGGATCAGGGGGGTTGTACAGGCAGCAGTATGCAATGCCTGGAGCTCTATGCGGCAGTGCAGCAGCGATTCTGGCTGCAGGGTGCATGGTGCCGTCCCAGGCACCCTGCTAGCCAGATTAAGGGACCATGAGGCAGCAAGCGTGCCGCACACAGGACTCTGCACCCTGGGCCTGATTCAGACCCGCTCGCGAGCGCTTAGCGCTCGCAAGCGGGTCGATGTTGCCCAAGTGCGCATGCGCATGATGGAGGCGGCTCCGTTGTGCGCATGCGCGAGACCCGAATAGCGACAGCCAAGCTGTCATTATGGGTCTCGCACCAAAGTGGGCGTGCTGTCTATGGTGATTGACAGCACGCCCCTTTGGTGGGCGTGCCAGGGGTGTGGCTGCCCAGACGGAGGCGTTCCCATTGGAAAGGCCAACCGTCTGGGGCCGGCCCCACTGACATCACTAGTGATGTCAGTGGGAGTGCTTTTGACTCTGATAGAGCCAAAATCACTCCAGGGCTTGCAGCAGCGAGACCCTACCGCAGGGTCTCGTCGCAAGCCCGATGGTCGCGATGGTCTTGACCATCGCGATCATCATTTTGGCCGCTCGCTATAGCTGTGGGTGGTCACCCACAGCTATGCGAGCGGCCAGGAGGCCGCTCCAAAAAGGAGAAGGGACGGCCCTGATTCAAAGCGAGCGCTCTGAAAGAGCGTCCGGCTCTGAATCAGGGCCTCTGTGGGGTGACACCACTCGCACATCTCTAGTTACGGCCTTGGTTGGATGCAAAATGTAAAGCCTGTGACAGCAAAAAACAAAAGATAAGAACTTATGACTTTCTTCTATAGGGCTATTTGGTCAAAACCCCCTAGTAGGCTGCACCCATGGCTCATAGGCAGAAGAGATTGCTGCACCGGAACCTACACTGTCTCTCAGAGGCCCGAAATACCGATTCCTTCCGTAAAAACCAGACTTACTCATTAAAATAGGAAGGAACAGTGTTGTACAATGCTCATTCACATGCTCTGGTTCCCTGCTGCTTGGCTGTGTGATTACTGTATATATAATAATTGTTATGTATACTGTAGGTAGTATTAGTAAGGCATTGGACTGATTCTGAGCACATGCAAAGCTGCAGCCGCAATATTTCTCACCGAGCATGCGTCAGCGGTCGTCCAGGGTAACAGTTGCATCTTTACGGATCTGAGTCACATAGAAGTCAGCTGAATCTCCACTTGCTTCCAAATGGGGCGGACTGGGTGCAGTGGTGTCACAAGGAGGGTGCGGGCCGCACCCGGGGGTCACCCGCCGAGGGGGTGACACCAAAGTGCAGACTCCTCCCCACTGTAGTATTAAGTGCAGCACTAGGCTCTTGACACTGTGAGGGAGCCGGGCAGTCGGCACCTCCTGCACCCCCCTGGCACTCCCAGTAAAAAAGCACAGGAGTCGGGACTACAGGGTTCGGGCCACAAGGCCGCGCCCCCTGTCCATGAGGCCACGCCCCATATTTGGAGGTACGCGGCTACCCCGCGAGCATAGCACTCCTGCCTGCACCAGGTGACACCACAGGGAGGGACACCACTGACTGGGTGGTAATGGGGTGCTTTGAGCTAGTTAGGGATGGGCAGATCGATTCCCTGTACTGACTTGAGCCACAGGGCTCAACTCAGTGGAGTGTCTCGAGACAGTGTCTCGGGACACGGCTCTTTAGAGCTATAGGAGTCAGAGGTGCTGGCGACTCTGTGTGAGTCGCTGACAGCTCCGCCCCACTACACTGCTGATCTGACTCAGTGCAGAAGTATGATCAGGTCAGATCAGCAGTGTAGGGGGGCAGAGCTGCCACTGGCTCAGGCTCCCACTGACAGAGAGGCTAGGGAAGGGAGTGTCTCGACACACCAATCATTGAGTGACTCGAATCATTCGAACATCTGAATGATTTGCGTCATTGTGTTGATACACTCACTCAGTAGCCCACTCTAGAGCTAGTCTAAGCTTGCTGTGGATGTGTCGTCGGCTATTCCAAGGTGAGCGCACTTGCCGCAGAGATTTCAGAAGGATTTTTTGCACCCAGAATAGGGCTGGTACAGATCCATGTATAGGGTTGGACTGGCTACATCGATACCACCGGCTCTGAATATGGGTGGAAGACCAAACTTTCCAACATCTTGGATTTTGAAAGAAGGACTTGTTGCATGTGCTGCCTGAAAATGGGGCATGACCTCATGGGGAAAGGGCATAGCCTCATGGCACGTCCCTGTTTTCATCACTATGGGCTGTCCCCAGGTTCTTCCCTGCACCGTGTAGATGCCATGCGCAAGTGAGAGTACTCCCTCCAACACAAATTCACACTGGATACTGCGGCCCGTGGGTAAGACCTCGGGATTGTCCTTGAAAAGAGGGACTGTCCCACCCAAAGTGGGACATTTGGAAGGCTCGGAATTCCAAAGTTATTTTCCAGCACTTACTGTAATGCATCAGCAGACTCAGGCGCTTTGTATCTATAATGAAGAACTTTTAACAACATTTTGCAGAAAATTACTGATAACAGAGAACAGCAGCTTGCACCCGGATACATATCAAAATCCCACATATTCATTTCTATCAGGGTACGAAAACTTTAACTTATGTATTTATGAATTTTTATACGGCAACTTCTATTTTAAGATTATACAGTAGTTGTTCTGTAATGTGAAGTAATGCTACCGAATATAAATCTGCTAAAAGTTATCATTAGTACTGATTACTGTCTTCTATTATTACTGTTAATCAGGATCATTTTGTTTTACGTAACCCTGCAAAAATCAGGTGATTAATATGGTTATGGACCAAAAAAGAACAATATGGAAAGATGGACGGATCTCTGTGCATGGGCGTACATGGAAATGTATAGCTTTTTGCATTTATCTCCATCCTATTCTGAGTCTTACAGAGCTAGGCCGGATCGGTCTTTTTCCTGAAACAGGTCAGTGACAATGTGGCTGATCTTTTGCACATAGTATGGGGTTGGTGCACATGTGGGTTGGTGCACATGTGTGATGACAGTTGCAGCGGTTGCATAAAATCAATGGACTTTCCACTAGCATTCGCACAAACACCTACATTTGGGGCGACTCAATTCAGCATGATGTTGAGCTATTCAATTGACCGCACTGTTAAGTCCGAACTACAGGATTTCTGCTCGCAGAAATACGACTTAAGTCCCGGCTGTGATTAAGTGGTTCTAGTCGGACTTAACAATGCTGTCAATTGGGAACTTCTTCCCGGTGCTATTCACATTGCGCTGAATTGAACCGCCCCCATTAGTCTTATAGATTCTTGCATTAGCATAAGGTAGTAAATCTTGCTTCCGTGGCTTCTTGCAACTGAATTCACTTTGCATGTGACTCAGAATCCTCCCCTATATTATCCAATTCTTTTTTTTCCAGCCACCGTAGTACTCTCCTTTATTCCTATGACACTGAATGCAGATGAGGAAGGAAGAGATTTATCAGAAGCATACATAGTCAGAAACATCCCTCCCTGCGAGCGGCATTGCAAAGGTACCTTGGCGCGTGCGCAATGCAACCATGAGGCATGCACAGTCGACTGATAATCGCTCAGCTGCGTAATTTTCAACATCGCTTTCACGTTTGAATCAGGCCCTTATTGCATGCAACTGCCCTTTGGAATAAAACAGACATGAATAGTTTAATGACTGTAGTTTATTTTTGCGCTGAACATATTACTAAGTAGACAACATCATATTTGTGGTTTGTAGTTAGACCTGTGGCTTTTTGTATGTCTATTTTATCCACAGAACTTAATCTTAGCATTAAAAAAACAATAACTTCTATTTTTTTTTATACTGTAGATAGCTTATGTTATCGTGAACCACACAACTTGTGTATATATTCCAGTTCCTGACACTGATCCATATCTAAATATTATGAATATACAGTATAATGGATAATATTAAGTTCTCAGCCTCAAATACTTTGGAATTTCAAAGGCTAGAGGTGAACAATCTGGGGGTCTAAAATCTCTCAATAAACTTTCCTTTCTCTTGCATGTTTAGCACAGAGCGATGTTTATAAGGATCTTGACAACCAAATCCAACTAGACACAAATGTAACCTTAGCTTAGAAATGAGAACTTCATGAAGCATAATAAAAATCTAGGAAGGAACAGAAATATATAACGATACCCAAGTGACACATATATTAAATTAGAACCAAAAAAAAAGAACCAACTACTGTACATGCCAGGAAGTTTGGTCTGTTCTGTGGCATCGTACTGCTCATTTGCGTTTTGTTCCCCTTTTTTGAAAAGTCAGCTAAGCAATTTAACTCGCAGATATACAGATGCATGTAGGCTAAGGAACAGGCAGGATTATTCATCCCAGAGTCTGGCATCCCTGGCATTTCCAATGGGGTATAAAAGATGTCCGGACCTAGCAAACTTTGCTAGGTGATTGTCCAGTCTTGCTTCTTCCTAATCACTGTGTATACCTGATCCTTTCACTCTCTGTGCACCAAACTGGCACTTGCTTTTGCTGATTGCTCTCGGTCGCCTGTTCCATACCAGATATGAAATGCATAAATGTATCACAGCCAAAAATTGAGCCAGTGATGGTATTGCTATGCGAATGCTTATCAGAGAATCAAATGACAATCAACCATATTGTCTTAAACACTGGAAAACGGGCAAAAATGTGTGTGAATAAGCTTCTTTAAATCCATGGAGTGCTGCCTATCAATGCAGGAGTGTGTGGCACTCATGTGCAAAGTATGGTGGCTGGTGCCCTCCTAATTATCTGTGAAGGGAGAGGACCATGTAGCAGTTGAATGTGCAGCTCTGGACAGCTTGTATAAAACACAATAAAATCCATTTAGGTTATCAACAATTCAGAACTTGTATTTGTCCCTTTGGTAATCCTGACGACAAGTTCTGTATTGTTGATAACCTAAATGGATTTCAGTGTGTTTTATACAAGCCGTCTAGAGTGCCACCCATTCAACTGCTATATATATATATATATATATATATATATTACACACATACAGTGGTAAATTGGAAGAGTGCAGGAGCTTGATTCACACTTAAGGGGACCAGGGCAGGTGTGGTGGTATTTGTTTTCAGTCATAGGTGTAAATTTACTAAGAATCGAGTCTGGGAGAGTTTGCTTTTTTTCAACTCGATTAGCTACGCCAAAACTCAGGAGATTTGGGGCTCCTGAAACTCTCAAATTTACCAAGAAGTGAGTTTAGCTGAGAGTGAGATGTCCGATGGTGAAGCAGAATGAGATTTCCCCCCCCGAGTAGCAGGTTTAGCAGGAGATTACTCACCCGAGATTGCA
>JAUIMM010000330.1:950000-1337500 GCA_031769625.1 Taudactylus pleione | reverse complement strand
CTACTCTGTTTAAATGTAAAAACCAAATTGTATTCATTTTTATTAATATGAGTTATAAAGTCCTTAATACTATCGTCGTCACCTTTCCAAATAAGAACAAGATCGTCGATATAGTGACGATATAAAATAATATTGTTCTTATCAAATTCGGAATTAAAAATATACTGGTCCAGCTATTTTTGGCTCCTGCTGTGAAGGATTGGAATGTAAGTAAAATCAGAATTTATGTTTATGTTTTGAGACTCTCTATGCAAGATACAGCTAATGGCAACATTGGTAATTATGTTCTGTCTAGTAGTTATGCTGAATATATGAAATTCGGATTATATTATAGTATATAAAGAGGCTGTTGTTATGTATTGACTGGTATTCTTAATGATAAGCTTCTCTAAAGGTCATGTAGTATAGGTATGCCTAATTATCCAAGTTAGCCTGGTAAAGATTGGGACTATTTGAGTTATATTATATTGGAGCATTGAAAATAGTACCTAATTATCTAACCGAGTAGCTACATCTGGCTCCGTCTATATGAGCTATATTATATTAGAGTATCTCCAAATAGCATTATCAGTTGAGTAGCTATATCTGTCTCTCCCACTAATCTAGTTTAAGTAGAGACAATTCAAATAATGCATTACCACTTAATCATCAAATAAATAAATTGTTGTAATGTTATGTCTATCTATAGGCAAAGTCACTCATTTTTGAATGTATCTGCCACTAATTTAGTTTAAGTAGAGACAATCCAAACAGTGTATTATCACTAAATCATCAAATAAATAAATTGCTGTTATGTCTTTTCATAGGCAAATTTACTTATTCTTTGCATCCAGTCCATGAATTGTAAACAAATTGTCAAGTGAATCACTTCATCTCCCAAAAATTGTAGCGGGAGCATTGGGTTGTTGTGGTGTGATCCCGTCTTGTTATAAATAGAACTGCGGGTTTACTGCTACAATGGTATGTATGGGAAATTTCCGTTATATGTGTTTCGTGTTATGTCTCTAGTTCATGTTTAAAAAGAACTGTTGTAGATACTGTTAAATGTTTTTTATATGTTATACCCTGCACTCTTACACCCGTGTTTCTTTGTTTCTAAAGATGTACCCCTGATGAAGTTCCGTTAAGGAACGAAACGCGCTGGGTTCTTCATTTATTGTATGCTTTCGTTGAATGTAAGCTCTTTTTATAGACTTAAAAGTCTTTTATGCTATTAAAATTATACATCTTTTAAATAAGAAAGTGTTTTTTGTTTACTGATAGTGGCCATTGTGGCCCTTTTTCTGGGTGTATTGTGGTGTGAGGGTGTCTTTCAGTAAAAACTGCAAAGAATTGTCGTGTATCAGAAAAAGAACAGTGCATCCCTATAAAGGAGAAACAAGAGTTTTACAACAACAGCTCTTCTAAGTGAAAAAGGACATTTCATTCCATCTCTTGATATTGGACTGATCATTTTTATGGTTATTGATTATCTTTGAGTAGAGTGTACCAATTGGGGTTTTTTATATAAAAGGTCTGCTTCATTTAAACTATAAGCGTCCTTTATTCTTCTTTTGTCTTCTTATATATATATATATATTTACACACACATATATATTAGTCCTAGAGCACACACACTAACCCCCCAGGGTACAAATACAAAATAGGGGGAGGATGGGGGATGGAAACAAAGACAGATTGGGAAACAAAGGGACAGTTTGGGCCACAGTAAAGGATCATCTACTGAGACATAGATACCTATAGACACAGGGATGGACAGAGACAGGTAGTGAAAACATCAAATACACTGGGAGAGGGGGTATACAAACACATACCTACCTATTTAATGATAGCAGCATGGTGACTGGAGGAGGCGGAGCAGGAAGTGCATGACTGCAGTGCAAAACAAGGCAGCTGCCAGCCTGCCACCATCCTCACCGGAATCCCAGGGGGAGTGGTCAGCAGACTGCTGATGCCTGCCCCAGAAAGTGAGCCACCGGCCAGGAGAAGAGAGGTCAGGGGGCACGGCATGCGCATCTTGCATCCACCAGAAGAGCTGTTCCTCTTCCCCTGGCACAGAAAGTGTGGTGGCCGCATAGTACCTTCTAATATGTCCTTCCCCACCCCAATCTTGTTAGTGCAGAGGTGGGTGAATATTAATATTTTTTTAATCTGAACTTGCCAGCAGTGTTTGACAGGCGGCCCCCCTGGGACCTCCGGGTCCTGGGTGGCCGCCTGTACTGCCATTCCAGATGCCCTAGGCATTTGCTTAGAATGCCTATGCCTAGGGCCGGCTCTGTGTGTAAGTGTGTGTGTGTATATACATTATATATATATATATATATATTTACTGTATATACACACAAACACACACTTACATGTATGTGTATATATTTATACATACACACATATTACATTTTATATATACATATATATATAACAAGCAGAGCAGGCCAGCACTCAATTGAAGAAAACCACGTACCTTGCCTCGGTGCCTCTAAACACACAAGTGTAATGTATGCAAAAAAGAGAGAGGGGCACTCAAAGGACTTAGCATCAAAACTATCAGTGGTGCATAAACACCAGCTCCACAACTGCTGGTTGTTCTGGTCAACGTTTCATTTTTATTTAAAAAATTTCCTCAGGACCCACATATATATATGGGTTACCATGGTGACGATCTAAGGATTGACCGTGATTGGATAATCCTTGGTACGTCCGGTGGGCGTGGCTACCGATGCCGGAGGGTGCTGGTAGTTGTATGCTGTAGACCAATGGGCTGTGTGATGCGCCGGCGGAAGTGATGTGTGCGCTTCACCTGGTGGAAGTTGCGTCGCTCCATCCACATTGTCCTCCCCATGCGGCTCACACACAGGAAGTACTGGTGTGATTATGCCGCGTTACACTCGTGCATCGCAGGTGGTAAGTGCCGCTTGTTAGATTGATTTGTGTCTGGTGTTTGAGACATGTTTAGGCGCCACTTGGCTGATTGATGGGGGTATTTAGGGCCCCAGTGGGAGATACACAGTTCAACTTGGGATCCATAAGGAGCTGTTGGATATTGCTGTGGAGGCTGCATTGATGTATCTCTTGAAAATGGTCCGGACGGGACCGAAATGTTGAGAATTATTCACTTATGGATTATGTGAGGAATAAAGTTAGATTTTTTCTATATGTGCAATACTGGTGAGTGCCAATTTTTTCTATGTTTTTGGACTCCCCATGTGGATGCCATGGGTGACACCCCAGGACATTTTAAGTGATTGCTGATGTGAGTGCGGCCGTACTCTACAATAGATTTTGGGAACATTTCCTGTGTGGAATAGTGCTCTCTGGCCTGACACCCATACTATGATGCTTTATGGTGCAATATATCCTATAGTGATCCCCTTTTTTTCTGTTTTTCCAGTAGGGTTTTTTTTGGGAGTGTATTGATCTGTCTCCTCGGTGCCTTCTCCATTCATATTTATTTGTTTATGACTTATATATTGTTTGGTTATTTAATTTTTTAACGTATATTTGGGTTACATTCCATAGTGCTCTAAATGTCTCAGACACCGCAGATTGCCTTTGATGAAGGCCTATTACAAACCGCTGAGTATGGTCTAGTATCGCTCACCGATGATGAAGCAGAAAAAATATACTTTGACCATTTAGAATTTGGCAATTTACCAGCTGAGAAACCTATTGATGTCTATCATAGATTGTTCAGGTTGAAATGGAGAGAAATAGAATTAACATTACATGGTCAATTTCTATCAGACTATCATAGGTCTAAACGGATACCGCGAGGTTTCCGGATCTCTAATGTGCCAACTATTGGGGGGCATAAGGAGAAGAGGCAGGTGCAGGAGGAGTTGAATTTAATCTTTAGTTTGTCGAACCATCAATTATCTACCCATGAATCTGCTTTACTATCTTTGGGTATGTCATTTGTCCCGACCTTCAGACATGATGCTTTTCACTTAGCTGTAGATCAATTTAAATTTGGAAGAAAGTTGAGACTGAGGGAACATTTTGGTACAATGGGCCATGATCAGACATCGCATGAGGTCACTACTTTGAAATTACGGAAGCCCAGTTTGTTTGATCCTCAGTCTTTTAATCCCAGTATACGTACCTTTTTAAGAATGACATCTCAAGATACTCATTCACTTATACCAAACAAGACAGCTGGTAATCTGTCACCAGAGTTGAGACAAGCTTTGAAGTCACTGCAGAACAACCGCTCAATAGTTATACGTCCAGCAGATAAGGGTGGGGCGGTTGTTCTGCAGAACTTTGTTGACTATGATCGTGAGATCAAACATCAATTATCAGATCATAACACCTACTTAAGATGTGTTAGCAACCCAATGCCTAGGATTAAAGGTATCATCGATGCAATCATCGATAGGGCCATATGTTTTGGTTGGTTGACTGAGGAGATTGCTGTATATCTGAAAGTGGATCATCCTGTTTGTCCAGTGATATACACTCTCACAAAAGTCCTCAAAACATTGGTGGACCCCCCTGGCAGGCTCATAATTTCTGTCAGAGGTTCTCTACTACAGCCTTTGGCCGTATTTGTGGACAATTTCCTTCAGGATCTAGTCCCCTTGATACCAAGCTATATAAGAGATACAGGTGATTTTTTGGACAAAATTGTACCACTAGCTAGGGGCTTCTGGCAGTAAGAGCCCTATTGACAGAAAAAGGCACGATTGGGTTGCCCATTGAGTTCATTTTGGAGTTGTTTGAGCTAGTCCTGGTACATAAACATTTTATGTACGAGGAAGCGTATTACATACAATTGGCGGGAACTGCTATTGGCTCCAATGTGGCCCCGATGTATGCGACCGCCTTTATGCATGCATATGAGACCAAATATATTTTGCCTAGGTTTAGTGACAGGATTATTCATTTTTACAGATTTATTGATGATATTTTTTTGATTTGGAGGGGCACCGAGGTTGACTTTTATTCTATGTTGGATGAGCTAAACCACCTAGACAGTGCGATACGTCTGACTGGTCAATGCAATCGTGAGACCATTAGCTTTCTGGATGTCACTATTAACCGTAGAGGAACTGGTCTGAGCACTACACTCTTTAAAAAGGAGACCGATCGGAATACGAACTTGCACGCAACAAGCAATCACCCACCGAGTCTGAAGAACAGTCTCCCTATCTCTCACTTTATGAGGGTCATAAGAAACAACACAGACCCTGCGATGGCTGATATACAGTTGGGTGAGATGTTTGACCGCTTTATTGCCAGAGGTTACAAGTGGAGTATTATTGAGGGATGCCTTACCAGAGCACATCAGAAAGTAGCTATTAAAGCAAAGAAAGCCAAGGAATGCATGATTTTTGTTACCCAATATGATGGGGTCTCCTCACAAGTAGCCCACTCGATCAAGAAGCATTGGCCTATCATAGCCAGTTATCAAAGTTTGAGGCTTGGGTGTAGAGATCCACCGATGATGGCATATAGACGCGGCAGGAATTTAAAACAACTATTAATGCACCCCAAGAGATCTCCAACTTTAAGGGATCACACTTGGCTTATGACACAGAAACCAGGGTGCATCAAGTGCACGGGTTGTACCACCTGCCGCTCAATGATTCCAGGTTGCAGCTTTCCACATCCACAAAATGGGAGTCCCATTCGGATACGATATAAGCTTCATTGTCAGTTGGACTATGTGGTATATTTATTAACATGCCCCTGTGGATTGTCCTACGTGGGTATGACAACTTGCACATTCCGAGAAAGAAAGGCTAATCATCGGACATCAATACGACAGGCCCTTTCAAGTGGTACAACAGATAAGCCAGTGGCCCACCATTTTTTATTGTTGGGGCACCAGCTTACTTCTCTAAGATGTCGCATCATTGACTGGGTACCACCGCCAAAACGGGGTGGGGATCGTGCGCTTATATTAAAAAAGCTTGAAGCGAGATGGATTTTTCACCTTGGCACCGTATCGCCCAATGGCCTGAACGAGGGTAATCCATTGAACATTTTTTTGCGCTAATGTTTTTTATGCGAATCTGTCATTGGAATATTAATGGTGGTAGCTGGCTCATGTCTTAATCATTTAATTTTTGATCAATACACTCCCACATTATTGTCAGTATGTTGTTATCATGTTGCCTTTTTTTTTTCTTTTTTGATTTAGGGTTATATATGTATTTATATGCAATTATATACTGTAACTTTTGTTCTTGTGAGGGTTTGGAGTATGCATGTCCCTATGGTAGAAGTCTCTGGATGCCCCCATTGATGAGTACAGTGTCGCTCCACATGTGTATGTATTGCGCATGTGCATATTTGTGTGTACATATGTGCATGTAATATTTCTTTATTGCCTGCTACATTTATGAGCCACCTTGCGTTGGATCGCCCTTCAGGATGTATATAGTATATGCCAACAGGTAAATCCCTGCGTGGTATCTATTTTTTGCCTATAGCCCATAGCAATGGGTTACCATGGTGACGATCTAAGGATTGACCGTGATTGGATAATCCTTGGCACGTCCGGTGGGCGTGGCTACCGACGCCGGAGGGTGCTGGTAGTTGTATGCTGTAGACCAATGGGCTGTGTGATGCGCCGGTGGAAGTGACGTGTGCGCTTCACCTGGTGGAAGTTGCGTCACTCCATCCACGTTGTCCTCCCCATGCGGCTCACACACAGGAAGTACTGGTGTGATTATGCCACGTTACACTCGTGCATCGCAGGTGGTAAGTGCCGCTTGTTAGATTGATTTGTGTCTGGTGTTTGAGACATGTTTCTGTGCCACTTGGCTGATTGATGGGGGTATTTAGGGCCCCAGTGGGAGATACACAGTTCAACTTGGGATCCATAAGGAGCTGCTGGATATTGCTGTGGGGGCTGAATTGATGTATCTTGAAAACGGTCCAGACGGGACCGAAACGTTGAGAATTATCACTTATGGATTATGTGAGGAATAAAGTTTGATTTTTTCTATATGTGCAATACTGGTGAGTGCCCCTCAATTTTTTATATGTTTTTGGACTCCCCATGTGGATGCCATGGTTAACACCCCAGGACATTTTAAGTGATTGCTGTTGTGAGTGTGGCCGTTCTCTACAATATATATATATATATATATATATATAAATATATATACTGTATATGCTCCTGTTCCCACCTTAACACCTGTATATAAAGATAGATAATCTATATGAAAAAAAAAAAAAAATATATATATATATATATATATATATATACACATATACTCAGGGGCCAGATATTACACTAACCTGTGTTATCATGACATGCTTGGCTGTTTCCCTTCAGTAGTTAGGAGCCTCAGCCTGCCGTACACAGCTTTGGAGTAGGACTAGGATGGTATAGGGGGTGGAGCTTGATATTACTTGTGGACGGGACATAGGCGGGACGGAAGTGGGTGGAGCTTTGGGCCAACTGGCCAGCCGAGAGGAGAGGGTGATATTTATCAATAAGCTGTTAGGTGATAACGGGCGGCCGGGGGGTGAGTGAACTGGGCTGTTGGTAGTGGTGACAGGAAAAACATTATTTTTCCTGTCTGCACCGCAGTGTATCCTGTGGGCCTATTTTCAATGGGAGGCCTGGAGCTGTAGCTCCCCTGTCCCATTGTTAATCCGGCCCCGGTTAAAAGGCACAATGATCCCTGTGCACTTTCTGAAAAGTAATCAATTTTACCATGCGCTTATAGGTGCTACTTCCGCAATCTCCCTGAAATGCATTTTAAAAAGTAGGCAAGTGTGCTTATGAGGTGCCAAAATTTGAATACGGACGGATGTACAGTATATGCACATTTTATAGTATGTAGATGCAGTGTGAAAATGCGTATCTAACTCAACACAATAGCTGTACGTCCAACACTACATGAGCCTCGCTCTGTATGTTTCCACAGATGCATAGTATGGGCCTGAATGTATCACAGACACACACAGCGCACCGATAATACACATCACTGCTGTGTGTAATGATTACATTCAATCATCATCGACAGCTGCCCCTTTTAGATGCGAGCACCGGAGCGAGTGCTTTTTGCACTCGCTCCGGGGCTCACGCACGCGCAGTGCGCACGCCGCATGTGCTCACTGGGCCACCATCGACCCACTTGTGAGCGTATAGCGCTTGCGAGCGGGTCTGAATCAGGCCCTCTGTATTTTTATATTATTTACTATTGGATAGTAATGTGTTTTGCTTAGTAGCTTTCCAGACTTTCTAATATTTATGTTAAGGTGCATACACACTAGACGATATGCTCCCTGAGCGATATCGTCTAGTGTGTCCCCGGCAGGCTGTGCTCAATGTCGTTCATGACATTGAGCACAGCCGCTGAACGATATCATTAGCGATATCGTTCAGCGCCGGGCTCTCTCACCCATTCCCTGACATGCAGCAACCTGACGAGGTCGTCAGGTTGGCCTGCATGTCAGCGCGATGAACGATGATGATGAACGACCCGCGGGAACGCGCGTCGTCGTCATCGTTCATCTTTTTTGTGTTAAAAATGGACGATAAAGTGGACGACTGAACGATAACGATATCGTTATCGTTCAGTCGTCCACTTTAATCGCCCAGTGTGTACGCACCATTAATGTTCTGATTTCAAATTATTTAAAATAAAAGCAAAAAAATTGTGAAATGCTGTTATACCAGGGGAAGTGCATCTATATCACTGTTTGGTTTGCTTTATACTAGTGTTTTTGCCACTGAAGGGAGATTACCTTGGTATTAAAAATCCTGCATTGTTCTTATGTCTGTTTCATTATATCACAGGTCACTCTGCGCATCCGTCCATTTAATAGGACAGAGGTCAAGAGCAGCGCCCGATGCATTATACACCAGCTCGGGCCGCAGGTAAGAAAATGCTAATAACATTATTTTAGCTTAAACAACTGAATTAGTTTAACATTAAACACATTTAATTATACAATTGTTTTCTTACCAATACATTATTCTTACATTTATTCGTTGTTTAAATTTTACTTTATATAGCACATTTATTTATATGATTTTTCATGATATATATATATATATATATTTATGTCTTATATCTGTGTTTATAAACATGATAAAAAGAAAATGTTTTGCTTTGACTATCAGAGGTGGAACGCTATCCACTGTCCCCATATAACCATAAGCAAATCAGAGTAATGTCCTGCTGCACAGATAGTGCCAGGTGTTACCTCTCTGTGCAGAAGAAATGGAGAAATCATGGACCATTGCTGGACTATGCAAATACTGGGCCTGCTGCTAAACACCATTGCAGGGCTCCTAAGCTCCTCCTCCCTCTTAGTAACCAGCTGAATATGTGTGTTAGACAGGGGTGTGACCAACAGACCAGTAGGAAGTGGTGAGCTCTCTGCTTGTAGCTTCCTATTGGTCTGTGTGGTCACACCCTCCTAGGCTGCACCAGATATTGCTATATCCTCTGAAGTTAAGGCCCCCATACACGGTGCGATTCAAAGTTGGTAAGATGGGTTGTACAAATGCCCTTGAAATTCTTCCCTTGAAATTCTTCATACGATGTGGTCAAATGGTGTACGATTGATCATAGTATAAGATACATAGAAGTGTATCACATTGTACTCAAGAGATCGTAGATCTCTCTGCAAAACCATCTGATCTGCGATCCAACTAGAGGACGGAGGAGACGCGCATCGGGGTCGCAGAACAAACCAAAAATACCTATTTTATACGATTGGTCTGTACAACCCGTCAAAACTGTCCATATCGGGTAAAAAATTGTACCATGTATGAGCACCTTTAGTGTGAGGAGATGTGTCTATGGGTCTCATTCAGACCCGGTCGCAAGCGCCGATGCACTCGCAACCGGGTTGATGGTCCCCACAGAGCATGCGCACGACGGAGCCCGGTCTGTCGTGTGCATGCGCAAGACCCGGCTAGCGACGGGCACTCCGTCGCTAGGGGTCTCGTTGCAGACGGGGCGAGCTGTCGATGTTGAGTGACAGCTCGCCCTGTTTGCTGGGCGGGCCAGGGGCGTGGCCCGGCCAAATGGAGGCGTTCCAGTCGGAACGCTTGCTGTTTGGGGGCGGCCCCACTGACATCATTGATGATGTCAGTGGGGAACTTCCTGCTCAAACAGAGCAGGAAGTTCCCTGGGGCTTACGAGAGCCCAGACCCAACCTAAAGGGGGGTATCCACTAGACGATAAAGTTGAACGATTGAACGATAATGATAAAATTGTTCGATAATCGTTCAAACATCGTTTGAACATCGTTTGCAAATCGTGCAGTAATTGTTTCTAACGATGTACGATGCGCGCTCCCGCTGGTCGTTTGATCGTCTCCTCCATCGACTGAACATGCAGGTCAATTTCACTTGATTGCTTACAAATCGTTTACACATCGTTTACACATCGTTCACGCTGAACGATCAAACGATGAACCACTGTCTGCCCACTATAGCTGAAAGCTCTCAATCACAGATTAAAACAACATAGTTTATTGTTAGATCTTTTGCAAATCGTTTGCAAATCTTTTGCAAATCCTTTGCAAATCTTTTGCAAATTGTTCAGAGTGGAAGATCATATTTCAAGGGAAACTTCAAGGGAAAATCGTTAAGAGGTTGGACAGGGATAAAATCGTCTAGTGGATGCCCCCCATTAGGGTCTGGTCGTAAGCCCCGATGGTCGCGATGGTGATGACCATCGCGACCATCACCCTGGTCGGTCGCTAGAGCTGTGGGTGGTAACCCACAGCCTAGCGATCGACCAGAAGGCGGCACTTAAAAAAGTAAGTGTCTGCCCTCATTCAGAGCGATCGCTTGCAGCAAGCGATCGACTCTGAATGAGGTCCTATATGTTTATACTGCAGAGAGGCTGGACAACATCTTCCATCTCACCCTATCTGCCAAATCCAGGGCTCTCGGTTCAGTAGGGAAAAAAGATGTCATGCACATATTTTATGGACAGTAACATATGGCAATTCCGTCCAATAAGAAGGTTATGCTGAGAATTGTAGTTCCACAATAGGTAGCAAACCACTTGAGATACAATCCAATAAGTTATTATAGTATGTGTGAGTTTGCTTTTATCCATTAATATAAACTGGACTTACTGTAAGATCTTCTGCTCCAGCTGCAGAGGTGCTTGTAGGACCTGGTGACATATACTGAACATGTGTCTTCTCTTTCCTTACAGACAGTACTACTGCAGGACCCTGGCGAGGATCCTGATGATGTCCTGCGTTGCTGCAGGACCAGGGAGAGGACGTTCACCTTTAATGAGGTGTTTGATCAGGCAGCTACCCTGGTGATTGTAATCCTGATATACTTACAATAAATAATAAAAGTTAATAATATATATAATACAGTACTCAGGGACATCTTATGAGAGGGGGGTTCCTGTGTGCAGTCCCTGTACGGGTCCCCCCCAAACCATTGTATGCGAGGTGTAGTCTCTGGTACTGTGCCAGAGCCCAGTGGCGGGCTGGGCCGGGGGGCAGGGTGCCATCTGCCCCCCGGGCCACAGCGTCATGCGGGCCATGGGCCGGTGCAGTCTGTATCACTGTGACACAGACTGCACCGCGTGTGTAGCGCTGACCGGACGGAGTCCGGTCAGCGCTACACAGCACAAACACACAGCCGCCGGAGCCGGCAGCTGTGTGTTTGCTGTAATCAGCAGCCGCTGAGAGTCTGTCAGACTCTCAGCGGCTGCCGCTGCTCCCACTGCGGGAGCCATCTTCCGGCTCCCGCAGTGGGTAATGGGAGAGCCGTCGTCATGACGACGTCTCTCCCATAATGCAAAGCGGCCAGAGGAGCTGGTGGAAGCGTCGGGACCAGGAGCGGGAGTTTCAGGTAAGTGGGTTTTTTTTATTTTTTTATTAAGTCTCTCTCTACTAGGGGGGGGATTACTATGGGGGCACTACCAAGGGGGGGGATTACTATGGGGGCACTACCAAGGGGGGGTATTACTATGGGGGCACTACCAAGGGGGGGGTTACTATGGGGGCACTACCAAGGGGGGGATTACAATGGGGGCACTACCAAGGGGGGGGATTACTATGGGGGCACTACCAAGGGGGGGGTTACTATGGGGGCACTACCAAGGGGGGGATTACTATGGGGGCACTACCAAGGGGGGGATTACTATGGGGGCACTACCAAGGGGGGGGATTACTATGGGGCACTACCAAGGGGGGGGATTACTATGGGGGCACTACCAAGGGGGGGATTACTATGGGGGCACTACCAAGGGGGGGATTACTATGGGGGCACTACCAAGGGGGGATTACTATGGGAGCACTTCCAGGGGGGGGATTACTATGGGGGCACTACCAATGGGGGGGATTACTATGGGGGCACTACCAAGGGGGGATTACTATGGGGGCACTACCAAGGGGGGGATTACTATGGGGCACTACCAAGGGGGGGGATTACTATGGGGGCACTACCAAGGGGGGGGTTACTATGGGGGCACTACCAAGGGGGGGATTACTATGGGGGCACTACCAAGGGGGGGATTACTATGGGGGCACTACTAAGGGGGGGATTACTATGGGGCACTACCAAGGGGGGGGATTACTATGGGGGCACTACCAAGGGGGGGATTACTATGGGGGCACTACCAAGGGGGGGATTACTATGGGGGCACTACCAAGGGGGGGATTACTATGGGAGCACTTCCAGGGGGGGGATTACTATGGGGGCACTACCAATGGGGGGGATTACTATGGGGGCACTACCAAGGGGGGGATTACTATGGGGGCACTACCAAGGGGGGGGATTACTATGGGGCACTACCAAGGGGGGGGATTACTATGGGGGCACTACCAAGGGGGGGGATTACTATGGGGGCACTACCAAGGGGGGGATTACTATGGGGGCACTACCAAGGGGGGGGTTACTATGGGGGCACTACCAAGGGGGGATTACTATGGGGGCACTACCAAGGGGGGGATTACTATGGGGGCACTACCAGGGGGGGGATTACTATGGGGGCACTACCAGGGGGGGGGATTTCTATGGTGGCACTACCAGGGGGGATTACTACTGGGGGCACTACCAGGGGGGTGGATTACTATGGGGGCACTACAAGGGGGGGGGACTACTACTACTGGGGGCACTACAAGGGGGGGACTACTACTACTGGGGGAACTACAAGGGGGGACTACTACTACTACTGGGGGCACTACAAGGGGAGGGGACTACTACTAGGGGCACTGCATAGGGGGGAGGGGACTACTACTAGGGGCACTACATAGGGGGAGGGGACTACCACTGGGGGCACTGCGAGGGACCACTGCTGGGGGCTCTATATAAAGGGCAATACTGGGGGTACTGCACAGGGGGGAGACTACACCTGGGGCCACTATTTAAGGGACATTGCATAAGGGTTACCACTATTGGGGGCACTGCATGGGGGGGTGGACTGCTACTGGGGGCACTGCATAGGGGGTACCACTATTGGGGGCACTATATAAGGGGCCTACTACTGGGGGCACAAGGGGCACTGAACAGGGGGGACCACTACTGGGGGCACAAGGGGCACTGCATAGGGGGGGATCACTACTGGGGGCACTACTGGAGGCCTGCATAAGGGTGTTATCTCCTGTGGCACACGGGGGCACTGCATATGGGCACTGCGACAGGGGGCTGCCCCTAATCTTTATTTTTACCTTACATTAATCCCATATGGACCCGCCTCCTCCCTGAAACACTTGAGGGGGGGCGGCGCCGTAGCGCGCACATTCTTCGGGCACCGTGGCTACACGCTACTCCTCTGCCAGGGCCGCCTGCATGCATTTGCCCCCCAGGCTAAAAGCATACATGCCTACCCTCCCGGTTTTCGCGGGAGGCTCACGATTTTTCGGGTAACCCCCTGCACCCCCAGAAGGGTAGGCATTTCTCCCGCATTCTGCCCACTTCCTGGTGAAGTGGGCAGAATGAGGAGAATACCTGCGGCAATCGCGGGTCTCCGTGAAGGGGGCGGGGGTTAAGATGTGATTCTGCATGAATCACAGCATTTGGCCCTGCCCCCTATGTAAATTTTACCCAATCGTGGCAGTTTTGCCACGAGGGGGCGGGGCTTAGTGATGTGAATTGTTAGGCCCCGCCCCCATTGGCCCCCTGCTGCTTCTCTTACCCGGGCTTCTCCTGGGAAGAGATTTTTAAAGGTAGGTAAGTATGGCTAAAAGTTGCCAGCCAGCCCCTGCCAGAGCCTATTGTGCAGGCATACTGTATATCTCTGGGAAACTGGTGCGGTGTGGGCCCCCCTGGATTCAGGTGCCCATATACACCACACACCCTACACATACATTATACATATGGCAGCGCTGCTCATACTGCGTCTTGTAAGGGAGTAAAATAGCGCATGAGAACAATTTATCATCATATGTGACTGTAGCATCAGCCAGTAATGCTTGTACAGCTGTCATTTCTCCTTATTCACTATAGGGCATATTGTTACATTATTTTCATGATTGCTTATGTAGCATCAATAAATGTGTCTCATTGCAGGAGCATGTCTATCAGTCCACAGTGAAGAACCTAGTGGATGATATCATCTCGGGGTACAGTGCTGCTATATTTGCGTACGGCCCTACAGGTAATATTAATGGTATTAATACATGTCTAATTGTTTATATTGTATGTGTAAAAGTAGTGAGCTGATGGAATGAGTGGTGGTAAAACATGTGACCATCTGTACTGCTAGTAATTGTGAGCTAGTAGTTTCCTTACGGGCTGTGCAATTTTCCAAGTGGTACCAGAAAGTGAGGCGTTAGGTACATGGCACAATCCGGGTCTTAGCACTGAGGGGCTGATTCAGACCCGCTCGCAAGTGCTATGTGCTCACAAGCGGGTTGAAGTTTACACCCTGCTCATGCGCCGTCTCCGCCGTGCGCATGCGCGAGACCTGGCCAGCGACAGGCGCTCAGTCGCTACAGGTCTCGCACCAAAACAGGGCAGCTGTTGATTGTGATTGGCGGCTCGCCCCGTTTTGGAGGCGGGCAGGGGGGGTGGCTGGACAAATGGAGGCGTTCCCCTATTAGAGTAGGAAGTCCACTGGGGCTTGTGATGGACGAGACCCTACCACAAGGGTCTCGTCGCAAGCCCGATGGTCGCGATGGGTGGTCACCCACAGCTTAGCGAGTGGCCAGGAAGCCGGCACAAAAAAAAAAATGCCCCCCTGATTCAGAGCGAGCGCTCTGAAAGAGCGTCCGGCTCTGAATCAGGGCCTGAATCCTCAGTCTAGTGATGACAGATACAGGATAATAGATGAATATTTAAATTGAAAACATCCAATAAGGGCACAAGTCATAGTTCTTAAGTATAACTCTTCTATTTGGGGCATAGTAATAGCATGAGATTGGTGACAAGTGTTGTAGTTAGAAGGTAAATCTCATTTACCAAAATATTGTTATAGATTTGGTCTATAGTCTAACAATATATTACACAATAGCTGTACTGGTAAAATTGTATTGGATCACATAACTATGTCACAATGTTGTTTTGTGTTTAATAAAAAGACCCGAAATATGCATATATTAGAATTTTACATAGCATCTTGAATTATGTTTCCAGTTACATTGGGCTCTATTTACTACAATCCGCATATTGAATGCGGATTGTAGTGTGATATTACCGAGTGAATTTGCATTGCGAATTCAGGCAATATCACAGGGATTTACTATAAATCCCTTGCAGGGACAGAGCTTGCGATAAAGCTCTGTCCCTGCGGATCCCATCCGCACTCTAGTCGCGGTATTTTCGGAAAAAATACCGCGACTAAGAGCCCGCGCATGCGCCGACCGACCACCGCTACTACCCCCCCACCGACGCTAAGCCCCGCCCCGGCACTAAGCCCCGCCCCCCACGATCGCGGACCCCCGCGACCCCCCCTCCCCCCCCCGTGACCCCCCCTCCCTTCATTAGACTTACCTGCATCCTCCTGGCCTCCGGTGATCTTCTCCGGGCTACCCGATCAGGTGATCTCCCATACTGCACTGGGGCCCGATCACCTGATGACCGGGCCCCAGTGCACTGTGGGAGACCAGCTGACCGGAGTGGAGCCATCACCGGAGGCCCGATCACCGGTCCCTGGAGTCAGGTAAGTAAAAAAAAAAAAGTTTAATATTTTTTTCCTTTTTTTTACAGTTATCAGCTTGCGGTCTGCTTAGACCACACAGCTGATTACTGGTACCGGCTCCCGCCTCTGCTCTCCCCGTTAGAGCAGAGTGGGAGCCCGGTAACCGGGGGAGACCCTGGATAACGCCACCTCCAGGTGGCGTTATTATCACAGGGATTCCCCCGGTATTTTTTCACAATTTATTTTTAGTAACTATGGTCGGATCCCATTTCCCATTACAATTATGGGAAATGCAATCTGCTTTACTAAAAATAAGTGATACTGGGGGTTGGAGTAGAATTTTACTAATTCTACTCCAATTGCCCTGTAATAACTACAGGTGAAACTAAAATAATGTGAAAAGGGTATGAAAACACCCTTTTTCACTTTATTTTAGTAAAAATAATGTTAATAAATAGAGCCCATTGTCAGCTTGTGATAGGCTGTGATTACCACTGCTCCTAACTCTCACTGACCAGGGAATAGGTGCACCCATCACCAAATATGGAGGCAGAACAAATATACAATAGTGCACAGACTACCTATTCACTAACAAGCGGTGACATCCCTGAGAGCGTGAACTGATGAGCAGCATCCTGATGAATATTGGCTTAGTCACATGATGTCTGTCACTGTTCATTACTCACATGACACATTGTATAATTACATATCTGCCATTCCCTCTTGTAACGTCAGTGAGTGTATGCCTAATACCTTTATATTTATCACAGGCACCGGGAAGACCTTTACTATGATGGGCAATGGTCATGAGCCAGGAGTGATATTTCACGCTCTGAAAGATCTATATAAGACCATCGAGGTACAGAGAGGGCAGAATACATTCTCAGTGTCAGTGTCCTATGCTGAGGTAAATATGTGAGGAATATGTGATTGGTTTATATTATGTTTCTAGAGGTGGATGGAACTCTGGGGGTTGTATAAGATATGCATTTACATACTGCGCATGTACGGGCAGCAGCGAGCATACATAGGCCAAGTAAACTGCAGCACAATTAGACATGACATAGGCAGATTTTGGGTTATGTATCTATTGCCGATACTGGAGGGCCGGATGCAACTACACAGAGTGATGATAACTGATAGCATCGCTATTCTCTGATTGGCTGATTGTGTATCTACCCCATCGGCTGATAGTAGTAGATTCATTAGCATCTCAGCTATGTTATATGGAGTCACGGCAATATATTCAAATTATTTAATTGATACCACTAGGACTACTGCAGGACACAATCATCTCATTTGAGTTTTGAATGAGATAACAATGGGATTTAATGCTGACACCTATGTTAATCCCGATGCCGGAACCCCGAGAGAACGCCGGACCAATAGTCCTCAGCTGGGGTAAGTATACATTTAGCCAGGGACGGGGGTGTTAGGTTTAGGGACTTAGGGTTAGGCACTCCCCCAGGAAAGGCTAGAGTTAGGCTAAGGAAACGGGGGTTAGGTTTAGGCACTTTGGGGGGAGGTTAGGGTACAGGGAAGGGGGGTTAGGTTTAGGCACTAACGGGGGGGGAGGTTAAGGTAAGGCACTTGGGGGGGAGGTTAGGGTAAGGCACTTGGGGGGAGGTTAGGGGTAGGCACCCCTAAGGGAGGGTTAGGGTTAGGGGGGAGGGGTATGGATAGTAGACTTACCCTCACTGTTGGGATTTTAAACCATCGGGCTGTGGCAGTCGGGATTTAAACCATCGGGCTGGTGTCCGACGGTCATCCATACTGATTCCGTAACAACAGATGTTTGTATTATTATTAGCCTTTATTTATATGGAGCCACAACTGAGCAGACAAGAAAACAATGCTGGACAAATACATTATATATAAATATTGCTGCAACAGCGGTCATAACACTGAAATAAGTAGCACAGTTGCAGAAGTCAAGGGTTAGGTGCTGTAAATAATAGTAAGGGAAGGAAAAGCACATTGGAAAGAGGGCCCTGCTCTTGGAAGCTTACATTCTAAATGGTAGGGGCAGACAGGGGTGACACAGATAGAATAGACAGTGAGCATGGGACTGAGTGTTAGAATGAGAGATGGAAGGCTTTGGTAAAGATGTGCATCTTGAGCGCCTGTTTGAAGTTTGTAGAGAGGTGAAGAGTCTGACAGGGAGAGGTAGAGAATTCCAGAGGTAGGGAGCAACATGTGCAAAATCTTGGAGGCAGTCATGGGAACAAGCAATCAGTTGACAGGAGAAGCAGCATTCATGGGCAGCACAGACGGTGTAATGGTTAGCATTACTGTCTCACAGCACTGAGGTCATGGGTTCGATTCCCACCATGGCCCTACCTGTGTGGAGTTTGTATATTCTCCCTGTGCTGTGTGGGTTTCCTCCAGATACTCCGGTTTCCTCCCACACTCCAAAAATATACTGGTAGGTTAATTGGCTCCCAACACAAATTAACCCTAGTGTGTATGTGTGTGCGCATGTGGTAGGGAACATAGATTGTAAGCTCCATTGCTGGGGCAGGGACTGATGTGAATGGCCAAATATTCTCTGTAAAGCGCTGCAGAATATGTGTGCGCTATATAAATAACGTAATAATAATAATAAAAATTAGTGGAGCAAAGAGGGCAGATGGGAGTGTGAAGGGAAATGAGGTCAGAGATGTAACTGGGAGAGGATTGGGTGATGGCTGTGTAAGTGAGTGTGATGAGCTTGAATTGGGTTCTGAAAGGGAAGGGCTTGTAGGAGAGGGGAGGCAGATGCAGAACCTCCAACATGACCCATTCCATTAGGTACAAAATGCTCTGCTCCTGGACTTCCCTCTTAATTTATGGTTGCAGTCACCTGTGCTGAAACACCTGTCTCATCAATCACCTAGTTAAACACAGGTGATTGCAATCATACATTACATACATACAGGAGCAGAGTGTTTTGTACCTAATGGAACGGGTCATGTTGGAGGGTAGGCAGATGTGGTATATTTGGAGAGGAAGATGAGCTGGGCAGCAGCATTGAGGACAGATTGCAGAGGAGAGAGATGGGAGTCAGGGAGGCCAGATAGGAGGAGGTTAATAATATACTAATAACGCTATCAATCCACATCTCTACACCATCTTTGTGTTATTGTGCGCTATACACACTTATTACACCTGACATACACCTGCAGCAAATGCTGTATTTCAGCTGGATGCACCTTGAGATGATTCTGGCATAACAAATGCATGAAATAAGCTTTTTATGTGTCCTCTTTATGTACATTCTGCGCACATATGCGGCCAACTGTAAATGATCCCCCTACATGTGTAATTGGGCATAACTAGCAATCACCAGGCCCGTAACAAAGTTTGAGGGGTCAACTGAGACCCTCTACTCTGCTTTTTTGAAAATTCATGGGGACTGGTGCAGAACTGAAAGCTAAGATGAGCCCCTGCCCTATATGTACATTCTCTAAAAAACATTCTTCATGATATACTGCATCTATAGAACCACAAGTAACCCAAGCCCTTTCCAGAGAGTAGGGGGTAAATTTACCAATCAGATTCTACTTAACATTTAACTAGCACCTTATAGAAGATAATAGCTAGATTCTGATTGGTTGCTATGGGCAACATCTCTTCTAAAACTCACTTCTAAAAATTCTCACTTTTGTAAATTTACCCCTAAATGTGGATTACACACTTGTCGTGCTTGTATTGCAGAGAGTGATTATTCCTTCATTACATTTTCAGGTCTACAATGAAACCGTTCGGGATCTGCTAAGACCGTTCTCTGGATGTTTGAACCTTAGAGAGGATCCCTACGGCAACACCAGGATAGAAGGGATTGCAGAGTTCTTCCCCAGCAGTCCTGAGGAGGTGACTATTATTAGTCTGTGCTACCTTTATGCAGCGTCCATGCTCCACCACTAGTCATCCCTGTCTATATTATTATTATTATTATTATTATTATTATTATTATTATTATTATTATTATTATTATTATTATGTCTTATTTATAAGGCACCCCAAGGGTTCTGCAGCACTGAACAAGGGGGATACAAATGACAATAGGTTATATAAGTAACTAATATAAACAAGTTGCTATCTGTAAAGAACCTGTTAATGTGTGAATGAATAAGCAGAGCCCATGACTATGTGGTCGCTGGTGTAGTGACCCTGCTGTAGCTATAACACATGGGTAAGTGTAACTTTATGAGTTGTTTTGTGTAACCACAGGAGTGTTGGTTCGTCTATATTACTTTCTTTTTCAGGCCATCGCATTACTGAGTAAAGGGAATAAGCGCCGCTCTAAGGCAGCCACAGCTGCCAATAAGAACTCATCCCGCTCCCATGCTGTTGTACAAGTCACCGTAAAGCAGACGAGCAAGGATGGAGTGTGCACGGGCCGGCTGTACATGGTAGACCTGGCGGGATCCGAGCGAGCATGCCAGGTATCACTTGTATTTTACATATCATTATCATTTCTTTGTATTTCCCCTGCAATGACCAAAGAGGTAAATATAAGAGTTTGCTATCCTTCTGCAGTGTTCATGCTTCACCACTAGTCGTCAGGGGGAGTCTGCACTTTGGTTTCACCCCTCAGCGGGTGATACCCGGGTGCGGACCCCACCCCCTGCACCCCCCTTGTGACACCACTGAGTCCTCCCTTAGCATGGTCTTTCTCCCCTTAGAGTGGTGATTCCCAATCGGTTACCGCCCACCACCCCCTTGGTTACATACATTTATGTCAGTGACCCCCACCCACTGAGACCTTACTCTTATCAAGTTATTAAAGTTTTTGACTAAAGTAATTTTATAATTAATAACATAAACTAGAATCAAATTAATGATACTAATAATGGAATGACATTTTTTTTAATAGCTCTGGTTAAATGACATGCAGTAAGAAAAGCATTTTAGCCAATATCACTAACTAAAACTAAGGTGAAAGGGAGTCACTGTCTTAGGACTAGGGGTGAGCGGGTTCGGATTTCTGAAATCCGAACCCCCCCGAGCCCCCCCGATCCGAGTCCGATCCGAGTCAGGCTCGACTTTTCCCGCCTGACTCGGATCTGAAATCGAGGCAAAACGTCATCATCCCGCCTTCCGAGTCTCGCGGGTTTTGGATCCTATATAAGGTACCCGCGTCGGCGCCATTTTCTCACTCGGCTGTGGACAGTGAAGAGGGAGGGTGGGAGTTAGGGCTGTGTAGTGTAGTGTAGTGTAGTGTAGTGCTGCTGTTGTCCACTACTTCAAAGTCCATAGGGGCTGGCTGTGTTGTGCTGTGCTGCTGTTGTTAATAGGGGCTGTGTCCACTACTTCAAAGTCCATAGGGGCTGGCTGGACTGTGTTGTGCAGTCAGTTCTCCATAGGGGCTGTGTCCACTCCAAAGTCCTGTGCAGTGTCCCAGTCCTAAAGGAGTGCTGTAGTGTTGTCCAGGGGGTGCTCTGTCCATCAGGGGTGCTCCCCCCAAGTGCTAAAAAAATAATATATTTTCTGTGTTTGTGAATTGTGTGCGCAGTAGCCGCACGTGCATCAACAAAGTAGTGCCAAGCGTGCGCCTGTGTCATAAGTAAAGGGCCGGCTGGCTTGACCGTTAAAGGGTGCTGTAACCCCCGAAAGTACACTCCAGTCCAAACCAAAAAAAAATTATTTTCTGTGTTTGTGAATTGTGTGCGCAGTAGCCGCACGTGCATCAACAAAGTAGTGCCAAGCGTGCACCTGTGTCATAAGTAAAGGGCCGGCTGGCTTGACCGTTAAGGGTGCTGTAACCCCCGAAAGTACACTCCAGTCCAAACCAAAAAAAAAATTATTTTCTGTGTTTGTGAATTGTGTACGCAGTAGCCGCACGTGCATCAACAAAGTAGTGCCAAGCGTGCGCCTGTGTCATAAGTAAAGGGCCGGCTGGCTTGACCGTTAAGGGTGCTGTAACCCCCGAAAGTACACTCCAGTCCAAACCAAAAAAAAATTATTTTCTGTGTTTGTGAATTGTGTGCGCAGTAGCCGCACGTGCATCAACAAAGTAGTGCCAAGCGTGCGCCTGTGTCATAAGTAAAGGGCCGGCTGGCTTGACCGTTAAGGGTGCTGTAACCCCCGAAAGTACACTCCAGTCCAAACCAAAAAAAAAATTATTTTCTGTGTTTGTGAATTGTGTGCGCAGTAGCCGCACGTGCATCAACAAAGTAGTGCCAAGCGTGCACCTGTGTCATAAGTAAAGGGCCGGCTAGCTTGACCGTTAAGGGTGCTGTAACCCCCGAAAGTACACTCCAGTCCAAACCAAAAAAAAAATTATTTTCTGTGTTTGTGAATTGTGTGCGCAGTAGCCGCACGTGCATCAACAAAGTAGTGCCAAGCGTGCGCCTGTGTCATAAGTAAAGGGCCGGCTGGCTTGACCGTTAAAGGGTGCTGTAACCCCCAAAGTACACTCCAGTCCAAACCAAAAAAAAAATTATTTTCTGTGTTTGTGAATTGTGTGCGCAGTAGCCGCACGTGCATCAACACAGTAGTGCCAAGCGTGCGCCTGTGTCATAAGTAAAGGGCCGGCTGGCTTGACCGTTAAAGGGTGCTGTAACCCCCGAAAGTACACTCCAGTCCAAACCAAAAAAAAATTATTTTCTGTGTTTGTGAATTGTGTGCGCAGTAGCCGCACGTGCATCAACAAAGTAGTGCCAAGCGTGCGCCTGTGTCATAAGTAAAGGGCCGGCTGGCTTGACCGTTAAGGGTGCTGTAACCCCCGAAAGTACACTCCAGTCCAAACCAAAAAAAAAATTATTTTCTGTGTTTGTGAATTGTGTGCGCAGTAGCCGCACGTGCATCAACAAAGTAGTGCCAAGCGTGCGCCTGTGTCATAAGTAAAGGGCCGGCTGGCTTGACCGTTAAAGGGTGCTGTAACCCCCGAAAGTACACTCCAGTCCAAACCAAAAAAAAATTATTTTCTGTGTTTGTGAATTGTGTGCGCAGTAGCCGCACGTGCATCAACAAAGTAGTGCCAAGCGTGCGCCTGTGTCATAAGTAAAGGGCCGGCTGGCTTGACCGTTAAGGGTGCTGTAACCCCCGAAAGTACACTCCAGTCCAAACCAAGAAAAAAATTATTTTCTGTGTTTGTGAATTGTGTGCGCAGTAGCCGCATGTGCATCAACAAAGTAGTGCCAAGCGTGCGCCTGTGTCATAAGTAAAGGGCCGGCTGGCTTGACCGTTAAAGGGTGCTGTAACCCCCAAAGTACACTCCAGTCCAAACCAAAAAAAAAATTATTTTCTGTGTTTGTGAATTGTGTGCGCAGTAGCCGCACGTGCATCAACAAAGTAGTGCCAAGCGTGCGCCTGTGTCATAAGTAAAGGGCCGGCTGGCTTGACCGTTAAAGGGTGCTGTAACCCCCGAAAGTACACTCCAGTCCAAACCAAAAAAAAATTATTTTCTGTGTTTGTGAATTGTGTGCGCAGTAGCCGCACGTGCATCAACAAAGTAGTGCCAAGCGTGCGCCTGTGTCATAAGTAAAGGGCCGGCTGGCTTGACCGTTAAGGGTGCTGTAACCCCCGAAAGTACACTCCAGTCCAAACCAAAAAAAAAATTATTTTCTGTGTTTGTGAATTGTGTGCGCAGTAGCCGCACGTGCATCAACAAAGTAGTGCCAAGCGTGCGCCTGTGTCATAAGTAAAGGGCCGGCTGGCTTGACCGTTAAAGGGTGCTGTAACCCCCGAAAGTCCACTCCAGTCCAAACCAAAAAAAAATTATTTTCTGTGTTTGTGAATTGTGTGCGCAGTAGCCGCACGTGCATCAACAAAGTAGTGCCAAGCGTGCGCCTGTGTCATAAGTAAAGGGCCGGCTGGCTTGACCGTTAAAGGGTGCTGTAACCCACAAAGTACACTCCATTCCAAACCCAAAAAAAAATTATTTTCTGTGTTTAGCCGCACGTATATATCAAATCGATATAACATAAATGGAGGACCAAACTTTCTCCGATAAAAATAAAATAGAGAAAGATCAAGAACCACTTCCTCCTAGTGCTGAAGCTGCTGCCACTAGTCATGACATAGACGATAACATGCCATCAACGTCGTCTGCCAAGGCCGATGCCCAATGTCATAGTAGAGGGCACATACAATCCCAAATGGCAAAGTTCAGGAAAATGACCTTGAAAAAGACATTTAAATCAGCTGAAGAGAAACGTAAACTTGCCAATATGCCATTTACGACACGGAGTGGCAAGGAACGGCTAAGGTCGATCCCTAGTATGTTCATGACTAGTGGTTCAGCTTCACATGACGATGGAAGCCCTCCTCCCACTAAAAAAATCAAAAGAGTTAAGCTGGCAAAAGCACAGCGAAGAACTGTGCTTTCTAAGAAGATATCACAAATCCCCAAGGAGAGTCCAAGTGTGGTGGTGGTTGCGATGCCTGACCTTCCCAGCACTGGACGGGAAGAGGTGGCTCTTTCCACCATTTGCACGCCCCCTGCAAGTGCTGAAAGGAGCACCCACAGTCCACTTGCTGATATGCAAATTGAAGATGTCACTGTTGAAGTACAACAGGATGAGGATACTGGTGTAGCTGGCGCTGAGGAGGAAGTTGGCGAGGAGGATTCTGATGGTGATGTGGTTTGTTTAAATCAGGCTCCGGGGGAGACAGTTGTTGTCCGTGGGATGAAAAAGCCCATCACGGTCATGCCTGGGCAGAAGACCAAACATTCCACCTCTTTGGTCTGGCAATATTTCTATCCAAATCCGGACAACAACTGTCTTGCCATATGTACCATATGTAAAGGTGAAATAAGTAGGGGTAGGGACGTCAACCACCTAGGAACATCCTCCCTTATACGGCACCTGCAGCGCGTTCATAAAAAGTTACTGTCAAGTTCAGAAACTTTGGCTAAGACCGTAAGCAGTCCAGGGACACCTAAATCCCGTTGTCCTGTTGTATCCAAGCGCCTGCAAACCACACCGTCAACTCCCTCCTCGTCAATTTCCTCCTTAGTTAGGATCGGAAGTAGTCCTGCAGGCCATGTCACTGGCATGACTGACTCTCCTATCCGGGATTCCTCCGGAGGATCCTGCATTGCTACGCCTACTGCTGCCGCTGCTGCTGTTGCTGCTGCTGGGAGTCGTTCATCATCCCAGAGAGGAAGTAGGAACACCACTACTTTTACTAAACAATTGACCCTCCAACAGTCCTTAGCGAGGAGGATGAAGTACGACAGCAGTCATCCTGAAGCAAAACGTATAACTGAGGCCTTGACTGCTATGTTGGTGTTAGACGTGCGTCCGGTATCCGCCATTAGTGCAGTGGGATTTAGACAATTGATGGAGGTAGTGTGTCCCCGGTTCCAAATCCCGTCTAGATTCCACTTCACTAGGCAGGCGATACCGAGACTGTACAGAAACGTCAGAAAAAGTGTCCTCAGTGTCCTGAAAAATGCCGTTGTACACAATGTCCACTTAACCACGGACATGTGGACAAGTGGAACAGGGCAGACTAAGGACTATATGACTGTGACAGCCCACTGGGTAGATGTATCACCTTACGCAGCAACAGCAGCAGCGTCACCAGTAGCAGCATCTCAGAAATGCCAGCTCGTTACAAGGCAGGCTACGCTGTGTATCACCGGTTTCAGTAAGAGGCACACCGCCGACAACCTCTTAGAGAAACTGAGGGAAATCATCGCCCAGTGGCTTACCCCACTTAGACTCTCCTGGGGATTTGTGATATCTGACAACGCCACCAATATTGTGCGGGCATTACATCTGGGCAAATTCCAGCACGTCCCATGTTTTGCTCACACAATAAACTTGGTGGTGCAGAATTTTCTGAAAAGCGACAGGGGCGTGCAGGAGACGCTTTGGGTGGCCCGAAAAATTTCTGGCCACTTTCGCCATTCAGCGACTGCGTGCCGAAGACTGGAGCGCCAGCAAACACTCTTGAACCTGCCCCGCCATCACCTGAAGCAAGAGGTTGTGACGCGGTGGAACTCAACCCTCTATATGCTTCAGAGGATGGAGGAGCAGCAAAAGGCCATACAAGCCTATACATCCACCTATGACATAGGCAAAGGAGGGGGTATGCACCTGACTCAAGCGCAGTGGAGAATGATTTCCGTGTTGTGCAAGGTTCTCCAGCCCTTCGAACTTGCCACACGTGAAGTCAGTTCAGACACTGCCAGCTTGAGTCAGGTCATTCCCCTCATCAGGCTTTTGCAGAAGCAGCTGGAGAAAGTGAAGGAGGAGCTAAGACGGAGCGATTCCGCTCGGCATGTGGGACTTGTGGATGAAGCCCTTCATTCGCTTTGCCAGGATTCCAGGGTGGTCAATCTGTTGAAATCAGACCACTACGTTTTGGCCACCGTGCTCGATCCTAGGTTTAAAGCCTATGTGGTGTCTCTCTTTCCGGCCGACACAAGCCTGCAGAGGTGCAAAGACCTGCTGGTGAACACACTGTCAGCTGAAGCGGAACGTGACACGTCAACGGCTCCTTCTTCATTTTCTCCTGCAACTGGGGCTGCCAGGAAAAAACTTAGGTATCCTAAGCAACCCGCTGGCAGTGATGCAGGGCAGGCAGGACCAAGTTTGGACATCTGGTCCGGACTGAAGGACCTGGCAACAATTTCTGACATGTCTACTGTCACTGCATATGATACTGTCACCATTGACAGAATGGTGGAGGATTACATCGGTGACAGCATCCAAGTAGGCATGGCAGACAGTCCATACCTGTACTGGCAGGAAAAAGAGGCAATTTGGAGGCCCCTGTACAAACTGGCTCTATTTTACCTGAGTTGCCCCCCCTCCAGTGTGTACTCCGAAAGAGTGTTTAGTGCAGCCGGGAACCTTGTCAGCGAAAGGCGTAGGAGGTTGCTTCCACAGAATGTGGAGAAGATGATGTTCATCAAAATGAATTATCAGCTCTTCCAGGGAGACCAGCCTCCAGAAGGTACAGAGGGACCTGTGGTGGTGGATTCAAGTGGGGACGAGTTAATACTTTGTGAGGATGAGGATGTACACACTGAAGAGGGTGAGGAATCGGTGGATGAGGAGGATGAGGATGACATCTTGCCTCCATAGAGCCAGTTTGTGCAGGGACACATTAATTGCCAGCTTGTTTTGTGGGGGCCCAAACGAACCAATCATTTCAGCCACAGTTGTGTGGCAGACCCTGGCGCTGAAATGATTGGTTTGTTAAAGTGTGCATGTCCTGTTTATACAACATAAGGTGGGTGGGAGGGCCCAAGGACAATTCCATCTTGCACCTCTTTTTTTTCTTTGCATTATGTACAGTTTGGGGCCTAGTTTTTCAAACTGCCATCCTGTCTGCCACTGCAGTTTCACGCCTAGATGGGTCACGTGTTTGTGCCGCCCACTCGTGTCGCTTAGCATAGTCATCCAGCTACCTCGGTGCAACGTTTTGGACATAAAAACACTATTGTGAGGTGTGAGGTGTTCAGAATAGACTGGAAATGAGTGGAAATTAAGGTTATTGAGGTTAATAATAGCATAGGAGCAGAAAAACCTACAAATTCTGTGATTTTAGCTGTTTTTATGCTTTTTTAAAAAAAAATACAGATCCAAAACACAAAACCCAGAACCCAAAACACGGAAGGGTGGTTTTGGCAAAACCAATCCAGATCCAAAACACGAAGAAAGATCCAGATCCAAAACCAAAACACAAAACACGAAAAGTGGCCGGTGCACACCCTACTTAGGACACAATTGAAGTTAATTGTGTAATTAGTTTTAACATACAATAGTTTATGTGTTTGTACCACATCCACACTGTGACTGAAGCCAGATGTCTTCATTATCTTTTCTGTTTCTATGTCAGACTAAGAACACTGGCCAAACCATGAAAGAAAGTGGCTATATAAACCGCTCCCTTCTGGCCCTAAGGAACTGCATTATGGCGCTACGCAAGAGACCAGGCAGCCATATCAATTATCGGGACAGCAAATTAACCTGGCTGCTAAAGGTATGTTATTACTATGAGATTTCCTACACACATATGACCATACAACTGTACCTGACTTACGTAGGCGCAATAGACTCTGGTGGGCGCACTCTAGTGCCCGGAGCCTACTGCTGCTGTCAGTTCGCTGATGGCAGCCAGGGAAAGAGGAGGGGGCTGGGGAGAGAGGAGGGGGCCCATACTCACTGCCCGTTTGGGGCCCCCTACAGTGTCAGACTGAGGCATAAAGGGGCCCACCAGGGGAATGCAGTGATAGGGCCCCATGCTTAAAGGGTGTGGTCATCCACCAGAGGGCGTGTGGTCAGCCACCAAAGTTGCTTGGCTAACTATCAGGCAAATCTTCGTGTAGTTTCTATAGAAGCAAACCAATAACTGATGTTCATCCATGTTCCTGCTCCACAAGGTAACTGACCATCTAATACAGTAACAATGTACAATTCAGTGCACAGTGTGGAACATGACACCTAGAGGAGGGGGTGGGCCCCCAGGCAGTGGGGCCCACCGGGGATTTCCCCTGTACCCCTGTGGGCCAGCCCAACCCTGGCCCCCTAATACGCCCCTAGATACACCCATGGTTGATGTATAAGTAGCATTAGTCACTTCTTAGATATCTTGTTGGGATACAAGCATTAAGGAATATGAATGTGAGTTATCAAACAGGCCCATGTGGTATAGTGTATGGGGGTGTGACCACAGCTTATTGTAAATGCTGAGGTCCTGTGTAGAGGGAATGTGGCCACAGCGTCTATGCCTGAACCCCAGTCATCAGGAATATTGTTCCTAAAACATCGTTCTTTCGTGTTATCTCAGACAATGGCATGATATTAGTAATTACTGCAATCATTTGTTTCTCACAAACATAATATGTAACAATAGTAGTAGATCTATACACTGCTTGTTACAATGTGTAAGGATTCCTCAGTGATCTCCCCTATAACCAGAGCTTTATCTATCACAGGGAGCACTGAGTGGCAGGAGCAGAATGGTGATGATCACACACATCGGCCCTGCGGATGCTGCCTATGAAGACTCTCGCAGCACACTCGCCTACGGGAGCAAGGCCAAGCACATGAAAACACTGGTGAGCAGCCCCCAAGGGGTAACGGCATATTCATCTATGTTACTGGGTATAACTGTGGTGCAACAAGGGATTTATTATTAAATAAAACTAACATTATGAACATTCAAAATCAGTTTTATTAGAAGATTGGTTGGAATGTGTCCTTTTACATTCTATTGGAAACTCAGCTGCCGATTAAAATATGTTCAAAATATCTACTATAGGCTCATTCAGTCAGGTGTGACCCGTGCATGCGCTGTAGACTTCGGTCACACTCTCTAGTGCCCAGAGTTTACAAGTGCTGCGGCGCTGAGCGCGTCTGCCGATGCAGAGGGAGGAAGGGGCCCGGATAGAGAGTGCACATGGGCCCCCTCCTCTGTAGAAACTCCCCTGGCTACACCTGTGGTATTACATGTCTGTGTGAGGGCACGTAGGTTACCCATCCATAATCTCCTGTCTCCCTGTTTTCTCTGATTGTGCCGGTGCCCAGTAACTAACTCTCTGCTATTTACCATTCCTCCTGCAGGTGGAGAGGAACCATGTTTGTGCCCCCCACAAAGTCCCTGAGGCTACAAGAGAAGACAAAGTGCAGCTGAAAGACCCTCGTCCTCCAGGTATTCTTGTTTCTTGTAATGAAAATATTGAGGGGTCGGTTTATCATAGTTGTGCACTAACAATCTGCATCACCACTTATCGCAGCTATACAGATTGTAGTAACACCACAGGTTACCATGCTGGATGGTTGGGAGGTATGTACATATGCTGGACTTTACAGTTACAGATTAGCCAAAGGAAGCAACTGACCCAGGAACAATAGGAACAAATAGGGGGTTTAACTGATGCAAAACATATACCAGACATAGTAGTAACTGTACTATTTCTGTATTATTTTCCACAGAGCCAGCCCATAAGGACCACAAGGACAAAGCCCCCAGTTCAAGTAACACTGGTCCTAAGAGACGCTCTGAGTAAGTACATTGTGCAGATATCACATGAACAATATGTAACAATATGATATATGGATAGAAATGATGAAAATTAGTGTAATTTATAGACAGAAATAGATTGTTATGAAGTATTTTTTTAGCTATTACTATATAAATGGTAATCATAATACACCATAATATGTAGCTATAGGTACATTATTATATTATACTAATCTTAGCTATTGTAACATTCTCATGGAGTCCTTTAGGTGCAAATGTGTCTGATTTCTCTTAGGGCTTCGCTGCATAAACTGCCCCCTGTGGTCCCTATGCCAAGAAAACACCTGGCAGTACCTGAGGCCATTCTCCATAGGCCAAGAAAACACCTGGCAGTACCTGAGGCCGTTCTCCATAGGCCAAGAAAACACCTGGCAGTACCTGAACCCATGATCCCTATGCTAAGAAGACACCTGGCAATATCTGAGGTAAGTGCTCTCAGTGTCATTGTAGTTACTTACCTTTTCCTTATGTCCTAGTATTTATATATATTTATATATCTCTTTATCATACAATGTAATGCTTATTACACTGACATTTACATCTTATATTACTCCACAAGTGTCACAATTTATACACAATATGAGAAAGGAAAAATAGATTTCTTGTAATACAAATGATCTTGCAAAAACGTCCATAATTGTAAATGAAATTAAAGTAATTGGTAGTGGACAACTCCATGGCGGTGATTCAATTCAAAGCGATGATGAATATCCCCAGTAGGGAGCGCCTGGAGTAACTCAATCAGTCATAAAAGCTACAGCCAGGGGCATATTTATAATGGGTGCAGGGTGTGTGGTGCACACAGGCCCCTAGGTTGGGGCAGAGCCCACACCGCACACCCTGCACCCATATATTTTAATTACTCACCCCTCCGAAGTCCTACGCCGGGCTGTCTCGCCGGAGAAAACACCTGAAAAATGGCCGCCGCGGCTATTTTCCCACTGTTCTGCACATACACAATAGGGAAATGACCCTGGTGTGACCTGTGCATGCGCTGTAGACTTCGGTCACACTCTCTAGTGCCCAGAGTTTACAAGTGCTGCGGTGCTGAGCGTGTCCGCCGATGCAGAGGGAGGAGGGGGCCCGGATAGAGAGTGCACATGGGCCCCCTCCTCTGTAGAAACTCCCCTGGCTACACCTGTGGTATTACATGTCTGTGTGAGGACACGTAGCTTACTTATCCATAATCTCCTGTCTCCCTGTTTTCTCTGAGTGTGCCGGTGCCCAGTAACTAACTCTCTGCTGTCACCCTCCCTCCTGCAGGTGAAGGCGCACCATCTGAGTCTGGCCCACAAGATCCCTGAGGGCGCCAGAGCAACCAATGTTCAGCTGAGACTCATCCTCCAGGTATTCTTGTACTATGTAATTAAAAGTTTAATGGGCCTGTTTATCATAGTTGTGGACTAACAATCTGCATCACAGTTTATCGCAGCAATACAAATTGTAGTTACCCCGCAAGTTACCATGCTTGGACAGTTGGGACGTATGTACATATGCTGGTCTTTACAGTTGTACATATTTATCTATGTTACTGGGTATAACTGTGGTGGAACAAGGGATTTAGGGGGATATTTAACAGACACCCACCAGCCTGTCTTAAGATGTGCACGTTATGTCCAGGAAATGTATGCAACCATCGGTACATCGGATGCTATCGCAGCGCTTGAGATTGACCATTCCCTGCCGCAAGCACTGCGAGCACTTCAGTGTAAAAACCAGCCAGGTGACGCGTACTATGATGCTGTGTTATAATTATGCACACCTTTAACTCACCGCTGAGTTGCTAAGGCACACCTGCGTTTGCACCTCCACTCCCCCATTATTAATGGCCAGCCCCTGTTACCAAACGGCTTCCCCTGTCACTCTCTAAGCTGGGCTGTCTATGCGCAGCGAGCGAACGCATTGTGAACTTTTGCTAAGGTATGGTCTGAATGAGCTCCTATAATCCATTGACTAATTGATGCAAATCATATACCAGACACAATAGGAACTGTATTATTTCTGTATTCTTTTCCATAGGACCGGACTAGAAGGACAACAGGCTCAGTTCCAGGGACATTGTTCTTATGAGATGCACGTACGTACTGTGTGCTGATATCGCATGAACAATATGTAACAATGGGAATTATGGCAAAAAATTTCACATAATGAAAAATATTGTCATTCATAGATAAGATTAGATTATTATGAAATATTTTTAGCTAGTTATAGTTAAATGTTCCTCATATACCATAATACAGGGTCGTAACTAGGGTGTTGCAGCCGCTGCCTCTGCACAGAGTGCAACATGCCCTAGAGGAGGAACCGGCTGCCCGACGCAATCTCTATATGCCACTGGGCGCCCACTGCTATGTATTAGAAGCACTGCACCGGGCTACATTACTGTAGCTGCAGCCCTGCCTGTCATTCTCAGGTTGCTCCGCCTCCTGACCCATCTGCAGGGACGGGAGAGATGTCATGACGTCTCTCCTCAGCTCCCACAGTTCCAAGAGAAGCTGTTTTTTGGAAGTTGGGCATGCAGGAGACGGCAGCAGTGGCAGGCAGCGTGACAGGTCCGGCGCCAGTATCCTACATAGAAGGGCCCAGTGTGAATGTCACTGTGACACACTGGACTCCAGTGCACAGGCACAGCAGGTAAATAGCTTACACATATCAAAGTGTCCTCATACTGACAGTTACACCATTATACCTATAGTAAAGCCAATATAAATAATGTATAGTATGTATACAGCAGTTTCAGGGACTCACTGGAACCACATATATTATACTATATTACTTTACACCATGGGGATATTTTTCATCTACACAACAGATTTCATGTCAGTAATATAATGTAAGGACTCTACTGCCAGGCTGTACTATTAGGGAATGGTGTCCTACAGAGAGTAATATAGTGGGTTCAATTGTGTTCTTCCATCATTGGGCCTGATTCACTACAGATCGCAATACTGCATACACACTGCGATAACAAGCTACTCCAACGCGATCGCAATGCAAACTCAGCACTACATAAGGATGCCCACTTTACCATACGCACATCCATAATACTCAGCACTACATAAGGACACCCACTTTACCATACGCACATCCATAATACTCAGCACTACATAAGGACCCCCACTTTACCATACGCACATCCATAATACTCAGCACTACATACAGATGCAAACTTTACCATACACACATCCATAATACTCAGCACTACATAAGGACGCCCACTTTACCATACACACATCCATAATACTCAGCACTACAAAAGGACGCGCACTTTACCATACACACATCAATAATACTCAGCACTACATAAGGACGCGCACTTTACCCTACACACATCCATAATACTCAGCACTACATAAGGACGCCCACTTTACCATACACACATCCATAATACTCAGCACTACATAAGGATGCCCACTTTACCATACGCACATCCATAATACTCAGCACTACATAAGGACGCCCACTTTACCATACACACATCCATAATACTCAGCACTACATAAGGATGCCCACTTTACCATATGCACATCTATAATACTCAGCACTACATAAGGACGCCCACTTTACCATACACACATCCATAATACTCAGCACTACATAAGGACACCCACTTTACCTTACGCACATCCATAATACTCAGAACTACATAAGGACGCCCACTATACCATACGCACATCCATAATACTCAGCACTACATAAGGACGCCCACTATACCATACGCACATCCATAATACTCAGCACTACATAAGGACCCCCACTTTACCATACACACATCCATAATACTCAGCACTACATAAGGACACCCACTTTACCATACGCACATCCATAATACTCAGCACTACATAAGGACGCCCACTTTACCATACACACATCGATAATAATCAGCACTACATAAGGTGCCCATTTTACCATACACACATCCATAATACTCAGCACTACATAAGGACCCCCACTTTACCATACACACATCCATAATACTCAGCACTACATAAGGACACCCACTTTACCATACACACATCCATAATACTCAGCACTACATAAGGACGCCCACTTTACCATACACACATCTATAATACTCAGCACTACATAAGGACGCCCACTTTACCATACACACATCCATAATACTCAGCACTACATAAGGTGCCCACTTTACCATACACACATCCATAATACTCAGCACTACATAAGGACCCCCACTTTACCATACACACATCCATAATACTCAGCACTACATAAGGACACCCACTTTACCATACGCACATCCATAATACTCAGCACTACATAAGGACGCCCACTTTACCATACACACATCTATAATACTCAGCACTACATAAGGACGCCCACTTTACCATACACACATCCATAATACTCAGCACTACATAAAGATGCCCACTTTACCATACACATATCCATAATACTCAGCACTACATAAGGACGCCCACTTTACCATACACACATCCATAATACTCAGCACTACATAAAGACGCCCACTTTACCATACGCACATCCATAATACTCAGCACTACATAAGGACACCCACTTTACCATACACACATCCATAATACTCAGCACTACATAAGGTGCCCACTTTACCATACACACATCCATAATACTCAGCACTACATAAAGACGCCCACTTTACCATACACATATCCATAATACTCAGCACTACATAAGGATGCCCACATTACCATACACATATCCATAATACTCAGCACTACATAAAGACGCCCACTTTACCATACGCACATCCATAATACTCAGCACTACATAAGGACACCCACTTTACCATACACACATCCATAATACTCAGCACTACATAAGGACGCCCACTTTACCATACGCACATCCATAATACTCAGCACTACATAAGGACGCCCACTTTACCATACACACATCCATAATACTCAGCACTACATAAGGACGCCCACTTTACCAAACGCACATCCATAATACTCAGCACTACATAAGGACGCGCACTTTACCATACGCACATCCATAATACTCAGCACTACATAAGGACGCCCACTTTACCATACGCACATACATAATTCTCAGCACTACATAAGGACACCCACTTTACCATACGCACATCCATAATACTCAGCACTACATAAGGACCCCCACTTTACCATACACACATCCATAATACTCAGCACTACATAAGGACACGCACTTTACCATACACACATCCATAATACTCAGCACTACATAAGGACACGCACTTTACCATACACACATCCATAATACTCAGCACTACATAAGGACGGCCACATTACCATATGCACATCCATAATACTCAGCACTACATACAGATGCAAACTTTACCATACACACATCCATAATACTCAGCACTACATAAGGACGCCCACTTTACCATACACACATCCATAATACTAAGCACTACAAAAGGACGCGCACTTTACCATACACACATCCATAATACTCAGAACTACATAAGGACGCGCACTTTACCATACACACATCCATAATACTCAGCACTACATAAGGACGCCCACTTTACCATACGCACATCCATAATACTCAGCACTACATAAGGATACCCACTTTACCATACGCACATCCATAATACTCAGCACTACATAAGGATGCCCACTTTACCATATGCACATCCATAATACTCAGCACTACATAAGGACGCCCACTTTACCATACACACATCCATAATACTCAGCACTACATAAGGACACCCACTTTACCTTAAGCACATCCATAATACTCAGAACTACATAAGGACGCCCACTATACCATACGCACATCCATAATACTCAGCACTACATAAGGACACCCACTTTACCATACGCACATCCATAATACTCAGCACTACATAAGGACGCCCACTTTACCATACGCACATCCATAATACTCAGCACTACAAAAGGACACCCACTTTACCATACACACATCCATAATACTCAGCACTACATAAGGACGCCCACTTTACCATACGCACATCCATAATACTCAGCACTACATAAGGACCCCCACTTTACCATACACACATCCATAATACTCAGCACTACATAAGGACCCCCACTTTACCATACACACATCCATAATACTCAGCACTACAAAAGGATGCCCACTTTACCATACGCACATCCATAATACTCAGCACTACATAAAGACGCCCACTTTACCATACACACATCCATAATACTCAGCACTACATAAGGACACCCACTTTACCATACACACATCCATAATACTCAGCACTACATAAGGACGCCCACTTTACCATACACACATCCATAATACTCAGCACTACATAAGGACGCCCACTTTACCATACACACATCCATAATACTCAGCACTACAAAAGTACACCCACTTTACCATACAGACATCCATAATACTCAGCACTACATAAGGACGCCCACTTTACCATACGCACATCCATAATACTCAGCACTACATAAGGACACCCACTTTACCATACACACATCCATAATACTCAGCACTACATAAAGACACCCACTTTACCATACACACATCCATAATACTCAGCACTACATAAGGACGCCCACTTTGCCATACACACATCCACAATACTCAGCACTACATAAGGACGCCCACTTTACCATACACACATCCATAATACTCAGCACTACATAAGGACGCCCACTATACCATACACACATCCATAATACTCAGCACTACATAAGGACACCCACTTTACCATACGCACATCCATAATACTCAGCACTACATAAGGTGCCCACTTTACCATACACACATCCATAATACTCAGCACTACAAAAGGACACCCACTTTACCATACACACATCCATAATACTCAGCACTACATAAGGACGCCCACTTTACCATGCACACATCCATAATACTCAGCACTTCATAAGGACGCCCACTTTACCATACGCACATCCATAATACTCAGCACTACATAAGGACACCCTCTTTACCATACGCACATCCATAATACTCAGCACTACATAAGGACCCCCACTTTACCATACACACATCCATAATACTCAGCACTACATAAGGACACGCACTTTACCATACACACATCCATAATACTCAGCACTACATAAGGACACGCACTTTACCATACACACATCCATAATACTCAGCACTACATAAGGACGCCCACTTTACCATACACACATCCATAATACTAAGCACTACAAAAGGACGCGCACTTTACCATACACACATCCATAATACTCAGAACTACATAAGGACGCGCACTTTACCATACACACATCCATAATACTCAGCACTACATAAGGACGCGCACTTTACCATACACACATCCATAATACTCAGCACTACATAAGGACGCCCACTTTACCATACACACATCCATAATACTAAGCACTACAAAAGGACGCGCACTTTACCATACACACATCCATAATACTCAGAACTACATAAGGACGCGCACTTTACCATACACACATCCATAATACTCAGCACTACATAAGGACGCGCACTTTACCATACACACATCCATAATACTCAGAACTACATAAGGACGCCCACTATACCATACGCACATCCATAATACTCAGCACTACATAAGGATGCCCACTTTACCATACACACATCCATAATACTGAGCACTAAATAAGGACCCCCACTTTACCATACACACAACCATAATACTCAGCACTACATAAGGACACCCACTTTACCATACGCACATCCATAATACTCAGCACTATATAAGGACGCCCACTTTACCATACGCACATCCATAATACTCAGCACTACATAAGGACACCCACTTTACAATACACACATCCATAATACTCAGCACTACATAAGGACACCCACTTTACCATACGCACATCCATAAAACTCAGCACTACATAAGGACGCCCACTTTACCATACACACATCCATAATACTCAGCACTACATAAGGACACCCACTTTACCATAAACACATCCATAATACTCAGCACTACATAAGGACACCCACTTTACCATACGCACATCCATAATACTCAGCACTACATAAGGACGCCCACTTTACCATACGCACATCCATAATACTCAGCACTACAAAAGGACACCCACTTTACCATACACACATCCATAATACTCAGCACTACATAAGGACGCCCACTTTACCATACGCACATCCATAATACTCAGCACTACATAAGGACCCCCACTTTACCATACACACATCCATAATACTCAGCAGTACATAAGGACCCCCACTTTACCATACACACATCCATAATACTCAGCACTACAAAAGGATGCCCACTTTACCATACGCACATCCATAATACTCAGCACTACATAAAGACGCCCACTTTACCATACACACATCCATAATACTCAGCACTACATAAGGACACCCACTTTACCATACACACATCCATAATACTCAGCACTACATAAGGACGCCCACTTTACCATACACACATCCATAATACTCAGCACTACATAAGGACGCCCACTTTACCATACACACATCCACAATACTCAGCACTACATAAGGACGCCGACTTTACCATACACACATCCATAATACTCAGCACTACATAAGGACGCCCACTATACCATACACACATCCATAATACTCAGCACTACATAAGGACACGCACTTTACCACACACACATCCATAATACTCAGCACTACATAAGGACACGCACTTTACCATACACACATCCATAATACTCAGCACTACATAAGGACGGCCACTTTACCATATGCACATCCATATTACTCAGCACTACATACAGATGCAAACTTTACCATACACACATCCATAATACTCAGCACTACATAAGGACGCCCACTTTACCATACACACATCCATAATACTAAGCACTACAAAAGGACGCGCACTTTACCATACACACATCCATAATACTCAGAACTACATAAGGACGCGCACTTTACCATACACACATCCATAATACTCAGCACTACATAAGGACGCGCACTTTACCATACACACATCCATAATACTCAGCACTACATAAGGACGCCCACTTTACCATACACACATCCATAATACTAAGCACTACAAAAGGACGCGCACTTTACCATACACACATCCATAATACTCAGAACTACATAAGGACGCGCACTTTACCATACACACATCCATAATACTCAGCACTACATAAGGACGCGCACTTTACCATACACACATCCATAATACTCAGCACTACATAAGGACGCCCACTTTACCATACGCACATCCATAATACTCAGCACTACATAAGAATGCCCACTTTACCATACGCACATCCATAATACTCAGCACTACATAAGGATGCCCACTTTACCATATGCACATCCATAATACTCAGCACTACATAAGGACGCCCACTTTACCATACACACATCCATAATACTCAGCACTACATAAGGACACCCACTTTACCTTAAGCACATCCATAATACTCAGAACTACATAAGGACGCCCACTATACCATACGCACATCCATAATACTCAGCACTACATAAGGACGCCCACTTTACCATACACACATCCATAATACTGAGCACTAAATAAGGACCCCCACTTTACCATACACACAACCATAATACTCAGCACTACATAAGGACACCCACTTTACCATACGCACATCCATAATACTCAGCACTATATAAGGACGCCCACTTTACCATACGCACATCCATAATACTCAGCACTACATAAGGACACCCACTTTACAATACACACATCCATAATACTCAGCACTACATAAGGACACCCACTTTACCATACGCACATCCATAATACTCAGCACTACATAAAGACGCCCACTTTACCATACACACATCCATAATACTCAGCACTACATAAGGACACCCACTTTACCATAAACACATCCATAATACTCAGCACTACATAAGGACACCCACTTTACCATACGCACATCCATAATACTCAGCACTACATAAGGACGCCCACTTTACCATACGCACATCCATAATACTCAGCACTACAAAAGGACACCCACTTTACCATACACACATCCATAATACTCAGCACTACATAAGGACGCCCACTTTACCATACGCACATCCATAATACTCAGCACTACATAAGGACCCCCACTTTACCATACACACATCCATAATACTCAGCACTACATAAGGACCCCCACTTTACCATACACACATCCATAATACTCAGCACTACAAAAGGATGCCCACTTTACCATACGCACATCCATAATACTCAGCACTACATAAAGACGCCCACTTTACCATACACACATCCATAATACTCAGCACTACATAAGGACACCCACTTTACCATACACACATCCATAATACTCAGCACTACATAAGGACGCCCACTTTACCATACACACATCCATAATACTCAGCACTACATAAGGACACCCACTTTACCATACGCACATCCATAATACTCAGCACTACATAAGGACCCCCACTTTACCATACGCACATCCATAATACTCAGCACTACATACAGATGCAAACTTTACCATACACACATCCATAATACTCAGCACTACATAAGGACGCCCACTTTACCATACACACATCCATAATACTCAGCACTACAAAAGGACGCGCACTTTACCATACACACATCAATAATACTCAGCACTACATAAGGACGCGCACTTTACCCTACACACATCCATAATACTCAGCACTACATAAGGACACCCACTTTACCATACACACATCCATAATACTCAGCACTACATAAGGAAACCCACTTTACCATACGCACATCCATAATACTCAGCACTACATATGGACGCCCACTTTACCATACGCACATCCATAATACTCAGAACTACATAAGGACGCCCACTTTACCATACACACATCCATAATACTCAGCACTACATAAGGACGCCCACTTTACCATACACACATCCATAATACTCAGCACTTCATAAGGACGCCCACTTTACCATGCACACATCCATAATACTCAGCACTACATAAGGACGTCCACTTTACCATACGCACATCCATAATACTCAGCACTACATAAGGACGTCCACTTTACCATACGCACATCCATAATACTCAGCACTACATAAGGACGCCCACTTTACCATACTCACATCCATAATACTCAGCACTACTTAAGGACACCCACTTTACCATACTCACATCCATAATACTCAGCACTACATAACGACGCCCACTTTACCATACGCACATCCATAATACTCAGCACTACATAAGGACACCCACTTTACCATACGCACATCCATAATACTCAGCACTACATATGGACGCCCACTTTACCATACGCACATCCATAATACTCAGCACTACATAAGGACGCCCACTTTACCATACTCACATCCATAATACTCAGCACTACATAAGGACGCCCACTTTACCATACACACATCCATAATACTCAGCACTACATAAGGACGCCCACTTTACCATACACACATCCATAATACTCAGCACTACATAAGGACGCCCACTTTACCATACGCACATCCATAATACTCAGCACTACATAAGGACACCCACTTTACCATACGCACATCCATAATACTCAGCACTACATAAGGACACCCACTTTACCATACGCACATCCATAATACTCAGCACTACATAAGGACGCCCACTTTACCATACTCACATCCATAATACTCAGCACTACATAAGGACGCCCACTTTACCATACACACATCCATAATACTCAGCACTACATAAGGACGCCCACTTTACCATACACACATCCATAATACTCAGCACTACATAAGGACGCCCACTTTACCATACACACATCCATAATACTCAGCACTACATAAGGACGCCCACTTTACCATACGCACATCCATAATACTCAGCACTACATAAGGACGCCCACTTTACCATACGCACATCCATAATACTCAGCACTACATAAGGACACCCACTTTACCATACTCACAACCATAATACTCAGCACTACATAAGGACGCCCACTTTACCATACGCACATCCATAATACTCAGCACTACATAAGGAAACCCACTTTACCATACGCACATCCATAATACTCAGCACTACATATGGACGCCCACTTTACCATACGCACATCCATAGTACTCAGCACTACATAAGGACGCCCACTTTACCATACACACATCCATAATACTCAGCACTACATAAGGACGCCCACTTTACCATACACACATCCATAATACTCAGCACTTCATATGGACGCCCACTTTACCATACACACATCCATAATACTCAGCACTACATAAGGACGTCCACTTTACCATACGCACATCCATAATACTCAGCACTACATAAGGACGTCCACTTTACCATACGCACATCCATAATACTCAGCACTACATAAGGACGCCCACTTTACCATACTCACATCCATAATACTCAGCACTACTTAAGGACACCCACTTTACCATACTCACATCCATAATACTCAGCACTACATAAGGACGCCCACTTTACCATACACACATCCATAATACTCAGCACTACATAAGGACGCCCACTTTACCATACACACATCCATAATACTCAGCACTACATAAGGACGCCCACTTTACCATACGCACATCCATAATACTCAGCACTACATAAGGACGCCCACTTTACAATACGCACATCCATAATACTCACCACTACATAAGGACGCTACCATACGCACATCCATAATACTCAGCACTACATAAGGACACCCACTTTACCATACACACATCCATAATACTCAGCACAACATAAAGACGCCCACTTTACCATACACACATCCATAATACTCAGCACTACATAAGGACGCCCACTTTACCATACACACATCCATAATACTCAGCACTACATAAGGACGCCCACTTTACCATACACACATCCATAATACTCAGCACTACATAAGGACGCCCACTTTACCATACGCACATCCATAATACTCAGCACTACATAAGGTCACCCACTTTACCATACTCACATCCATAATACTCAGCACTACATAAGGACGCCCACTTTACCATACACACATCCATAATACTCAGCACTACATAAGGACGCCCATTTTACCATACACACATCCATAATACTCAGCACTACATAAGGACGCCCACTTAACCATACGCACATCCATAATACTCAGCACTACATAAGGACGCCCACTTTACAATACGCACATCCATAATACTCACCACTACATAAGCACGCTACCATACGCACATCCATAATACTCAGCACTACATAAGGACACCCACTTTACCATACACACATCCATAATACTCAGCACTACATAAGGACGCCCACTTTACCATACACACATCCATAATACTCAGCACTACATAAGGACACCCACTTTACCATACTCACATCCATAATACTCAGCACTACATAAGGACGCCCACTTTACCATACGCACATCCATAATACTCAGCACTACATAAGGACACCCACTTTACCATACGCACATCCATAATACTCAGCACTACATATGGACGCCCACTTTACCATACGCACATCCATAATACTCAGCACTACATAAGGACGCCCACTTTACCATACTCACATCCATAATACTCAGCACTACATAAGGACGCCCACTTTACCATACACACATCCATAATACTCAGCACTACATAAAGACGCCCACTTTACCATACACATATCCATAATACTCAGCACTACATAAGGATGCCCACATTACCATACACATATCCATAATACTCAGCACTACATAAAGACGCCCACTTTACCATACGCACATCCATAATACTCAGCACTACATAAGGACACCCACTTTACCATACACACATCCATAATACTCAGCACTACATAAGGACGCCCACTTTACCATACGCACATCCATAATACTCAGCACTACATAAGGACGCCCACTTTACCATACACACATCCATAATACTCAGCACTACATAAGGACGCCCACTTTACCAAACGCACATCCATAATACTCAGCACTACATAAGGACGCGCACTTTACCATACGCACATCCATAATACTCAGCACTACATAAGGACGCCCACTTTACCATACGCACATACATAATACTCAGCACTACATAAGGACACCCACTTTACCATACGCACATCCATAATACTCAGCACTACATAAGGACCCCCACTTTACCATACACACATCCATAATACTCAGCACTACATAAGGACACGCACTTTACCATACACACATCCATAATACTCAGCACTACATAAGGACACGCACTTTACCATACACACATCCATAATACTCAGCACTACATAAGGACGGCCACTTTACCATATGCACATCCATAATACTCAGCACTACATACAGATGCAAACTTTACCATACACACATCCATAATACTCAGCACTACATAAGGACGCCCACTTTACCATACACACATCCATAATACTAAGCACTACAAAAGGACGGCACTTTACCATACACACATCCATAATACTCAGAACTACATAAGGACGCGCACTTTACCATACACACATCCATAATACTCAGCACTACATAAGGACGCCCACTTTACCATACGCACATCCATAATACTCAGCACTACATAAGGATACCCACTTTACCATACGCACATCCATAATACTCAGCACTACATAAGGACGCCCACTTTACCATACACACATCCATAATACTCAGCACTACATAAGGACCCCCACTTTACCTTAAGCACATCCATAATACTCAGAACTACATAAGGACGCCCACTATACCATACGCACATCCATAATACTCAGCACTACATAAGGACACCCACTTTACCATACACACATCCATAATACTCAGCACTACATAAGGACGCCCACTTTACCATACGCACATCCATAATACTCAGCACTACAAAAGGACACCCACTTTACCATACACACATCCATAATACTCAGCACTACATAAGGACGCCCACTTTACCATACGCACATCCATAATACTCAGCACTACATAAGGACCCCCACTTTACCATACACACATCCATAATACTCAGCACTACATAAGGACCCCCACTTTACCATACACACATCCATAATACTCAGCACTACAAAAGGATGCCCACTTTACCATACGCACATCCATAATACTCAGCACTACATAAAGACGCCCACTTTACCATACACACATCCATAATACTCAGCACTACATAAGGACACCCACTTTACCATACACACATCCATAATACTCAGCACTACATAAGGACGCCCACTTTACCATACACACATCCATAATACTCAGCACTACATAAGGACGCCCACTTTACCATACACACATCCATAATACTCAGCACTACAAAAGTACACCCACTTTACCATACAGACATCCATAATACTCAGCACTACATAAGGACGCCCACTTTACCATACGCACATCCATAATACTCAGCACTACATAAGGACACCCACTTTACCATACACACATCCATAATACTCAGCACTACATAAAGACACCCACTTTACCATACACACATCCATAATACTCAGCACTACATAAGGACGCCCACTTTACCATACACACATCCACAATACTCAGCACTACATAAGGACGCCCACTTTACCATACACACATCCATAATACTCAGCACTACATAAGGACGCCCACTATACCATACACACATCCATAATACTCAGCACTACATAAGGACACCCACTTTACCATACGCACATCCATAATACTCAGCACTACATAAGGTGCCCACTTTACCATACACACATCCATAATACTCAGCACTACAAAAGGACACCCACTTTACCATACACACATCAATAATACTCAGCACTACATAAGGACGCCCACTTTACCATGCACACATCCATAATACTCAGCACTTCATAAGGACGCCCACTTTACCATACGCACATCCATAATACTCAGCACTACATAAGGACACCCTCTTTACCATACGCACATCCATAATACTCAGCACTACATAAGGACCCCCACTTTACCATACACACATCCATAATACTCAGCACTACATAAGGACACGCACTTTACCATACACACATCCATAATACTCAGCACTACATAAGGACACGCACTTTACCATACACACATCCATAATACTCAGCACTACATAAGGACGCCCACTTTACCATACACACATCCATAATACTAAGCACTACAAAAGGACGCGCACTTTACCATACACACATCCATAATACTCAGAACTACATAAGGACGCGCACTTTACCATACACACATCCATAATACTCAGCACTACATAAGGACGCGCACTTTACCATACACACATCCATAATACTCAGCACTACATAAGGACGCCCACTTTACCATACACACATCCATAATACTAAGCACTACAAAAGGACGCGCACTTTACCATACACACATCCATAATACTCAGCACTACATAAGGACGCCCACTTTACCATACGCACATCCATAATACTCAGCACTACAAAAGGATACCCACTTTACCATACGCACATCCATAATACTCAGCACTACATAAGGACGCCCACTTTACCATACACACATCCATAATACTCAGCACTACATAAGGACACCCACTTTACCTTAAGCACATCCATAATACTCAGAACTACATAAGGACGCCCACTTTACCATACGCACATCCATAATACTCAGCACTACATAAGGACACCCACTTTACCATACGCACATCCATAATACTCAGCACTACATAAGGACGCCCACTTTACCATACGCACATCCATAATACTCAGCACTACAAAAGGACACCCACTTTACCATACACACATCCATAATACTCAGCACTACATAAGGACGCCCACTTTACCATACGCACATCCATAATACTCAGCACTACATAAGGACCCCCACTTTACCATACACACATCCATAATACTCAGCACTACATAAGGACCCCCACTTTACCATACACACATCCATAATACTCAGCACTACAAAAGGATGCCCACTTTACCATACGCACATCCATAATACTCAGCACTACATAAAGACGCCCACTTTACCATACACACATCCATAATACTCAGCACTACATAAGGACACCCACTTTACCATACACACATCCATAATACTCAGCACTACATAAGGACGCCCACTTTACCATACACACATCCATAATACTCAGCACTACATAAGGACGCCCACTTTACCATACACACATCCATAATACTCAGCACTACAAAAGTACACCCACTTTACCATACAGACATCCATAATACTCAGCACTACATAAGGACGCCCACTTTACCATACGCACATCCATAATACTCAGCACTACATAAGGACACCCACTTTACCATACACACATCCATAATACTCAGCACTACATAAAGACACCCACTTTACCATACACACATCCATAATACTCAGCACTACATAAGGACGCCCACTTTACCATACACACATCCACAATACTCAGCACTACATAAGGACGCCCACTTTACCATACACACATCCATAATACTCAGCACTACATAAGGACGCCCACTATACCATACACACATCCATAATACTCAGCACTACATAAGGACACCCACTTTACCATACGCACATCCATAATACTCAGCACTACATAAGGTGCCCACTTTACCATACACACATCCATAATACTCAGCACTACAAAAGGACACCCACTTTACCATACACACATCAATAATACTCAGCACTACATAAGGACGCCCACTTTACCATGCACACATCCATAATACTCAGCACTTCATAAGGACGCCCACTTTACCATACGCACATCCATAATACTCAGCACTACATAAGGACACCCTCTTTACCATACGCACATCCATAATACTCAGCACTACATAAGGACCCCCACTTTACCATACACACATCCATAATACTCAGCACTACATAAGGACACGCACTTTACCATACACACATCCATAATACTCAGCACTACATAAGGACACGCACTTTACCATACACACATCCATAATACTCAGCACTACATAAGGACGCCCACTTTACCATACACACATCCATAATACTAAGCACTACAAAAGGACGCGCACTTTACCATACACACATCCATAATACTCAGAACTACATAAGGACGCGCACTTTACCATACACACATCCATAATACTCAGCACTACATAAGGACGCGCACTTTACCATACACACATCCATAATACTCAGCACTACATAAGGACGCCCACTTTACCATACACACATCCATAATACTAAGCACTACAAAAGGACGCGCACTTTACCATACACACATCCATAATACTCAGAACTACATAAGGACGCGCACTTTACCATACACACATCCATAATACTCAGCACTACATAAGGACGCGCACTTTACCATACACACATCCATAATACTCAGAACTACATAAGGACGCCCACTATACCATACGCACATCCATAATACTCAGCACTACATAAGGATGCCCACTTTACCATACACACATCCATAATACTGAGCACTAAATAAGGACCCCCACTTTACCATACACACAACCATAATACTCAGCACTACATAAGGACACCCACTTTACCATACGCACATCCATAATACTCAGCACTATATAAGGACGCCCACTTTACCATACGCACATCCATAATACTCAGCACTACATAAGGACACCCACTTTACAATACACACATCCATAATACTCAGCACTACATAAGGACACCCACTTTACCATACGCACATCCATAAAACTCAGCACTACATAAGGACGCCCACTTTACCATACACACATCCATAATACTCAGCACTACATAAGGACACCCACTTTACCATAAACACATCCATAATACTCAGCACTACATAAGGACACCCACTTTACCATACGCACATCCATAATACTCAGCACTACATAAGGACGCCCACTTTACCATACGCACATCCATAATACTCAGCACTACAAAAGGACACCCACTTTACCATACACACATCCATAATACTCAGCACTACATAAGGACGCCCACTTTACCATACGCACATCCATAATACTCAGCACTACATAAGGACCCCCACTTTACCATACACACATCCATAATACTCAGCAGTACATAAGGACCCCCACTTTACCATACACACATCCATAATACTCAGCACTACAAAAGGATGCCCACTTTACCATACGCACATCCATAATACTCAGCACTACATAAAGACGCCCACTTTACCATACACACATCCATAATACTCAGCACTACATAAGGACACCCACTTTACCATACACACATCCATAATACTCAGCACTACATAAGGACGCCCACTTTACCATACACACATCCATAATACTCAGCACTACATAAGGACGCCCACTTTACCATACACACATCCACAATACTCAGCACTACATAAGGACGCCGACTTTACCATACACACATCCATAATACTCAGCACTACATAAGGACGCCCACTATACCATACACACATCCATAATACTCAGCACTACATAAGGACACGCACTTTACCACACACACATCCATAATACTCAGCACTACATAAGGACACGCACTTTACCATACACACATCCATAATACTCAGCACTACATAAGGACGGCCACTTTACCATATGCACATCCATATTACTCAGCACTACATACAGATGCAAACTTTACCATACACACATCCATAATACTCAGCACTACATAAGGACGCCCACTTTACCATACACACATCCATAATACTAAGCACTACAAAAGGACGCGCACTTTACCATACACACATCCATAATACTCAGAACTACATAAGGACGCGCACTTTACCATACACACATCCATAATACTCAGCACTACATAAGGACGCGCACTTTACCATACACACATCCATAATACTCAGCACTACATAAGGACGCCCACTTTACCATACGCACATCCATAATACTCAGCACTATATAAGGACGCCCACTTTACCATACGCACATCCATAATACTCAGCACTACATAAGGACACCCACTTTACAATACACACATCCATAATACTCAGCACTACATAAGGACACCCACTTTACCATACGCACATCCATAATACTCAGCACTACATAAAGACGCCCACTTTACCATACACACATCCATAATACTCAGCACTACATAAGGACACCCACTTTACCATAAACACATCCATAATACTCAGCACTACATAAGGACACCCACTTTACCATACGCACATCCATAATACTCAGCACTACATAAGGACGCCCACTTTACCATACGCACATCCATAATACTCAGCACTACAAAAGGACACCCACTTTACCATACACACATCCATAATACTCAGCACTACATAAGGACGCCCACTTTACCATACGCACATCCATAATACTCAGCACTACATAAGGACCCCCACTTTACCATACACACATCCATAATACTCAGCACTACATAAGGACCCCCACTTTACCATACACACATCCATAATACTCAGCACTACAAAAGGATGCCCACTTTACCATACGCACATCCATAATACTCAGCACTACATAAAGACGCCCACTTTACCATACACACATCCATAATACTCAGCACTACATAAGGACACCCACTTTACCATACACACATCCATAATACTCAGCACTACATAAGGACGCCCACTTTACCATACACACATCCATAATACTCAGCACTACATAAGGACACCCACTTTACCATACGCACATCCATAATACTCAGCACTACATAAGGACCCCCACTTTACCATACGCACATCCATAATACTCAGCACTACATACAGATGCAAACTTTACCATACACACATCCATAATACTCAGCACTACATAAGGACGCCCACTTTACCATACACACATCCATAATACTCAGCACTACAAAAGGACGCGCACTTTACCATACACACATCAATAATACTCAGCACTACATAAGGACGCGCACTTTACCCTACACACATCCATAATACTCAGCACTACATAAGGACACCCACTTTACCATACACACATCCATAATACTCAGCACTACATAAGGAAACCCACTTTACCATACGCACATCCATAATACTCAGCACTACATATGGACGCCCACTTTACCATACGCACATCCATAATACTCAGAACTACATAAGGACGCCCACTTTACCATACACACATCCATAATACTCAGCACTACATAAGGACGCCCACTTTACCATACACACATCCATAATACTCAGCACTTCATAAGGACGCCCACTTTACCATGCACACATCCATAATACTCAGCACTACATAAGGACGTCCACTTTACCATACGCACATCCATAATACTCAGCACTACATAAGGACGTCCACTTTACCATACGCACATCCATAATACTCAGCACTACATAAGGACGCCCACTTTACCATACTCACATCCATAATACTCAGCACTACTTAAGGACACCCACTTTACCATACTCACATCCATAATACTCAGCACTACATAAGGACGCCCACTTTACCATACACACATCCATAATACTCAGCACTACATAAGGACGCCCACTTTACCATACACACATCCATAATACTCAGCACTACATAAGGACGCCCACTTTACCATACGCACATCCATAATACTCAGCACTACATAAGGACGCCCATTTTACAATACGCACATCCATAATACTCACCACTACATAAGGACGCTACCATACGCACATCCATAATACTCAGCACTACATAAGGACACCCACTTTACCATACACACATCCATAATACTCAGCACTACATAAAGACGCCCACTTTACCATACACACATCCATAATACTCAGCACTACATAAGGACGCCCACTTTACAATACACACATCCATAATACTCAGCACTACATAAGGACGCCCACTTTACCATACGCACATCCATAATACTCAGCACTACATAAGGTCACCCACTTTACCATACACACATCCATAATACTCAGCACTACATAAGGACGCCCACTTTACCATACTCACATCCATAATACTCAGCACTACATAAGGACGCTCACTTTACCATACACACATCCATAATACTCAGCACTACATAAGGACGCCCACTTTACCATACACACATCCATAATACTCAGCACTACATAAGGACGCCCACTTTACCATACGCACATATATAATACTCAGCACTACATAAGGACGCCCACTTTACAATACGCACATCCATAATACTCACCACTACATAAGGACGCTACCATACGCACATCCATAATACTCAGCACTACATAAGGACACCCACTTTACCATACACACATCCATAATACTCAGCACTACATAAAGACGCCCACTTTACCATACACACATCCATAATACTCAGCACTACATAAGGACGCCCACTTTACCATACACACATCCATAATACTCAGCACTACATAAGGACGCCCACTTTACCATACGCACATCCATAATACTCAGCACTACATAAGGACACCCACTTTACCATACGCACATCCATAATACTCAGCACTACATAAGGACGCCCACTTTACCATACACACATCCATAATACTCAGCACTACATAAGGACGCCCACTTTACCATACGCACATCCATAATACTCAGCACTACATAAGGACACCCACTTTACCATACTCACAACCATAATACTCAGCACTACATAAGGACGCCCACTTTACCATACGCACATCCATAATACTCAGCACTACATAAGGAAACCCACTTTACCATACGCACATCCATAATACTCAGCACTACATATGGACGCCCACTTTACCATACGCACATCCATAATACTCAGCACTACATAAGGACGCCCACTTTACCATACACACATCCATAATACTCAGCACTACATAAGGACGCCCACTTTACCATACACACATCCATAATACTCAGCACTTCATAAGGATGCCCACTTTACCATACACACATCCATAATACTCAGCACTACATAAGGACGTCCACTTTACCATACGCACATCCATAATACTCAGCACTACATAAGGACGTCCACTTTACCATACGCACATCCATAATACTCAGCACTACATAAGGACGCCCACTTTACCATACGCACATCCATAATACTCAGCACTACATAAGGACACCCTCTTTACCATACGCACATCCATAATACTCAGCACTACATAAGGACCCCCACTTTACCATACACACATCCATAATACTCAGCACTACATAAGGACACGCACTTTACCATACACACATCCATAATACTCAGCACTACATAAGGACACGCACTTTACCATACACACATCCATAATACTCAGCACTACATAAGGACGCCCACTTTACCATACACACATCCATAATACTAAGCACTACAAAAGGACGCGCACTTTACCATACACACATCCATAATACTCAGAACTACATAAGGACGCGCACTTTACCATACACACATCCATAATACTCAGCACTACATAAGGACGCGCACTTTACCATACACACATCCATAATACTCAGCACTACATAAGGACGCCCACTTTACCATACACACATCCATAATACTAAGCACTACAAAAGGACGCGCACTTTACCATACACACATCCATAATACTCAGAACTACATAAGGACGCGCACTTTACCATACACACATCCATAATACTCAGCACTACATAAGGACGCGCACTTTACCATACACACATCCATAATACTCAGAACTACATAAGGACGCCCACTATACCATACGCACATCCATAATACTCAGCACTACATAAGGATGCCCACTTTACCATACACACATCCATAATACTGAGCACTAAATAAGGACCCCCACTTTACCATACACACAACCATAATACTCAGCACTACATAAGGACACCCACTTTACCATACGCACATCCATAATACTCAGCACTATATAAGGACGCCCACTTTACCATACGCACATCCATAATACTCAGCACTACATAAGGACACCCACTTTACAATACACACATCCATAATACTCAGCACTACATAAGGACACCCACTTTACCATACGCACATCCATAAAACTCAGCACTACATAAGGACGCCCACTTTACCATACACACATCCATAATACTCAGCACTACATAAGGACACCCACTTTACCATAAACACATCCATAATACTCAGCACTACATAAGGACACCCACTTTACCATACGCACATCCATAATACTCAGCACTACATAAGGACGCCCACTTTACCATACGCACATCCATAATACTCAGCACTACAAAAGGACACCCACTTTACCATACACACATCCATAATACTCAGCACTACATAAGGACGCCCACTTTACCATACGCACATCCATAATACTCAGCACTACATAAGGACCCCCACTTTACCATACACACATCCATAATACTCAGCAGTACATAAGGACCCCCACTTTACCATACACACATCCATAATACTCAGCACTACAAAAGGATGCCCACTTTACCATACGCACATCCATAATACTCAGCACTACATAAAGACGCCCACTTTACCATACACACATCCATAATACTCAGCACTACATAAGGACACCCACTTTACCATACACACATCCATAATACTCAGCACTACATAAGGACGCCCACTTTACCATACACACATCCATAATACTCAGCACTACATAAGGACGCCCACTTTACCATACACACATCCACAATACTCAGCACTACATAAGGACGCCGACTTTACCATACACACATCCATAATACTCAGCACTACATAAGGACGCCCACTATACCATACACACATCCATAATACTCAGCACTACATAAGGACACGCACTTTACCACACACACATCCATAATACTCAGCACTACATAAGGACACGCACTTTACCATACACACATCCATAATACTCAGCACTACATAAGGACGGCCACTTTACCATATGCACATCCATATTACTCAGCACTACATACAGATGCAAACTTTACCATACACACATCCATAATACTCAGCACTACATAAGGACGCCCACTTTACCATACACACATCCATAATACTAAGCACTACAAAAGGACGCGCACTTTACCATACACACATCCATAATACTCAGAACTACATAAGGACGCGCACTTTACCATACACACATCCATAATACTCAGCACTACATAAGGACGCGCACTTTACCATACACACATCCATAATACTCAGCACTACATAAGGACGCCCACTTTACCATACGCACATCCATAATACTCAGCACTATATAAGGACGCCCACTTTACCATACGCACATCCATAATACTCAGCACTACATAAGGACACCCACTTTACAATACACACATCCATAATACTCAGCACTACATAAGGACACCCACTTTACCATACGCACATCCATAATACTCAGCACTACATAAAGACGCCCACTTTACCATACACACATCCATAATACTCAGCACTACATAAGGACACCCACTTTACCATAAACACATCCATAATACTCAGCACTACATAAGGACACCCACTTTACCATACGCACATCCATAATACTCAGCACTACATAAGGACGCCCACTTTACCATACGCACATCCATAATACTCAGCACTACAAAAGGACACCCACTTTACCATACACACATCCATAATACTCAGCACTACATAAGGACGCCCACTTTACCATACGCACATCCATAATACTCAGCACTACATAAGGACCCCCACTTTACCATACACACATCCATAATACTCAGCACTACATAAGGACCCCCACTTTACCATACACACATCCATAATACTCAGCACTACAAAAGGATGCCCACTTTACCATACGCACATCCATAATACTCAGCACTACATAAAGACGCCCACTTTACCATACACACATCCATAATACTCAGCACTACATAAGGACACCCACTTTACCATACACACATCCATAATACTCAGCACTACATAAGGACGCCCACTTTACCATACACACATCCATAATACTCAGCACTACATAAGGACACCCACTTTACCATACGCACATCCATAATACTCAGCACTACATAAGGACCCCCACTTTACCATACGCACATCCATAATACTCAGCACTACATACAGATGCAAACTTTACCATACACACATCCATAATACTCAGCACTACATAAGGACGCCCACTTTACCATACACACATCCATAATACTCAGCACTACAAAAGGACGCGCACTTTACCATACACACATCAATAATACTCAGCACTACATAAGGACGCGCACTTTACCCTACACACATCCATAATACTCAGCACTACATAAGGACACCCACTTTACCATACACACATCCATAATACTCAGCACTACATAAGGAAACCCACTTTACCATACGCACATCCATAATACTCAGCACTACATATGGACGCCCACTTTACCATACGCACATCCATAATACTCAGAACTACATAAGGACGCCCACTTTACCATACACACATCCATAATACTCAGCACTACATAAGGACGCCCACTTTACCATACACACATCCATAATACTCAGCACTTCATAAGGACGCCCACTTTACCATGCACACATCCATAATACTCAGCACTACATAAGGACGTCCACTTTACCATACGCACATCCATAATACTCAGCACTACATAAGGACGTCCACTTTACCATACGCACATCCATAATACTCAGCACTACATAAGGACGCCCACTTTACCATACTCACATCCATAATACTCAGCACTACTTAAGGACACCCACTTTACCATACTCACATCCATAATACTCAGCACTACATAAGGACGCCCACTTTACCATACACACATCCATAATACTCAGCACTACATAAGGACGCCCACTTTACCATACACACATCCATAATACTCAGCACTACATAAGGACGCCCACTTTACCATACGCACATCCATAATACTCAGCACTACATAAGGACGCCCATTTTACAATACGCACATCCATAATACTCACCACTACATAAGGACGCTACCATACGCACATCCATAATACTCAGCACTACATAAGGACACCCACTTTACCATACACACATCCATAATACTCAGCACTACATAAAGACGCCCACTTTACCATACACACATCCATAATACTCAGCACTACATAAGGACGCCCACTTTACAATACACACATCCATAATACTCAGCACTACATAAGGACGCCCACTTTACCATACGCACATCCATAATACTCAGCACTACATAAGGTCACCCACTTTACCATACACACATCCATAATACTCAGCACTACATAAGGACGCCCACTTTACCATACTCACATCCATAATACTCAGCACTACATAAGGACGCTCACTTTACCATACACACATCCATAATACTCAGCACTACATAAGGACGCCCACTTTACCATACACACATCCATAATACTCAGCACTACATAAGGACGCCCACTTTACCATACGCACATATATAATACTCAGCACTACATAAGGACGCCCACTTTACAATACGCACATCCATAATACTCACCACTACATAAGGACGCTACCATACGCACATCCATAATACTCAGCACTACATAAGGACACCCACTTTACCATACACACATCCATAATACTCAGCACTACATAAAGACGCCCACTTTACCATACACACATCCATAATACTCAGCACTACATAAGGACGCCCACTTTACCATACACACATCCATAATACTCAGCACTACATAAGGACGCCCACTTTACCATACGCACATCCATAATACTCAGCACTACATAAGGACACCCACTTTACCATACGCACATCCATAATACTCAGCACTACATAAGGACGCCCACTTTACCATACACACATCCATAATACTCAGCACTACATAAGGACGCCCACTTTACCATACGCACATCCATAATACTCAGCACTACATAAGGACACCCACTTTACCATACTCACAACCATAATACTCAGCACTACATAAGGACGCCCACTTTACCATACGCACATCCATAATACTCAGCACTACATAAGGAAACCCACTTTACCATACGCACATCCATAATACTCAGCACTACATATGGACGCCCACTTTACCATACGCACATCCATAATACTCAGCACTACATAAGGACGCCCACTTTACCATACACACATCCATAATACTCAGCACTACATAAGGACGCCCACTTTACCATACACACATCCATAATACTCAGCACTTCATAAGGATGCCCACTTTACCATACACACATCCATAATACTCAGCACTACATAAGGACGTCCACTTTACCATACGCACATCCATAATACTCAGCACTACATAAGGACGTCCACTTTACCATACGCACATCCATAATACTCAGCACTACATAAGGACGCCCACTTTACCATACTCACATCCATAATACTCAGCACTACTTAAGGACACCCACTTTACCATACTCACATCCATAATACTCAGCACTACATAAGGACGCCCACTTTACCATACACACATCCATAATACTCAGCACTACATAAGGACGCCCACTTTACCATACACACATCCATAATACTCAGCACTACATAAGGACGCCCACTTTACCATACGCACATCCATAATACTCAGCACTACATAAGGACGCCCACTTTACAATACGCACATCCATAATACTCACCACTACATAAGGACGCTACCATACGCACATCCATAATACTCAGCACTACATAAGGACACCCACTTTACCATACACACATCCATAATACTCAGCACAACATAAAGACGCCCACTTTACCATACACACATCCATAATACTCAGCACTACATAAGGACGCCCACTTTACCATACACACATCCATAATACTCAGCACTACATAAGGACGCCCACTTTACCATACACACATCCATAATACTCAGCACTACATAAGGACGCCCACTTTACCATACGCACATCCATAATACTCAGCACTACATAAGGTCACCCACTTTACCATACTCACATCCATAATACTCAGCACTACATAAGGACGCCCACTTTACCATACACACATCCATAATACTCAGCACTACATAAGGACGCCCACTTTACCATACACACATCCATAATACTCAGCACTACATAAGGACGCCCACTTAACCATACGCACATCCATAATACTCAGCACTACATAAGTACGCCCACTTTACAATACGCACATCCATAATACTCACCACTACATAAGCACGCTACCATACGCACATCCATAATACTCAGCACTACATAAGGACGCCCACTTTACCATACACACATCCATAATACTCAGCACTACATAAGGACGCTCACTTTACCATACACACATCCATAATACTCAGCACTACATAAGGACGCCCACTTTACCATACACACATCCATAATACTCAGCACTACATAAGGACGCCCACTTTACCATACGCACATATATAATACTCAGCACTACATAAGGACGCCCACTTTACAATACGCACATCCATAATACTCACCACTACATAAAGACGCTACCATACGCACATCCATAATACTCAGCACTACATAAGGACACCCACTTTACCATACACACATCCATAATACTCAGCACTACATAAAGACGCCCACTTTACCATACACACATCCATAATACTCAGCACTACATAAGGACGCCCACTTTACCATACACACATCCATAATACTCAGCACTACATAAGGACGCCCTCTTTACCATACGCACATCCATAATACTCAGCACTACATAAGGTCACCCACTTTACCATACACACATCCATAATACTCAGCACTACATAAGGACGCCCACTTTACCATACACACATCCATAATACTCAGCACTACATAAGGACGCCCACTTTACCATACGCACATCCATAATACTCAGCACTACATAAGGACACCCACTTTACCATACTCACATCCATAATACTCAGCACTACATAACGACGCCCACTTTACCATACGCACATCCATAATACTCAGCACTACATAAGGACACCCACTTTACCATACGCACATCCATAATACTCAGCACTACATATGGACGCCCACTTTACCATACGCACATCCATAATACTCAGCACTACATAAGGACGCCCACTTTACCATACTCACATCCATAATACTCAGCACTACATAAGGACGCCCACTTTACCATACACACATCCATAATACTCAGCACTACATAAGGACGCCCACTTTACCATACACACATCCATAATACTCAGCACTACATAAGGACGCCCACTTTACCATACGCACATCCATAATACTCAGCACTACATAAGGACACCCACTTTACCATACGCACATCCATAATACTCAGCACTACATAAGGACACCCACTTTACCATACGCACATCCATAATACTCAGCACTACATAAGGACGCCCACTTTACCATACTCACATCCATAATACTCAGCACTACATAAGGACGCCCACTTTACCATACACACATCCATAATACTCAGCACTACATAAGGACGCCCACTTTACCATACACACATCCATAATACTCAGCACTACATAAGGACGCCCACTTTACCATACACACATCCATAATACTCAGCACTACATAAGGACGCCCACTTTACCATACGCACATCCATAATACTCAGCACTACATAAGGACGTCCACTTTACCATACGCACATCCATAATACTCAGCACTACATAAGGACGTCCACTTTACCATACGCACATCCATAATACTCAGCACTACATAAGGACGCCCACTTTACCATACTCACATCCATAATACTCAGCACTACTTAAGGACACCCACTTTACCATACTCACATCCATAATACTCAGCACTACATAAGGACGCCCACTTTACCATACACACATCCATAATACTCAGCACTACATAAGGACGCCCACTTTACCATACACACATCCATAATACTCAGCACTACATAAGGACGCCCACTTTACCATACGCACATCCATAATACTCAGCACTACAAAAGGACGCCCACTTTACAATACGCACATCCATAATACTCACCACTACATAAGGACGCTACCATACGCACATCCATAATACTCAGCACTACATAAGGACACCCACTTTACCATACACACATCCATAATACTCAGCACAACATAAAGACGCCCACTTTACCATACACACATCCATAATACTCAGCACTACATAAGGACGCCCACTTTACCATACACACATCCATAATACTCAGCACTACATAAGGACGCCCACTTTACCATACGCACATCCATAATACTCAGCACTACATAAGGTCACCCACTTTACCATACTCACATCCATAATACTCAGCACTACATAAGGACGCCCACTTTACCATACACACATCCATAATACTCAGCACTACATAAGGACGCCCACTTTACCATACACACATCCATAATACTCAGCACTACATAAGGACGCCCACTTAACCATACGCACATCCATAATACTCAGCACTACATAAGGACGCCCACTTTACAATACGCACATCCATAATACTCACCACTACATAAGCACGCTACCATACGCACATCCATAATACTCAGCACTACATAAGGACGCCCACTTTACCATACACACATCCATAATACTCAGCACTACATAAGGACGCTCACTTTACCATACACACATCCATAATACTCAGCACTACATAAGGACGCCCACTTTACCATACACACATCCATAATACTCAGCACTACATAAGGACGCCCACTTTACCATACGCACATATATAATACTCAGCACTACATAAGGACGCCCACTTTACAATACGCACATCCATAATACTCACCACTACATAAGGACGCTACCATACGCACATCCATAATACTCAGCACTACATAAGGACACCCACTTTACCATACACACATCCATAATACTCAGCACTACATAAAGACGCCCACTTTACCATACACACATCCATAATACTCAGCACTACATAAGGACGTCCACTTTACCATACGCACATCCATAATACTCAGCACTACATAAGGACGCCCACTTTACAATACGCACATCCATAATACTCACCACTACATAAGGACGCTACCATACGCACATCCATAATACTCAGCACTACATAAGGACACCCACTTTACCATACACACATCCATAATACTCAGCACAACATAAAGACGCCCACTTTACCATACACACATCCATAATACTCAGCACTACATAAGGACGCCCACTTTACCATACACACATCCATAATACTCAGCACTACATAAGGACGCCCACTTTACCATAAGCACATCCATAATACTCAGCACTACATAAGGTCACCCACTTTACCATACTCACATCCATAATACTCAGCACTACATAAGGACGCCCACTTTACCATACACACATCCATAATACTCAGCACTACATAAGGACGCCCACTTTACCATACACACATCCATAATACTCAGCACTACATAAGGACGCCCACTTAACCATACGCACATCCATAATACTCAGCACTACATAAGGACGCCCACTTTACAATACGCACATCCATAATACTCACCACTACATAAGCACGCTACCATACGCACATCCATAATACTCAGCACTACATAAGGACGCCCACTTTACCATACACACATCCATAATACTCAGCACTACATAAGGACGCTCACTTTACCATACACACATCCATAATACTCAGCACTACATAAGGACGCCCACTTTACCATACACACATCCATAATACTCAGCACTACATAAGGACGCCCACTTTACCATACGCACATATATAATACTCAGCACTACATAAGGACGCCCACTTTACAATACGCACATCCATAATACTCACCACTACATAAGGACACTACCATACGCACATCCATAATACTCAGCACTACATAAGGACACCCACTTTACCATACACACATCCATAATACTCAGCACTACATAAAGACGCCCACTTTACCATACACACATCCATAATACTCAGCACTACATAAGGACGCCCACTTTACCATACGCACATCCATAATACTCAGCACTACATAAGGACGCCCACTTTACCATACGCACATCCATAATACTCAGCACTACATAAGGACACCCACTTTACCATACGCACATCCATAATACTCAGCACTACATAAGGTTGCCCACTTTACCATACGCACATCCATAATACTCAGCACTACATAAGGACACCTACTTTACCATACGCACATCCATAATACTCAGCACTACATAAGGACACCCACTTTACCATACACACATCCATAATACTCAGCACTACATAAGGACACCCACTTTACCATACACACATCCATAATACTCAGCACTACATAAGGACGCCCACTTTACCATACTCACATCCATAATACTCAGCACTACATAAGGACGCCCACTTTACCATACACACATCCATAATACCCAGCACTACATAAGGACGCCCACTTTACCATACACACATCCATAATACTCAGCACTACATAAGGACGCCCACTTTACCATACGCACATCCATAATACTCAGCACTACATAAGGACGCGCACTTTACCATACACACATCCATAATACTCAGCACTACATAAGGACGCCCACTTTACCATGCGCACTTCCATAATACTCAGCACTACATAAGGACGCGCACGTTACCATACTCACATCCATAATACTCAGCACTACATAAGGACGCCCACTTTACCATACGCACATCCATAATACTCAGCACTACATAAGGACACCCACTTTACCATACGCACATCCATAATACTCAGCACTACATATGGACGCCCACTTTACCATACGCACATCCATAATACTCAGCACTACATATGGACGCCCACTTTACCATACGCACATCCATAATACTCAGCACTACATAAGGACGCCCACTTTACCATACACACATCCATAATACTCAGCACTACATAAGGACGCCCACTTTACCATACACACATCCATAATACTCAGCACTACATAAGGACGCCCACTTTACCATACGCACATCCATAATACTCAGCACTACATAAGGACACCCACTTTACCATACGCACATCCATAATACTCAGCACTACATAAGGACACCCACGTTACCACACGCACATCCATAATACTCAGCACTACATAAGGACGCCCACTTTACCATACACACATCCATAATACTCAGCACTACATAAGGACGCCCACTTTACCATACACACATCCATAATACTCAGCTCTACATAAGGACGCCCACTTTACCATACGCACATCCATAATACTCAGCACTACATAAGGACACCCACTTTACCATACGCACATCCATAATACTCAGCACTACATAAGGACGCCCACTTTACCATACTCACATCCATAATACTCAGCACTACATAAGGACGCCCACTTTACCATACACACATCCATAATACTCAGCACTACATAAGGACGCCCACTTTACCATACACACATCCATAATACTCAGCACTACATAAGGACGCCCACTTTACCATACGCACATCCATAATACTCAGCACTACATAAGGACACCCACTTTACCATACGCACATCCATAATACTCAGCACTACATAAGGACGCCCACTTTACCATACACACAAACATAATACTCAGCACTACATAAGGACACCCACTTTACCATACGCACATCCATAATACTCAGCACTACATAAGGACACTCACTTTACCATACGCACATCCATAATACTCAGCACTACATAAGGACACCCACTTTACCATACGCACATCCATAATACTCAGCACTACATAAGGACACCCACTTTACCATACGCACATCCATAATACTCAGCACTACATAAGGACACCCACTTTACCATACGCACATCCATAATACTCAGCACTACATAAGGACACCCACTTTACCATACGCACATCCATAATACTCAGCACTACATAAGGACGCCCACTTTACCATACACACATCCATAATACTCAGCACTACATAAGGACGCCCACTTTACCATACGCACATCCATAATACTCAGCACTACAAAAGGACACCCACTTTACCATACACACATCCATAATACTCAGCACTACATAAGGACACCCACTTTACCATACGCACATCCATAATACTCAGCACTACATAAGGACACCCACTTTACCATACACACATCCATAATACTCAGCACTACATAAGGACGCCCACTTTACCATACGCACATCCATAATACTCAGCACTACATAAGGACGCCCACTTTACCATACACACATCCATAATACTCAGCACTACATAAGGACACCCACTTTACCATACGCACATCCATAATACTCAGCACTACATAAGGACGCCCACTTTACCATACACACATCCATAATACTCAGCACTACATAAGGACGCTCACTTTACCATACGCACATCCATAATACTCAGCACTACATAAGGACGCCCACTTTACCATACGCACATCCATAATACTCAGCACTACATAAGGACGCCCACTTTACCATACGCACATCCATAATACTCAGCACTACATAAGGACGCCCACTTTACCATACGCACATCCATAATACTCAGCACTACATAAGGACGCCCACTTTACCATACGCACATCCATAATACTCAGCAGAATAGCGAAACCATCGGTACAATCGGGTATCATCGTACCCATACACACACATGCACAAGCCCTGACCTTATTTAGAAATAGCTGACAGCCACGTACGCTATGAGACCACAGGCTGCATATGGCTTTGCAGTGACTAATTTATGTACGCCCCTGAAACAGCGTGCGATCCCGCTGGCATGCCTGACCACCCCCCATCACCACCCACAAACAGCACTTCCTGTCAATCACTTTGCGATGGTCTGCATAGCCTCTGCGATCCAAGCTGAATCAGGCCCTATGTACATACCTTCCAGCTATTAAACACACAAAATGGGGACAAACAATATTAACAGCCAAGAGCCCCAGGACCAGACTGCTACAGTATAATTTGCCATGGCCCCTCCAGTGCTGCAAACGAACAGTAAGATCAAATTATGACATGGTGGGGGGGGGGGGGGCACCGATGCTCCTCCTCGCACTGGGCACCACAATGTCTAGTTACGGCACTGCCATAATATCTAGTTATGGATCCCATTCATATACTAATCTTTGCATCTCAGTAACTATCATAGAGCATATTACAATTTACTTAAATATCACTGTAATATATTTCTTTTTCTGTATAATAATAATAATAGAATAAGTGATGAGTATAAAATGAGGAGGACAATGTCCCAATGTAGTTAATCTGCCTCATTAACTTGTATAATGTTCTCATGGAGTCATTTAGGTACTATGGTGTCTGTTTTCTCTTTTAGGGGTTTGCAGCCCCCGTGATCTCTATGCCAAGGAAGCATCTGGCAATGCCAAGGAAACATCTGGCAATACCGTAAGTGCTCTCAGTGTTATTGTGTCTACTTTCACTTTCCTTATGACCTAGCATTTATACAACCCATATACAAGCCGGCACTCAGGATCCGGCAGTCAGAATCCCGACACCGGCATCCGGGCAGGGATAGGATACTGACACCTGTTGATAAGTATCCTAACCCTCCCCCTAACCTGCCCCTCCCTGCCCCTTAAGCCCTCCCCCCCTAGTGCCTAACCCTAACCCATCCCCCAAGTGCCTATCCCTAACCATCCCCCTAGTGCTGAACCCTAACACTCCCCCTAGTGCCTATCCCCTAACGCCCCTAGTGCCTAACCCTCACCCGAGTGCCTATCCCTAACCCTCCCCCAAGTGCCTATCCCTAACCCTCCCCCCTAGTGTCTAACCCTAACCATTCCCCTAGTGCTTAACCCTAACCCTCCCCCAAGTGCCTATCCCTAACCCTCCCCCCTAGTATCTAACCCTAACCATTCCCCTAGTGCTTAACCCTAACACTTCCCCTAGTGCCTATCCCCTAACCCCCCTAGTGCCTAACCCTAACCCTCCCCCGAGTGCCTAAACCCTAACCCCACTACTTACCATAGGTATGCCGGCACCGGGATTCTGAGCCCTGGCATCCCGACTGCTGGGATTTAAACTACATCCCATTTATACATCTCTTTGTCATGCCAATCTATTTCTTATTACACTGACATTTGCATCTCATATTACTCCTCATGTATCATAATTTATACACAATTTGGTGTAAGGAAAAATAAGTTTCTTGTAATGGAAATGACCTGGCAGAAACATAGTCCATTATAGTTGTAAATGAAATAAAAATAATTGTCAGTTTTACATATATTGTGCTCATCAGTGGACAGGTCCATTAGATAAGCTAAATATATAAAACTAAGAAATGTGAACATAAGCATCTAGATATTCATTATAATGTTTTAGAATGAAGCTATCCTTGTAGTAAAATATGCTCCTTTATCTCTATTTAATTAATACTGCCCTTGAGGATATGAGAGTAGTTACCCTTCCCACCTCCTCCCCAAATCCTTACCCTCTTCATGTCACCCCCTCGTGCCACTACTTCAATCTTTTCCCTTTTGAATGTAAGCTCTCACTAGCAGGTTCCTCCATCCTTTTGGCTACTATACTAAAAAGAGTCCATTCTGGTCAGTTCTATGCAGAACCCCTTCATTTAAAAATTCTCAGTCGCATATATATTGCTGATATTAATTTCTCCATTACTGTAACTATATTAGCATGTGCATAGCAATTACAGTATACTAAGCAGACTCCAATCTGGTGGCCTGTATACTAAGCAGACCCCAATCTGGTGGTCAGTATACTAAGCAGACCCCCAATCTGTTGGCCTTTATACTAAGCAGACCCCAATCTGGTGGCCATTATACTAAGCAGACCCCAGTCTGGTGGCCAGTATACTAAGCAGACCCCAATCTGATGGCCAGTATACTAAGAAGACCCGAATCTGGTGGTCAGCATACTAAGAAAACCCCAATCTGGTGACCAGTATACTAAGCAGACCCCAATCTGGTGGCCAGTATACTAAGAAGACAACAATCTGGTGGTCAGCATACTAAGAAAACCCCAATCTGGTGACCAGTATACTAAGCAGACCCCAATCTGGTGCCATTATACTAAGAAAACCCCAATCTGGTGACCAGTATACTAAGCAGACCCCAATCTGGTGGCCAGTATACTAAGCAGACCCCAATCTGGTGGCCAGTATACTAAGCAGACCCCAATCTGGTGGCCAGTATACTAAGCAGACCCAATCTGGTGGCCAGTATACTAAGAAGACCCCAATCTGGTGGCCAGTATACTAAGTAGACCCCAATCTGGTGGCTAGCATATAAATCAGATACTCCATTAGGTATGTGTTGTATAAAACAGTCCCATAATCTGATAGCTCATGTATAGTAGTAGATATCCAAATTAAAAGTTTGTGCATTAAACAGGCTTCAAAGATGGGTTATTAATTTATCATTTACACTATTTATTCAGGTTCATCAGTGGCGGTGGGGTGGGACAATAAGACAAGAGGCTGGTAGAGACCCTTTGACCCTGCATCTCATATATGCTATTAGTTATACCAACATTGTGCTGTATTTTTCCCATTCCTGTCAGTGGCCCATTTGTTGCAATGGAGTTGTGTGCTATACATAGAAACTCTATTGAAATCAATAGGAAATTTAAATGAATTGACAGGAATGGAGCCTCATAGAATTGCTAATTATTATTTTTTATCCCATGTTAGCAGAGATTCATTTAATCTGTACTGATGTTTGGTTATAGCAAAGAATCCCCATGACTCCCCTCACAGTCTACCAATCACAACAGCTAGTGCAGGAAACCACCTGTAATTGGCTGATCAGCCAGCTCATAGTCACTCTGCAGAGACAGTCTGAGCGGAACTGTTAGTGCCTTCCATTGTTTTTTTTTATTTGTTGCGGATTACACAATAGGACGAGTACCAATACATTACAAGAAGAAAAAAAAATAATGTGACTACCAATTAAAAAGATTTTCCTGTAGATAAAAAGATTTAAAAAGTATTTGCCTTAAAAATTAAGAAGATCCCATTAAATTACAAATTAAAAAGATTTTCTTGTGGATTCCATATACTTAGGGGCGTTTTTAGTGAGGAGGGGGCCCGTGTGCAGTGTTTGACACGGGCCCCCTTCTCTCCACCCGGTGGCCGGCGGCGCACTGAGCTTGTGCGCGGCCAGCGCCAGAGTTATAGACTCTGGGCACTAGAGTGTGCCCAGAGTCTATAGTGTCTGCACAGATCACCGGGAAAATGGCTGCAGCGACCATTTTCCCTCTACTGCGCATGCGCAAACAACGGGAAAATGGCCGCCGCGGCCATTTTCCAGTCATTTTCCAGCACCGGAACCCCACGCCGATGTGGGACTCTGGAGAGGAAAGTAATTTTATGGGTGCAGGGTGTGCGGTGCAGGGCCCCCCTGTACCCATGGGCCCATGTTCCCCGCACACCCTACACCCATTATAGATACTCCCCTGCATATACTGTATAACACAATCCCATTGGATTAAAAATTAAAAGGGATAAAAATTACTTTTTTTACACGACTGACACTATCATTGCTTACACTTTGTCATTACATACTTTTCATTAGAATTATTTGGGGAATTGCATTCTGATTACAATTTCTCTGTCATTGCTGTTATACTTAGAGTATTCTCACTATTGTTAAAATAGAAATGTTTAATTCTTCCTATGAATCGATGATGTGAAACTTTCATTTAATTCCCTTTAGATCAAGATTACAGCTATTTGTAGCGCACGTTCTGTCATCCATCTGGAATGTGCCCATAGAGGGTGATGAAAAGATCCACTTAGGCCGAGGCCGTCACTTTGTTCATTGTCCAATAACACCATCGGCCACTTATCAAATTAACATCTTACCAATTAAATAAACATCATTGGTGATTTTAGTGGTTTCAATTCATTACATTTCATCACTGAATTTTATTATATCCTTATTTTATTGTATTCCTTTTGTAACATTATTCTTAGATCTCATAAGGTTTATGTTAGGGCAATAGCAGTAGAAGTAGAGAGATGATAAGACCTTTACAAGTTGAGGAGTTCACCTTTAGCAAGCTGCCTTTCCCTTACAGCAAGACATGCTTAAGCCCTGGGGATGGTACGGTCTTCATTTCCCACCCCACAAACACACTAATCTATACTGTAGTAAGTTTTTGCAGGGATGGATTATAGGCAGGACAGATGGGGCAGTCACCCAGGACCCCCCGGACATTGCGAGCCCCCACACTGTACCAAGCATTGCCCTGAACCGTGCCACTCTGGACCGGTATACACTACCTTTTCAGCTCGTTTTGGCTTGTTACTTGAGTTGAGACTGACAAAGAAAGCTTTGTCTCCGTCTCTACATTCTACATTCTATGTAAAGTAGCCCCTGACTCGTTTTGTTTTTTTCTTGCACGTGGTTTCTTCAGAGGGAACAATTCTTTGAGCACAATGGGGCAGATGTATGAAGCTCTGGGAAGTGATAAAGTGGAGAGTGATACACGACCAGCCAATCAGCTCCCAACTGTCATTTTTCAAAAACAGCCTGTAACATGACAGTTGGGAGCTGAGTGGTTGGTCGTTTATCACTCTCCACTTTATCACTTCCCAGAGCTTCATACATCTGTTTCCAACCACAGTGAGAGATCTCTCTACAGTCTGTGATTCATATTCGTGCATTGGCATTTAGAAGGGTCTTCATGGCTAGGCAAGATGCATCGTTCACAGAGGAGTTGTACACATTTGGGTCTGGAGCCACCTTGTACCTGCGAGGAGATTTCCCTGCCCACAGTGTTACACGCAAGTATATCTTCCCTAACTAACTCTGTGTGTATGAGGATTCATCAGCTCTTGTAGATTCTCTCTGCCTGATCGTGTACATATCATTGAGATTTTCTATCTGTATTCCATTTTTCAATTGAACTGTTCCCTAATCATTATAAACATAGACGCTCGTATAGTAGTTATATATAGATACATTTATGTATCCTGACCCTATTAGCTAAGATAATCATATTTGTTTTAATATTGATTAAATGTTCACCTTTGAAGTTAGGATTGAATTGTTTTGATAACACATTCACAAACACATGTGAGCGGCACCTGCAGCGCCGGGTTTTCTTGTCTTGTTCATCTCACGAATCGGGTGAATACTTTTTTATGAGAGAGCTAAAGTGGAGAGAGATAAAGTACCAACCTATCAGCTCCTAACTGTCATTTTTCAAACACAGCCTGTAATGTGACAGTTAGGATGTGATTGTTTAGTACTTTATTTCTCCCTACTTTAGCTCTCTCCAAGGCTTGATACATTCTAATAGAGAAGAGGAATATAGGTGTGGTGACCAATTGATACGGCTGATTGTCGACATTAGTTTCTACATGTGCACCAGCATCATTCCGGGTGCAAGAGATCCATCAGACACGGGCTTCCATACCCCAAACGCAAGGCTCAAATTCGTACGGAGATTTAGATACACAACACTCCCATGACACTCCCCACAAGTCAGGGTGGTTCCATTCTAGTACATTGTCGGCACCCAGTTCCCGTCCCAAAATTAGAGATGTGCGCAGACCGTCATGTTTTGGTTTTGGCAAAACCACCCTCAAGTGTTTTTGTTCAGATTCGGTTTTGGATTTCTTTATGATTGATAAAAACTAGAGATGTGCGGTTCGGTTCTCCAGAATTCCGAATCCACCCAAATTTTGTGAATCCGGATTAAATCTCTTCTGAGAAGATCCGAATAAATCTGAGTCATGGTTCTGATCTTTTTGCAGTTCAGAATTCGGAGTTTAAATCTGAATTTCAGGTTTTGGATTGCATACAGTAAATTACATGATTTTAGCTGTTTTTGAAAACTTTTTTTCAAAACCAAAACACTTCAAGGTGGTTTTGCAAGACCAAAACCCAAACACGAAGATTAACCCAGATCCAAAACCAAAACATTTAAGGGTGGTTTTGCAAAGCCAAAACCAAAACACAGAGATTATTCTAGATCCAAAACCAAGACCAAAACATTTGAGGGTGGTTTTGCAAAACTAAAACGCGAAGATGAATCCAGATCCAAAATCAAAACATGGGGGTCAGCATACATCTCTACTAAAAACAGCTAAAATCATGGAATTAGGACCTGTTTACATGCAATACAAAGCCGAGATTCCATTTTTTAAATCCGAGTTCCGAATTTACAGCAGACATGAGCCAGGACTCGGTTCTACTCTGAACCCCAAAAGTGATCCGAGCTGGGACTCTATTCGACTCGGAAACCCAATGTTTGGGTATGTTAGGTTTTCAGGAAAACTAAATCGCACATCCCTATCTAAAACACCCTATTCAGTTCCATCTGACTCAGAATAGGATGGACATACACAAAAATGTATAACTTTGCATCTGTGCATGCGCTGTATCCAAAAACTCACCATGATGAGTAACAATGCTGTCACTTATAATTGCATCAGTGGTGCTACTCCTGTAAAATATAAGTAAAGTTAGGACAGTCGGCATTTAGAGTTTGGGAATTTTGCCTACAATGGGTCACCGGTCCGGCTTTATATGGGCGTGCTAGAACGCATGAAAACAGGCCTATTATTTAAGAAGCACCTAGTTTCAACATTTTTTTTTTTTTCCTGAATTCCAGCTTACTTCGGTCACACTTATTGCATAAATTAATGATGTCTGCCTTTATTACGTGTCTCATTATTGTAGATTTGACTGTTTTTACTATATTGGTTAATAAGCACATAAAAATTAGTTTTTCCTTGTAAAGCTCATCTGGCTAGGCATCAATAGCATAATCTTCTTCTTCCTGTGTCACATAATACCACACACACAAATGCACCTACTGTAGCTCACCTTCAGCTCGTCATAGCCCGATCCTTTCTGAAGATGCAATGTTTTTGTACCCCCTGGAGATGCCACCATCTTGGTACAGTACACTGGCCAATGCTTCACATAAAAAAGAAGCCTGTCAACGTTTAACATGTATGGTAATGGTAATGGCCTTGCATATGTCTAAAAAAAAAAGTTAAATATGTTGAAAAAGAATTTCATAAATATCTTTCTGGTAAAGGTGGAGGAGATGTAGGGGTGATATATAACAGGATGTAAGAAGTCATATACACTATATATAACTTGTTACATCTGATAAAGAAGTGTTTATGCTACATATGGACAGGGTCATTTGATCGCTTCAAATGACGAATTCATGACAGGAATGTGCCAGCGTGCAGGGTTTTTGTGAACAAAGTTTACTAAACAGCTGTAATCATTTCACCATGAGGTAGTAGCAGAGGTGTCACTGTGCATGTAGCAAGAACAAAACCAGAGACATTCTAGAGCGCAGTTATCGAGGACGCTATTCTTTTGTTTTTTATGAAAATGCACCTAACAACATTTCTTATAAATAGGACACGTTTTCTACTTAACCCGTTCATGCAATTTGATTCTTCTAAACATTATTCAGGAGATGAGTTAGTCCCCTCCTAGTACTCTTGCCCACTGAGTACCAGGGAGAAAATGTAAAAATATAGTGCATGCACTTGTGTAGAACCACAAGCACCAGCATGTCACACGTGTGCATTGCAGATGCAAAATAATGAAGACAAAGAGGTGTATCTTGTAAAACAGAAGGAGGTTAAGAAAGTAATCAGATGTGTAAAGGCAAAAGCTGAGGAGAAAATGGCACAGTTAGTGGGTAAAGGGGGCAAAACTTTTTTTAAGTATATAAGCGAAAGGAGAAAAACAAAAGGTGGATTAAAAAGACTAAAGACAGAAAGAGGGAGTCTTGGTGAGGGAGACAATGTAATAGCTGATCATCTTAATCATTATTTTTGTTCAGTATTCACTACTGAGAGAGAGGGCAAGGGGCCACAGTTAAGTTGCAGGTGTGATCAGAAAAAAAATGAGGTAAGAACTAGCACATTTACAGAGGAGAAGACCCTAACAGAACTCTCAAAACTGAAAGTGGATAAATCATTGGGCCTGATGGGATACAGCCAAGGATACTAAAAGAGCTTAAAGGGGTGCTGGTGACACCATTAACAGAATTATTCAACCAGTCACTAGCTACTGAAGTAATTCCAGAGGACTGGAAAAGAGCAAACATTGTCCCACTGCACAAAAGTGGAAGCAAGGAAGAGGCAAGCAACTACCGACCAGTGAGCCTTACATCAGTAGTAGGGAAATTGCTGTAAACACTCTTAAAAGAGTCGTAGATTATCTCAAATCCAGCAATTTGCAGGATCCCAAACAGCATGGATTTATTGGGGGGAGATCATGTCAAACAAATCTTATTGACTTTTTTGACTGGGTGACTAAGGAAATAGATAAGGGGGGCCATAGACATAGCTTATCTAGACTTTAGTAATGCTTTTGACACTGTTCCACATCGCAGTCTGTTAAATAAACTGGAAAGCATGGGATGGGATACAAAGATAGTTGAATGGATAAGATCATGGCTGCAGAATAGGAAACTGAGAGTTGTAGTAAACAGAGTGCAGTCTCAAGAGGGAAATGTTACCAGTGGAGTACCTCAGGGATCTGTACTTGGACCAGTGCTTTGTAATATCTTCATTTGTGACATTGCAAATGGTATTGAAGGGAAACTATGCCTTCTTGCAGATGACACAAAGGTATGCAACAGGGTAGACACACCAGGAGGGGTAAAACAAATGATTGATGATCTAGGTAGACTAGAGGAATGGTCAATAACATGGCAACTACAGTTTAATGCCAAAAAATGCGAGATCAGGCTAAATATAGTACTAATGGCTCTATACTGGAAAGTACTGAAGAGGAAAGGAATGTAGGAGTCACTATTTCAGGTGACTTAAAGGCAAGCAAACATTGTCACACACAAAAAAACCTGAGCGCTAACCAGTCAGAGACTTAATTGTTGAATATCGGTGCAGCAGTAAATACAGAGGTGATTGCCAACCTCACTAGAAAAATAGGAAAAAGGGTTTACTGCGCTCCAATATTATTGCAGGGACACAGGAAAAACACAGATCACGTGAGATTCAAAATTTAATTGGAAAATCTGTAACAAACACAGTAGCAATATATAAAAAAAATTGGATATGACAATACACTCCAATGATTGGTTGTTATAAAATTAGAAGTGGAAAATTATAAAAAAACAATATAAACCATAAATACGCAAAAACGGGACAACAGAGGAGTTGATCAGGCTCCAATATTGTGTCACCAATAGCATCTATAAAAAATATAATAAATAAAATAAAATCCCCTTGAATCAATTAATTAGCTGGAGAAACAATGCTGTAATGAAGTAAGTACTAAGCACCAGGTTAATACATGGAAGGACCTGATATATGTACACACTCTCCCTATATATAGGTAGACCTCGGTAGTGATGGCCCTTCACTGAATTGAGCCAACAGATAAATCCATTTCGCATATAATATATTCAGCGATATATGAAGCTGATAATACAGTCTGATAATCTGTAGTGGAATATAATAATGCTGATCCTTTTGTAATGTATTGTATAGCACAAAAAAAAAAAAAAAAGCAAAGCCAGTAGTGTGCTTGTAAATGAACCAGCACTACCTCTGAGCGTTGGAAAAATGTACCTTGGGCGGCTCAGCGTGGTGAGCTAACTGCTGACATCTAGCAACAGTGTAGCAGGGAGGTATTCCTCTCTAATTAGCGTGATTCGCCGTCTGTAGGGCAGATGTAGCGTTAATGCTGATCAGTAGTGAGGCTGGTATCTCCTCTCGTCGGAAAATACCTCCGTCTCTTGTGTTAAAGCAGGTAGTAGAAGCCGCTTGCAAAGGTGACGGCTGACAGCGGGGAAGTTACCTCCCGTCCGTTGGAACCAAAGGACACTGACAGCGGAGCCACCGGCAGGCGGTGAAGATAATGGCTCCCGTATGTCAGGACTAATAGTGCAGGCTGTTATTCATATAATTCAGTAGCCGCATAGGATAGATGACAGCGCCAGCCCAGGGATTTGAATGACCAAAAATGCCAAACCAGCTTGCAATGATCAGCAGCACGAGGTCTTCATATAGGGAGAGACTCCAGTAAACTGTAGAGAGCAGCAACGCGTTTCGGATACTCCTGTATCCTTTTTCAAGCTGAAATGCTCTCCTATGTTCAGTTAAACACATATATAGCGTCCAGATGGAAATCATTGGATAATAGGGTAATTGTTTTTAACCCTTAACAGTGTTATGTGATATATTGGTTTTTAAATATAAACAAGGGGAAAAAAAAATGTTTATAAAAATATATATATATCTTTAGCACTGTAGTATAGTATAGATACATTCTGCAGTGCTACATAACTCACATCCATGTTAGTAACAATCAAGTAAATATTTATTACCAATACATTAACTATAATCGGCACACATACATGTAATGCATGAACACACACATGATAATCATATGTGTATACAACCGCACACATATATCCGTGTCGAGGGTTGTAAACCCAGCGTCCCAACAAAAAACAAAAAAACATGACAGAGTAATGCGGATCCATAAAAATTATATATATAGTATAATAATTATATATGTGTGTGTATAAATATAATCAGTGAATACATAAATAAATAAAATAAAAAATACAACAGATACATTGCTGACTAAGGACACCGCAATGTATAAGGTGAACTATTCTAATATCGCCTACATAAACAGATGAATAAATTAATTAATTAATTATCAGGGAGAGGATGACATAAAATAATTAACGTACTTGATAACTGATATGTAAATGAATAAAATTCCATGTAGACAATTTTATTCTTTCACCAAGGTAAACGAACCAGATAAGCAAACCAAAATGGTAAATATTAAGTGGAGTGAGATAATCAATATAATGGTAAAATCAAATAACATTCATTCACACACATCTGTATATAAATGCATGCACATACATGAGTGAGCAAAATGGGAATTATCTCACTCCACTGAATATTTACCATTTACATATCAGTTATCAAGTACGTTAATTATTTTATGTCATCCTCTCCCTGATAATTAATTAATTTATTTATTCATCTGTTTATGTAGGCGATGTTAGAATAGTTCACCTTATACATTGCGGTGTCCTTAGTCAGCAATGTATCTGTTGTATTTTTTATTTTATTTATTTATGTATTCACTGATTATATTTATACACACACATATATAATTATTATACTATATATATAATTTTTATGGATCCGCATTACTCTGTCATGTTTTTTTGTTTTTTGTTGGGACGCTGGGTTTACAACCCTCGACACGGATATATGTGTGCGGTTGTATACACATATGATTATCATGTGTGTGTTCATGCATTACATGTATGTGTGCCGATTATAGTTAATGTATTGGTAATAAATATTTACTTGATTGATTGTTACTAACATGGATGTGAGTTATGTAGCACTGCAGAATGTATCTATACTATACTACAGTGCTAAAGATATATATATATATTTTTATTTAAAAAAAAATTTCCCTTGTTTATATTTAAAAACCAATAATTCACATAACACTGTTAAGGGTTAAAAACAATTACCCTATTATCCAATGATTTCCATCTGGACGCTATATATGTGTTTAACTGAACATAGGAGAGCATTTCAGCTTGAAAAAGGATACAGGAGTATCCGAAACGCGTTGCTGCTCTCTACAGTTTACTGGAGTCTCTCCCTATATGAAGACCTCGTGCTGCTGATCATTGCAAGCCGGTTTGGCATTTTTGGTCATTCAAATCCCTGGGCTGGCGCTGTCATCTATCCTATGCGGCTACTGAATTATATGAATAACAGCCTGCACTATTAGTCCTGACATACGGGAGCCATTATCTTCACCGCCTGCCGGCGGCTCCGCTGTCAGTGTCCTTTGGTTCCAACGGACGGGAGGTAACTTCCCCGCTGTCAGCCGTCACCTTTGCAAGCGGCTTCTACTACCTGCTTTAACACAAGAGACGGAGGTATTTTCCGACGAGAGGAGATACCAGCCTCACTACTGATCAGCATTAACGCTACATCTGCCCTACAGACGGCGAATCACGCTAATTAGAGAGGAATACCTCCCTGCTACACTGTTGCTAGATGTCAGCAGTTAGCTCACCACGCTGAGCCGCCCAAGGTACATTTTTCCAACGCTCAGAGGTAGTGCTGGTTCATTTACAAGCACACTACTGGCTTTGCTTTTTTTTTTTTTTTTTGTGCTATACAATACATTACAAAAGGATCAGCATTATTATATTCCACTACAGATTATCAGACTGTATTATCAGCTTCATATATCGCTGAATATATTATATGCGAAATGGATTTATCTGTTGGCTCAATTCAGTGAAGGGCCATCACTACCGAGGTCTACCTATATATAGGGAGAGTGTGTACATATATCAGGTCCTTCCATGTATTAACCTGGTTCTTAGTACTTACTTCATTACAGCATTGTTTCTCCAGCTAATTAATTGATTCAAGTGGATTTTATTTTATTTATTATATTTTTTATAGATGCTATTGGTGACACAATATTGGAGCCTGATCAACTCCTCTGTTGTCCCGTTTTTGCATATTTATGGTTTATATTGTTTTTTATAATTTTCCACTTCTAATTTTATAACAACCAATCATTGGAGTGTATTGTCATATCCAATTTTTTTATATATTGCTACTGTGTTTGTTACAGATTTTCCAATTAAATTTTGAATCTCACGTGATCTGTGTTTTTCCTGTGTCCCTGCAATAATATTGGAGCGCAGTAAACCCTTTTTCCTATTTTTCTAGTGAGGTAAGCAAACATTGTAACAAAGCAATGAGGAAGGCAAGTCAGATGCTTGGTTGCATAGGGAGAGGAATCAGTAGCAGAAAGAAAAAGTGATAATACCACTGTATAGGTCATTGGTACGTCCTCATCGCGAATACTGTGTTCAGTTCTGGAGGCCATATCTCCAGAAGGATATAAATACATTAGAGACTGTACAAAAAAGGGCAACTAAAATGGTGCAAGGTCTACACCACAAAACGTATCAGGAAAGACTAAAAGATGTATAGTTTGGAGCAGAGAAGGGATAGGGGGGACATGATAGAAACGTTCAAATATATAAAAGGTTTGAACAAGGTAAAGGAAGGAGACATTCTTCAAAGAAAGAGAAGTACTAGAACAGGAGGACATGTTCTGAAACTGGAGGGTGGTAGGTTCAGGGGAAATTTGAGGAAAACTGACTTCACAGAAAGGGTTGTGGACAAGTGGAATAGCCTCTCATCAGAGGTGGTAGAGGCTAAGACAGTAAAGCAATGTAAACATGCATGGGATTGACATAAGGATATCCTTCAGAAGAAGTAAGAATCAATAAGGGTTGAGTTAACAATATTTTTAAAACTGGGGCAGACTAGATGGGCCAAATGGTACTTATCTGCTGTCAAATTCTATGTTTCTATGTTGAATTACAAGACTTCGCTCAGTAATAGCTGTTTATTATATTAATAGACAATATAAATGTCCATTTATAACAATATGTATTTGTGCCCCCTGTTTGGATAGATGGATATAGATAGATAGATAGATAGATAGATAGATAGATAGATAGATAGATAGATAGATAGATAGATAGATAGATAGATAGATAGATAGATAGAGGTTGAGTCTCCCATATCTAAATATTCCGAAATACGGAATATTCCGAAATACGGAATTTTTTTGGCTTGACAGATAATGAAACATTTGATTTTTGATGGTTCAATGTGCACAAACTTTGTCTAAGTCACAAATTATTAAACATATTGTATAAAATTACCTTCAGGCTCTGAGTATAGGATATATATGAAACATAAATTAATTTTATGTATGTACACAAACTTTGTTTGAGCCACAAAATTATTGAAAATATTGTATAAAATTACCTGCAGGCTGTGTGTATAAGGTGTATATAACACATAAATGCATTATGTATGTATATTTGAGTCCCATTCCCAAGATATTCATTGTGAAATGCAAATATTCCAAAATACAGAATATTCCATTATCCAAAATACCCCTGGTCCCAAGCATTTTGGATATCGGAGACTCAACCTGTAGATAGATAGATAGATAGATAGATAGATAGATATGAGATAGATAGATAGATAGATAGATAGATAGATAGATAGATAGAGAAGCAATATGATCCTTTTATAATAATAGTGGTGTACATCTCCTTATGCATAAATAAATATTGATTTGTGGCCCCTTATGATACAATAAATATATAATTTGGCACCATTAATAATTCAATAATTATTGTTCTGTAATTGTTAATGAATGGGGCGTGGCCGCTCCCATTCATAAAATCATTCTCTGTGAGGATAGTAGCACCGCCATGAAACAGCGACATGAGCCAAGGGGGAGTAGATTGGGGCGTAGCTCTACCTATATGTCTCACTTGTGCCCCCAGACAACCCCAGGCCTGGATAATTAGTACCCCCTCCCCCCCCCCTCAAGGTGCCCCTGCACACATACATTTTATCATCAATGGTGAAAAAGTTACATAATGATAACGGTTAAATTGGTCCTTGTCTCACTAAAGTCATCTATGCAGTGCCTACATTTGTGCTACACATGCCAATCACTCATGCAATAGTGCAAAATATATGTATGGTACAGTATAAAGCTTACAAAATAAAGTTTACCTGACTTAAACGTACTAGGATAGAATGTGAAATAAATAAGTCATACAAAGGTACACCAGCCCTTGTCATCAGAACTTCATGTGACCTATATATACAATCGTGTTGCCATACTACAATATTAGTAACAACGGTCTCCATTAGAATCTAAGTTCATTTGTATAACCAACACAAATCATTTGCAATAGTGAAGTCATTTGGAACGCCAGTGCCAAGGCTAAACAATGATAATTGTGTGTTCAAAATAAGCAGTTTATTCAGTATACTGTTGATTAACTGTGGATTTACAAGGGTAATCTTCCTGGCCGTGGAGGATATAATGGCTTGTAAATGGTGTGTGTGCGTTGTGCATAGCTGAATGGGCGGCCGGTGTACTTTGTACTTTTGCCTTTCCGATATTGCAGAACAGATGTAGAGATACCATCATTATAGATCTCCTATTGTCTCTTGTGAGTCATAGCAGGTTTCTTTGCAAGTAAGCAAATCATTCAGTGATATAGCTATGGGCACAAAGTAGAATTGTGGGAAAACCCCATAAAAATCTATGTATCCCCTGCATTTCAGAAGGAGGGACCACAGCAGATACAGTATCTCCGCTATCTGCCGCAGTCCCTGCACTTCTGCCCTTAATAGAAGCCCCCATAGAGGTGCTGGATTTACCAATCTCTGGAAGGTGAATCATTCCAAGCATGGATTGGCCCTTGGTGTCACTGACAGGTCTACTCTTTCCTATTCCAGTCTGCCTATGACTCCATGTCTGTTTATATTGATAGCCCGAGGGAAGAGATAGGTCACTGCTAGTGGCAGAGTATTGCTGGGGGGTGTGGCTGACTCACTTAAAGGTATGCCTAATAGACAGAACATAGGGCAGCACCAATTACAGTGCACCAGCATGTACACAGAGCAGGCAAGTAGGAGGAGCCACTGACTTGCTGAAAGAGACAGGACAGGAGGTGCCCTGCATCCATCCTACCGCACCCTGTCATATATATATATGTATATAATATATATATATATATATATATATACTGTATATATACACATATATATATACATATATATATTCCAACTGTAGCACTGGACAGCACTCTGAGTCCATATGTGAAAAATAAATCTCCAGGACACTGAGATAAGATCAACGTTTCAGGGAACCAACCCTTTTATCAAGATACAAAAAAACTGTACAATGTATACCTTATATAGTGTGTCACCCGTGCTCACCTCCACCTGGTCACGAATCCCTAATGGAAGCCGGAAACCGTCACTGTATGCAAGGTAGCGCTGGCGTCCCGGCGTCTCCAAGGGGGCGTGGCCGACATGTGTTATCCCGTCACCATGGTGACTCCACTGTATCGAAAAATCCCTGATAGAAGCCAGAAGACTTCACAAAATGCGCCGCAGCGCTGGCATCCGGGCGTCTCCAAGGGGGCGTGGCCGACATGTGTCATCCCCTCACCATGGTAACTGTGGAAAAACAATCAACAATAAACAAACATAATATAAAAAAAATATAAAAAAAGAGGAGCGGACAAAACACGACTAACATACATCATAAAACGCAATAAGATAGGACCCCTAAATCCTCCAATAACAATAGGCCATAATTCACATGCAATATGTGATAGAGCTATCATAATAGACACAGCCAGTGCTTATTATACATACATACATGGCTGCACCGGGGGACTGGTACCAGTAGGAAGCAAAGTACGAGCAGCTGAGGTGGGCCAACCGGCTGAGAGGGGATTAAAAAGACATGGCTAAGAGTAGACAGGTTGGTTGCTATTTTTGGGAGCTGACCGGATGCAAAGCACCTGCGGGACAAGGGCTTGAGGCCAAAATAACTATGCAAGCTCTATTATTCAAGGGTTGTGTGACCAGTGGTACCTCCCAGGGTGCAAGACCAAGGTGGCAGCCTGGTTGCTGCCCCACCAGCACCATAGAGAGGCAGCTCACCATCTTTCTCCACCGGAGAGGCAGCCAGCTAGGTAGAAGGACGCGGGCATGACCTCCTCCCAGTGCCCTTCTGGCACTTTTTGTGTGACGTCACAACATCTGTCTGTGCCCTTGGTCTGCTGCCCTGGTTGTGACTCTGGCCATCTTTAAAATAACCCACTTCATGTTATGTCATCACTGGACACTCGCTGCTCCAAATGAAGTATATTGTTAAGTTTAAGATTTTGGTAAGTAAATTGGCAAATGCTTGTGTCACCAGCAATCAATGCCTTATTTATACTGCACTAAACATGGTCCTGGGAATGATGGATTGTATCTGCCAAGTAGATCTTCACTACAGCTTCTCTGATGCAGCCCAGTGTCCTCATAAAAATATATTTAATATTATCCAGCTCTTCAGTAAATTATATGAGCCAAATTGATGGTCTGTTGCATAATGAGTTCTCTAGATGATTGTTGGACTGTTCTTCTGTAGATTTATTAAGGTTTTGGGACAGCGAGAGAAGGTCACGAGGATGCTGTAGACCGGGTAGGGATGAGTAAGTTGGCAGCCAAGCCTGCAAACTCACTGACGGATTCAGAATTTGTTAGGCTTAAACTCCCAACAAGACATTGTAAAAATATTTTCTTATGTAATCAGGGGAAAGGAATTTACAGAGTTCCGACCGCCAAGAGGAATCGTGAGAATAGTGAGAGGACAATAAATCAGAAACAGCGGAAAGAAGATGAGAGATAATGTTTAGCTAATGTATGGGTCCACTAAGCCTTAAATACAAGGTTATTCAATGAACAGAGTTCAATTAATACACAAAAATCACAGAACGAAGAACAGTAACAAATTGGTCTGAATATCCTCAAAGGGGGCCCAGCCTCAGAATCCATACTCGAGTATCAAATTATTCTCAACCATTGCCACCTTGGTGGCCGGTAGAAGGGATGCAAAGAGTGAAATATCAGAGGTTGACTTGTATGGCCCCAATTGTGATGCTGTCATAATTATGATTTGCTATGATGTTATCACCATATGCATTTATAAATTTTAGACCAATATATTTATGGGGAGTTTTTTTGTTTTTGTTTTCAATTTGAGTTTTTTATTTTGATTCTCCAGATCTCATTAGCTTTACCAGCTTCTTAGCTGCCATCTAAATTCTCTTCATCAAGCTCAAGCAACCCAACACAACAGGTCAATGATAAAGAAGGTTTTTCAAGACTTAGGTATTTTCATCATTATTTCAGCTCTTATTCAGTTCTGCTTGTGTTGTGTATTTAGAAAATTGTGTCAATTTGCTTGTTTTTTTTCTTTTTAGTTAGATCTGTAATTTCTTTGTCACTTCCCTTTTGTTAGCTTGTATTTTGATATTACTTTAGTATTTTCATTTTCATAAAAGTGTAATTTTACGGAATAATGAGGATCAGGCTCAGTGGCAAACGCAGGATTTCTATAGGGGGGTTTCCAAATGCCTGATTTTAGAGCAAGTGTGGCCAGTCCATGAAGAGGGTATAATTAGCACTTATCCATCTTTAATATGCGTCATACAAAGTGCATTGTGTGTCATGATTACAGCATATAAAGGACCAGTGATCACAGTAAGCCATTAAATGTGGCAGTAGGGCCATCCTGCCCGAGCGGAATGTTTTTTTTTTCAGATGTGGGCACCATTCCAGAGCATCGGAGCAAATCGGGTAGTCTGAGGGAGCAGCAAAAGAACCTAGCACTGCCCTGGGCATATATGTACATATTGGTCTCATTATGCACTGGATAGTGAATTATTATACAGTGTTAATAATTAACCTCATTGATGGTCTATAGCAGTGCATCCCTAACATTGCTGGTTTTCCAGATCTCCTAGTTGGTGCACAGGTCTATGTATTACTGGCTGACACATGTTAAAAGATCTACAGGTGATGCTAATTATTTAATTTGTGATACTGAAAAGAACATGCAGCACTAGTAATATTCAATTGTGGTCATGGTATGGGCTGGGGAGGGGGTTTTCCAGGCAACCAGAAACCCCCCCTGCATTTGCCCATGAGTCTTCTTGACGTTTGGCCAGATGCACCCCCAGACAAGCAGGTTAGACACTTACAAAGCTACCAGCAGCAGTGCTAGTCCGGCATCTGTTATTGTGCTACAGGTGCCTATTGTGAGCTTGCAGGGACTCACAATCAGGCCCTTGGTATCTAGAGTATTTCAGTTTCCAGCACATTTCCTTACAGTCATTTCTAATAATTCTGCTTGTGATATTTCAAACTAATTTCTTGACAACCATCTGGCCTGATGCCACAGTTTAAGGCTAATTTGTCCTGTGTGATGCGTCGGGGTTCTGTGTTATTGCGTTAAATCTGATTACATCTATTACAAAAGCCGGCCTGTATTTCCACAGCACAGCCAAAAGGTCAATCGGTCATGTAAGAAAGATGTAAGAGGTTCCTCATGTTACTTTGCTAATATAACAGAATGTTAGAACGAAGTGCTATGTGTGCATGGCTGCCTAATGTAAGTAATTAGTCATTTGCAGTCACTTGCACCTAATCTACACTAAAGAAATTATTATGTAAACAAACATTCGGTAATAGCATTTTAACTGTTTCTTTCTAGTGATGGGCATTACTGATTTACGCCATACTTGCCTACATCCTGGCTGCTTCCTCCGGGAGGAAGCAGCCAGGTCGGTGTAGCAGGGGGGCGGGGTCTGTATAGAGGGGCGTGGCCGGACACTTTACCAGCGCTTAGGGGCGGGACTTGGGGCAGAGCCACGCGATAGCATCATTTAGTCTCCGCCCCCTACAACAAAATGCCGATATTTCCAGCATTGCTATGCGGGGGGTGGGGGTATGATGACGCGATTCAGCGCGATCGCTTCATCAGCCCCTCCGCAGCTGGGGTTTAGCACTACATTGGGGGGGGACTGGAAAAGTCGGGAGGCCTGCCTACTTTTCCGGGGGGCCAGGAGCGGCACCCGATTTTCAGGAGGCTCCCGGCCAAATCGGGAGAGTAGGCATGTATGATTTACGCACTGAGACAAATAATTACAGGCAAGGCTGCCAAACAACAATAAGGAAAAAAAGTTAATTTTAGTAAATATTGTCCCACTCTTGAGTCCTCTTTCTAGGATGTTTAGAGCTGTGTCTAGAGCTGAAAATTACTGGGGTCTCTTGACACACTTGGACTTCTGTATCAATACTGGAGTGGCAATGTCACCATCTCAGTGGTCCTAATATTATGTTAAGGACCTCTTAAGACCCCCAACTATAAAATTAATGTTGTATAATAATTAGAGAGGTGAGGTGAGGTGATCCCAAACGTTGGGGTTCCAAGTCAAACCTAGTGCCGGCTCAAATTACATTTGTAGTTCCAAGTACAACTGAGTCCCAGCTCAGGTCTACTGTAAGTTGGGAACTCGAATTTTACTTGATTTTAGCTGTTTTTATCTATTTTAAAGAAATCCAAAACCAAAAAAAAAAACGGAATCCGATCCAAAACACTTCAGGGCAGTTTTGACAAAACTAAAACCATAATTGGTGGTTTTGTCAACTCAAAACCAAAACACAGAAGTCCGCACACATCTCTAATAATAATAGAATATAACACACAAACATATTTGCAATAACTTTTAGTTACATAAAAAACTCCCCGATTCCCTCATCCTTTACATATTTTATTCATTTTGTGGTGGGGCACCTAGAGGTGAGTTTGCAGCCTCCATTGAGCGTCAATGTAACGAATTCACTGGAGTGTTCCAACCCACCACAGATCCACAGTGATTTTAGCCTCCAGGCCACTGGATGTATTAACTAGAGGTTTGGAGGCTTGAAATCATTAGGGGCCCCTGATGACGAAATCATCTTTAGTAAGTTCAGCACAGAAAGGCTGATGGGGATGTGGGGAAATATCCTCTAAGAGGCTCCGTGTGTTCACCCAGGGCTGTCTTAACAGCAGTGTGAGCCCTGGGAAAAGCAATGCATTGGGGCCCCTACCCACCCATTCAATAGTCAATTAAATTAAACCTTTAGATTTAGTGTATAACCTGTATAACCTGTATAACAATGTATAAACATTTTCATTAACTCAGCTCTCACACAGATCCAAATGGTGGAGGCATTCTCGTTCTTATTGCTGCAATAATGCCATATCATACTTTAATATGGTATTATATCATATCATAGTATGTTATGGTATTATTGCAGCAATAAGCAGTGGCAAACGCAGGATTTCTAGAGGGGGGTTTCCAAATGAATGATTTTAGAGTGAGTGTGGCCAGTCCACGAAGAGGGTATAATTGGTACTTATCCAGCTTTAATATGTTATAAATAAAGGATATTGTGTGTCATAATCCCAACATATACAGGACCAGTGATCACAGTATGCCATTAGATGTGGCAGTAGGGCCATCCTGCCTGAGCTGTATGTTTTTATGCCAGATGTGGGCACAACTCCAGAGCATGGGAGCAAGTCCGGGAGTCTGGGGGAGCAGCAGAAGAACCTAGCACTGCCCTGGACATATATGTACATATCGGTCTCCTTATCTACTGGATAGTGTATTATTATACAGTATTAATAATTCGCCCTATAGATGGTCTATAGCAGTGCACCCCTAACAGTGCATGTTTTCCGCATCTTCCAGTTGGTGCACAGGTTATTTATTACTGGCTGATACATTTTAAAAGATCCACAGGTGGAGCTAATTATTTCATTTGTGATACTGAGAATAACATGTAGCACTAGTAACATTCTATTATATTACTATTTCTATTGTGTTCATGGTGTTGGCTGGGGAGGGGGGTTTCCAGGCAGACGGAAACCCCCCCTGAGTTTGCATATGATATGCCCCGTCATAGTGAGATTTTGTTGGATTATAATTATAGCGCACTGCGCAGTCATTTGATTCATGCTGTGCAGCTCAACCGCAGCGCAGTCCTTACCTTTGCACCTGTGGTTGGGTCTGGAGTCTCCGGGACAGAAGCAGTGGCTGGCAGAGAAGTCTCCTGAGAAGGCTGGGACTAGAGTCTACGCGGCAGCGGCTGAGCGGCACACACAGCAGCAGCCAGCAGCAGCTCTCAAGGTAAGGCAACGCCCAAACTGCCTGGCCTGGGCGGATCTGCTGCTGCTCATCAACCAATCAGCAGTCATCTCTCACATGACAGAGAGACTCTGTCTGACTGATCTGGAGCCGGCGGATGAAGTGGAACTGGGACTGAGGTGAGTATTCGTCACCCGGAGGAGGGGGGGGGGATCGGAAGACAGTGAGCCGGCAGATGGCATTTAAAAATATCACAAATTTATCAACTGGTCGCAGCTAACGGGGGCTCGGGACATGACACATGGGAGTCATGGCTACGCCCCTTCATGGTCACTGTTAGTATTGTGAGCATAGCATGGCCGTAACATCTTGGGTGGATTGGTTATGTCACCCCAGAAATCCCAGGCCTCTACAGAGGCCTAGTCATTTTGTGGCAAACCCATCCCCTCTCAATGCCCCTGACCACCCACCACACCATGACATATAGTGTATTATATGATAGGGCGATTTAAAAAGACTGGTTCCGGCTCCTATCAAGTGCACAGTCACATTTAGGAGCACAGGTGAGTTCTGAGAGTGCAAGTTCACATTCATGCACCCCAAAATTGATCCTGATTGTTACATTTTCTTGATTGATCCTTCATGAAGTCAATGGTATTGAGACTATGGGGCCCATTTATTATGTATCAGGTTTTTCATCCTATAAATACAATCTGTCCCTGTGAAACACTGTACACATTGTATCAACAATTGCCAAACAATTGCAGACCCAATGCTAATCAATCCACCAGAATGTATTGATATGATGTATCCGCCGGGATGGCTCCCCCGGTAACTTGCCAGATCACAGTCCCCATAGAAGCCTATGGGGACTGCTCTACTGAATGGAAATAGAAGGAATGTAGCTGATATCGCCCCTATTTTGAAGTCTTTTGGCAAAAGACTTCACTCCTAGGTGCCTTGGGGAAGCTACAGCTCACATGCAGTAAGCAGTGGAAAATATTGCAAACAATTGTTATTCATAATGGAAAACATTTTGTTAATATTATTATTACTAGTAAAGGGAACCATAGTCTTCTCCCCACTCCACCCCATCCTGGCCCCCTCTCTGCTGCTCTGCTCTGCCCGCCACCCCCACTCTGTCCCACCCACCCCCTTCCATACTTACCTCATTCATACGGAGCAGGAGGTCCTCCTCCTTTCTAGCTAGGTCAGTCCTGACTCCATAGGAGTGGGAGCCACTGGAGGGGTGGCACACATGCCGGCTCATATTGTGCTTGCATGTTGGAGACAGGACAGACCTCACAGAATTATTATACAGATGATAATTTTATTATTATTATTATTATTATTATTATTATTATTATTATTATTATTATTATTATTATTACACATTTTTCATAATGGAAAAATATTGTTAATATTATTACTAGTATGTAATAATAATAATAATAATTATTATTATTATAAATTTTTCATAATGGAAAAATATTGTTAATATTATTACTAGTAAATAATAATAATAATAATAATAATAATAATAATAATAAAATTATTAATAATAATAATAATAATAATAATAATAATTTTATTCTACATTTTTCATAATGGAAAAATATTGTTAATATTATTACTAGTATGTAATAATAATAATAATAATAAACCATTTACATTCACATTGGACTTACAGGAGAGCACTAGAGTAATTATTAACTTATACACTTATATACAAATGGGGCTCTACTGAAAAGGACATTTGTCAGAGGATAAAAATGAGAAGGGACAGGAAAGAACAATGAACACTAGAGGACATCTATCATGGCTGCTCTCTGCCAGCAAAGTCTGAGATTGTGGAATTAGAGAGAAGATGCAAAGTAGGCAAACAATATTACAGACAACATATAGCCAAACCCTACTTCCCACACATAGTATTTCCAGAGAAGTGTAATGAAAGGGTTGCTAAGCATGACAAACATAAGTCAGTTTATTCCTAGCATGAATACCGCAGCAACGTGCGAAGCTGCATGTTTGTTTTTTTCGAGTGTAATATATTTCTGTATACAACAGCCCATAACAACCAGCCACAGCCTGGCACTTGTTCCTGGCACTGAAACGCATTGTGACAGCCCTGTGGTGGCTGAGTGCAGATGACTTCCTGTGGTTATGGAGGTCCTGATAGATGCAGAGTAGAGTGACAGTGGAGGATGAGGTGAGTTCTCATTACCAGGGGGGATGGCTCCTGAATTCAGTGAGATGATGAGGAGTATGACAGTACTGAGGGCCTGATTCAGAGCCGGACGCTATTTGCGCTCGCTCGTTCAGAAAAAGGGGCCGGCTATTTAAATAGAGCGCTCGCTGTTTGCGGTCTGTTGACGCCTCTATGTCTGAGCGAGCGAACGAAACATGCGCTCGCTATTTTGTAAAGACGCCCCCTGGCCGCTCGCATCCTACGTCATCTCCGCTATTTATTTGATTAATCGAGTACATCGAAAGGCATCTGAACTGCTTGCAGTGCTTGCGAACAGTTCAGGCTAAGAGACAAAGAGACAACCAAGTGATGTGGTCGATGACGCTGCTTTGTTAATTATGCACACCCTTAAAACACCCGTTTTGACCGTTTGGCATGCCTGCGTTCGGATCACCACTCCCCGTTTTCAAGCACCTTCCCCTGTTACCACCCACAAACGCCTCATCCTGTCACTCAAATTAGCAGCCACTCGCTATTTTGCGAGCGCTCGATTTCTGACCGCAATGACTGGTTGGCGCATGCACATTACGACCCATACGCATGTGTAGTTGTGCGAACATCGCTCGAAGCGAACGAGCGGCCGCTTACGAGCGGCTCTGAATCAGGCCCTGAGTGCACAATCACACCTGACCTCTCAATGATACGTTGCCTGGCATGGGAAACTGTCATCAGGGGCACATATACCAAGTCTACCCCTGGGCAGCTTCAGGGTAATAGCAGACTGGGGGCCTGATTCGACCATTTGTGGGTGGTAACGGGGGAGTACTCGGGTAAACGCAGACGTGCCTGTGCATTTGGACGACGTTTCAGGGGCATGCATAAGTAAGACCTTGCTGCGGTGGACACAGCCTGAGGTCTAGTTGCACACAGGAAATCTCGCTATGTCTGCGGGAGGGTCAGGTCAACCACTATTGTGCATATGGGTCCGATGGTTCTCGATGTTACCGATGTTTCCACTGTCTGCTGGGCGTCTGCTTATTCTGCTGCGATTGCCGTGCGTATGCGTTCATTAGCATATTCTCGCAGCGGCCGGGTGCGTGCGCCTGCATCCGTGCGTTCCTTGATGAATCAGGCCCTGAGATCCAATGTTGATCCAGTGCAATAAGAACATACTGCACAAATACCAGCCCAGCAGTGTAGATGTGCGAGTGACAGTGCTGAAGTAGAGGGAATGTTTGCAGGGACACTTGTTCACTTTGAACCAAGCAAAGCCGCAAATGACCTCAGTTGGCCAGAGAGATTTTTACAGAGGTGCAATGTGCTTATAAGTGTTTTATTAACATAAAAAGGTTGAGGATGTGGAAATATACTCAGAATGATGAGATAAAACATAGGTATAAAGTGGAAAAGTAATTGCAAAACTTTCCTCCGCCTCAATATGCGCATCAGCATTAAATTCCTCATCAAGGGCCTCATCCAATGGCTGACGCTATTCATGCACGGATGTGCGAATATGTGCAAAGTATATATTAAGTATTCTCCTTGTGCAGTAACGTGCGACGGACTCAGCAAACCCTACGACGCCCACTTGGCATATTCGAGCAATGCTGACTGGTGGATCCTACCGTTCCACCATCGACGCACCATCAGTTAGAACATTGTCTCCTCATGCAGCTGCTGGCTAGCGCTGAGTCTGCCTTTCAACTTTCTCAAAATATGGCCGCTGTGGTTCTGCGAAAGAGAGCGCAGCCGCATGCATGCGCACGCCCATGAAACTTCCATACCACGCCCATAAACCGGCCGCTTTTTGCATTCATTTCAGGCCACCTCCCAGTCTCCACCCTGAAACGCCCATGGACTGTACATGCCGTCTCCAGTCATAGCATTGTCATATGGTCTCAGCATGGTAGCACCTCTGATAATGTTGTAATTAGGTTGTGCAGCCCATCCCCCCCCCTTTTTTCCCATATTAAGACACTCCAACAGTCACACCATCAGACATTGTGCAAGCCCCATGGAGGTGCAGAATGCCTATCTGAACATGGCCACCAGTACCAATGCTACTGCGGCAAAAGCCGCAGCAGCTGGCCACAACACGCTGGTGACACGCCTTCGTCTGGCTAGCCACCCCCATTATTATTCAGAAACACCCACTGAAATTGCCTCTTTCTGCCTCCAAATACGTTTTGCGTCTTTTGGCGGTAACCATGGGGACACATGCACAGTGCAGCTCAGACCGGCGCATACGCAGACTGAAAGCATCGGCCGCGTGCGTCTGACATTCCCACTGTGTCCACCTTTGAATGAGGCCCCAGTCACTAATGGCGGTGCGTCATATCATTGTGTGGCAGCAGGCTGATTTTGTTTTCAGTCCTGGAAATTAATCTCTTTTTCATGTTTGAGCAGCAAACAGTTATTGTATGTTTGCCTATTATACAGTATTCTGTCCAGTGCAATTCCTGCAATGCTACAGTAATTGTTATCTATTATATACTGCAGAAAATGTAAAAGGGTTGAGTTTCTACCTACAGATGTGTCCTCTTGAATCTTTGCCGATCGTGCTACAAATGCGCCCACGCATCACACATTGCAATTAGCCGTGGGTGCGCGAGCTACGATACTCAATACCGCACGCAGTGTTCGCACCATGCAATCCTATGGAGTTGCGGGTGTGAAAGCAGCGCGTGCACCCACCCATGGGTACGCGACTCACGCCATATGTGGAACAATTTGCCGCAAAAGTGGCAAAGGTGCGAGAGGACTTGTCTGTAGGACACACATGATTACACTACTGTACCTCTAACTGCTGAATGTTGAATAATTTTCACATTCAAATAAATCTGTAGGAAACAAAAGTGGAAAGATCTAATAATATATTTGTAGAGACAATAGGGGGTAAATTTACTAAGATTCGAGATGGTCCAGATTTTCAAAGTGATTTATCTCGCTGGAACTCGACAAAATTCGAGTGATTTAATCCCTTTTATTTTACCAAATTTACCAACAGGCGATTTGAGGCTAAACGAGTTGGCTGATGGTAAAGCAGAACGAGATATCTCTCCCGAGTAACTCGTTTTGCAGGAGATTAATCACCCAAGATTGCAGTGTTTTCTCTCTGCAAATCTCTCCCGAGCTAGCAGTCTGCACATACAAGTGAGATATGTAATTGCTGTTTGTGTGTTAAAACTAGTAAAAAATAGAAAAATTATGTTAAAAAAAAATGACGTGAGGTCCCCCATATATTTAAAACCAGCCCTGGACCCTTTCTAACGGGGGACTGATCCAGGGGTGCCCTTTCACCGGGCCCCCCAGCCGCAGCATCAGCCCTGACCGATAGTCAGCCCAGGCCAGGGATCCCTGGGGAGTTTTAAACCCCCCCCCCAATAAAGGGCCAATGAGCGGCTCCTCCACGTGGGTCCCAGCCAATGAGCGGCCGCTAATGTTAGCCGCCGCTGATTGGCCGGCGGCCCGGGACTGAAGTCAACTCTTTCTCACGAGCTAACATTAGCGCAGTGTAATAGAATGCAGAAGCATGTTGTTACACTGTATCCGGGGCATGTATTGGATTTCTGCGGAGAACATCGAGGGACATAAAGGTGAGTATTGGATCTTTTTTTACAGGTAATTCGATGGGATACTTTACGTTGACAAGAGGACGGGAACATCTGGAAACAGGTGAGTATGTGTAAGTGTGCTTATGGATGCATTAAAGCCATTTTAACCATTTCTTTACAGGTGAACTACAGGTACCAGTGGGCCCTTAATGCCCCGCATGCTGGTACTTGTGGTTCTCCAAGTACCAGCATGTGGGGGAGGCTTGCTGGGACCTGTAGTTCCACTGTAAAGACAATGATGTAAAATCAAATTTTTACACTACACCTTACACTATCAACTCGCCACCCACCACCCAGGGGTGGCGGGGATAGTCCCGGGCTATTAGTCTAGGCCAGGGGTGCCCTGGAGAGGGTGACTCCTTTATTGGGGGGTCACCAACTCCCCAGGGATCCCTGGCCTGGGCTGACTAACGGTCAGGGCTGATGCTGCAGCTGGGGGGCCTGCTGAAAGGGCACCCCTGGCTGTGGCATCAGTCCCCTGTTAGAAAGGGTCCAGGGCTGGTTTTAAATATACGGGGGACCTCACGTTATTTTTTTTCTCCGTATATTTAAAACTAGCTATGTGCCTGCTGCCTTGTTCTGGTTCTTACATTACAGGGGATCCCTACACATTTTTTTCCCTGTAATGTTAAGTACCAGGACAGGCTGGCAAGCCCGAGGCTGGTTAGTGTTTTTGGGGGGGATCTCACGTTTTTTTTTTTTTACAAATTAACCCTGTTTTAACAATTTACAGAAAGAAACATACACAAATCACAATGATTTGTGTATGTTTCTGACCATCTCGCAGCTCAGAGGGTTGAGAGTTTGAAAAGTGATTTTGACAGAGAGTTTGCTCCTATTTCACACAAGCTTGTCATCCCGATTTTTGGTAAATTTGAGAGATGTTAGTTTTAGGTGAAAAGTACTTCCGATTTGGCCCGATGGTGATAAGATTCAAGATTGCTATCTCACCCGAGTTTTATGAGTGAGATGAGAGAAATCTCTCTCTAACTCACCCGACTTTAGTAAATTTGCAAGCAGGGAAAAAAATCAATAAATCACCCGAGATGGTCTTCTAGACCTATCTCGAATCTTATTAAATTTACCCCTTGAAGTCCTAAATTAAATTGTAGAAATTATAAATTACAGTTATTATTATTATATTATTTATTATTATTATTATTATTATTATTATTATTATTAATAATAATCTATTCATTTCTTTATATGATGCTACAAAGTGTCTGTGGACATCGGCAGTGCATACGACTCTGAATTGTGCCCAGTGCGCATGCGCACGATGGAGCCGGCTCCATCGTGCGCATGCACAAGACCTGAATAGCGACGGGCAAACTATCGCTCCGGGTCTCGTACCAAAGGGGGTGTGCTGTCGATGTTGAGTGACAGCATGCCCCCTTTGGTGGGTGGGCCGGGGGAGTGGCTGCCCAAACGGAGGCGTTCCCATGTGAACGCCTCCATTTGGGGGCAGCACCACTGACATCACGAGTGATGTCAGTGGGAGAGATTACGGCTCTGTGAGAGCCGATATCTCTCTGGGGCTTGCGGCAACGAGACCCTACCACAAGGGTCTCGTCGCAAGCCCGATGGTCGTGATGGTCTTGACCATCGCGACCATCTTCCTGGCCACTCGCTATAGCTGTGGGTGGTCACCCACAGCTATGCGAGTGGCCAAGAGGCCGCTCTAAGAAACAAGAAGGCCGGCCCTGATTCAGAGCGAGTGCTCCTATGGGGAGAGTAGAGCAGCAGGCAGCGGGGTCAGAACAGGACAGAGGGGGCGGGGATGGACAAAGTGGAGGACTTGAGAGGCAGAGACTGAGGTATAAGCCTGGTCCAAAAAACTAGTTATTTATATTATCATTACTAGTATTATCATTTTTGTTTAGAACTTGATTAGTTACAACATACTGTATGTAAATTAAACATTTGTAGGATCTAATCAACTAAATACCTAAAAATCTGCAGAATTCTTAGAGGATTAAAGTCTAACCAAAAAGCCAACACGATCACCCCAGATACAAAAAGCTATTTTTATTAAGAAATTGTATAGACTTTTTTTTTCATGTTAGAATGAATGAAAATTCATAAAATGATCAGGTGAATTAGTAGAGACATTGCAAAAATGTGTCAATGGAGTTGTGAAAAAAAACTGTTACCAGTGTTTTTGGGGGTGTCAGGCTGATTTCCCCAATTCTGACAGCACTTTTTGCCTGTTCCACATTCGCCGGGGTGCGTTTTCGCGTATTTTGAAATTGAATGCGGCAAATAGCAGGGGCGCACACATAACGTTTTTGCGCCAAAAACACGCGATGTAGGCAAAAAGTTTGTCATACGAAACTAATTGAATGCCATCCTAGGTTGGAGAAGCGGATATTGGTGGTCTGATTTAAAGTAAGCAGTACATGTATAATTACTGCCACATAGTTGATGTGGGAAACGCCAGACGCGACGAGCGAAGGAAAGTCCTTCACTCGTTGTGTCTGATCAAAGGGGGCGTTCTGTCGATGTTGATTGACAGCACGCCCCCTTTGGTGGGCATGCCGGGGGCGTGCCTCCCTGATGGGGGCGTTCCCATGGGAACGCCTCCCGTCAGAAGCCGGCCCACTGACATCACTAGTGATGTCAGTGGGAGTGATTTTGGCTCTGATAGAGCCCAAATCACTCCGGAGCTTGCGGTTGAAAACCTCAACCGCAGGCTCCGGCTCGCAGTTTCGATGGTCGCGATGGTCAAGACCATCGCGGCCATCAAACTGCACGCTCCTATAGGCTGTGGGTGGTGACCCACAGCTATACGAGCATCCAGGAGGACACTCCATTTTTTAGGAGGGCGGCCTTCATTCAGAGCGTGCGCTCTGCTCAGAGCGTACGGCTCTAAATGAGGGCCATAGTATTTCCAGAGAAGTGTAATGAAAGGGTTGCAAAGCATGACAAACATAGGTCAGTTTATTCCTAGCATGAATACCGCAGCAACGTGCGAAGCTGCATGTTTGTTTTTTTCGAGTGTAATATATTTCGGTATACAACAGCCCATAACAACCAGCCACAGCCTGGCACTTGTTCCTGGCACTGAAACGCATTGTGACAGCCCTGTGGTGGCTGAGTGCAGATGACTTCCTGTGGTTATGGAGGTCCTGATAGATGCAGAGTAGGGTGACAGTGGAGGATGAGGTGAGTTCTTATTACCAGGGGGGGGTGGCTCCTGAATTCAGTGAGATGATGAGGAGTATGACAGTACTGAGGGCCTGATTCAGAGCCGGACACTATTTGCGCTCGCTCGTTCAGAAAAAGGGGCCGGCTATTTAAATAGAGCGCTCGCTCTTTGCGGTCTGTTGACGCCTCTATGTCTGAGTTAGCGAACGAAACATGCGCTCGCTATTTTGTAAAGACGCCCCCTGGCCGCTCGCATCCTACATCATCTCCGCTATTTATTTGATTAATCGAGTACATCGAAAGGCATCTGAACTGCTCGCAGTGCTTGCGAACAGTTCAGGCTAAGAGACAAAGAGACAACCAAGTGACGTGGTCGATGACGCTGCTTTGTTAATTATGCACACCCTTAAAACACCCGTTTTGACCGTTTGGCACGCCTGCGTTCGGATTACCACTCCCCTGTTTTCAAGCACCTTCCCCTGTTAACACCCACAAACGCCTCATCCTGTCACTCAAATTAGCAGCCACTCGCTATTTTGCGAGCGCTCAATTTCCGACCGCAATGACTGGTTGGCGCATGCACATTACGACCCATACGCATGCGCAGTTGTGCGAACATCGCTCGAAGCGAACGAGCGGCCGCTTATGAGCGGCTCTGAATCAGGCCCTGAGTGCACAATCACACCTGACCTCTCAATGATACGTTGCCTGGCATGGGAAACTGTCATCAGGGGCACATATACCAAGTCTACCCCTGGGCAGCTTCAGGGTAATAGCAGACTGGGGGCCTGATTCAGCAAGGAACACACAGATGCAGACCATTTGTGGGTGGTAACGGGGGAGTACTCGGGTAAACGCAGACGTGCCTGTGCATTTGGACGACATTTCAGGGGCATGCATAAGTAAGACCTTGCTGCGGTGGACACAGCCTGAGGTCTAGTTGCACACAGGAAATCTCGCTATGTCTGCGGGAGGGTCAGGTCAACCACTATTGTGCATATGGGTCCGATGGTTCTCGATGTTACCGATGTTTCCACTGTCTGCTGGGCGTCTGCTTATTCTGCTGCGATTGCCGTGCGTATGCGTTCATTAGCATATTCTCGCAGCGGCCGGGTGCGTGCGCCTGCATCCGTGCGTTCCTTGATGAATCAGGCCCTGAGATCCAATGTTGATCCAGTGCAATAAGAACATACTGCACAAATACCAGCCCAGCAGTGTAGATGTGCGAGTGACAGTGCTGAAGTAGAGGGAATGTTTGCAGGGACACTTGTTCACTTTGAACCAAGCAAAGCCGCAAATGATCTCAGTTGGCCAGAGAGATTTTTATAGAGGTGCAATGTGCTTATAAGGGTTTTATTAACATAAAAGGGTTGAGGATGTGGAAATATACTCAGAATGATGAGATAAAACATAGGTATAAAGTGGAAAAGTAATTGCAAAACTTTCCTCCGCCTCAATATGCGCATCAGCATTAAATTCCTCATCAAGGGCCTCATCCAATGGCTGACGCTATTCATGCACGGATGTGCGAACATATGCAAATGCCAGTTTAAGCATTCTCCTTGTGCAGTAACGTGCGACGGACTCAGCAAACCCTGCAACGCCCACTTGGCATGTTCAAGCAGTGCTGACTGGTGGATCCCTACCGCTCCACCATCGACGCACCATCAGTTGGAACATCGTCTCCTCGAGCAGCCGCTGGCTAGCGCTGAGTCTGCCTTTCAACTTTCTCAAAATATGGCCGCTGTGGTTCTGCGAAAGAGAGCGCAGCCGCATGCATGCGCACGCCCATGAAACTTCCATACCACGCCCATAAACCGGCCGCTTTTTGCGTTCATTTCAGGCCACCTCCCAGCCTCCACCCTGAAACGCCCATGGACTGTACATGCCGTCTCCAGTCATAGCATTGTCATATGGTCTCAGCATGGTAGCACCTCTGATAATGTTGTAATTAGGTTGTGCAGCCCATCCCCCTCCCTTTTTTCCCATATTAAGACACTCCAACAGTCACACCATCAGACATTGTGCAAGCCCCGTGGAGGTGCAGAATGCCTATCTGAACATGGCCACCAGTACCAATGCTACTGCAGCAAAAGCTGCAGCAGTTTGCCGCAACACGCCCGTTACACGCCTTCGTCTGGCTAGCCACCCCCATTATTATTCAGAACGCCCACTGAAATTGCCTCTTTCTGCCTCCAAATTCGTTTGGCGTCTTTTGGCGGTAACCATGGGGACACATGCACAGTGCAGCTCAGACCGGCGCATACGCAGACTGAAAGCATCGGCCACGTGCGTCTGACATTCCCACAGCGTCCACCTTTGAATGAGGCCCCAGTCACTAATGGCGGTGCGTCATATCATTGTGTGGCAGCAGGCTGATTTTGTTTTCAGTCCTGGAAATTAATCTCTTTTTCATGTTTGAGCAGCAAACAGTTATTGTATGTTTGCCTATTATACAGTATTCTGTCCAGTGCAATTCCTGCAATGCTACAGTAATTGTTATCTATTATATACTGCAGAAAATGTAAAAGGGTTGAGTTTCTACCTACAGATGTGTCCTCTTGAATCTTTGCCGATCGTGCTACAAATGCGCCCACGCATCACACATTGCAATTAGCCGTGGGTGCGCGAGCTACGATACTCAATACCGCACGCAGTGTTCGCACCATGCAATCCTATGGAGTTGCGGGTGTGAAAGCAGCGCGTGCACCCACCCATGGGTACGCGACTCACGCCATATGTGGAACAATTTGCCGCAAAAGTGGCAAAGGTGCGAGAGGACTTATCTGTAGGACACACATGATTACACTACTGTACCTCTAACTGCTGAATGTTGAATAATGGGTGCGCGAGCTACGCTACTCTATGCCACGCGCTGCGTTCGCACCATGCAATCCTATGGAGTTGCTGGTGTGAACGCAGCGCATGCCCCCACCCATGGGTACGCGACTCACGCCATATGTGGAACGATTTGCCGCAAAGGTGTGAGAGGACTCATCTGTAGGATACACATGATTACACTACTGTACCTCTAACTGCTGAATGTTGAATAATTTTCACATACAAATAAATCTGTAGGAAACAAAAGTGGAAAGATCTAAAAATATATTTGTAGAGACAATAGGGGGTAAATTTACTAAGATTCGAGATGGTCCCGATTTTCAAAGTGATTGATCTCGCTGAAACTCGCCAAAATTCGGGTGATTTAATCCCTTTTATTTTACCAAATTTACCAACAGGCGATTTGAGGCTAAACGAGTTTGCCGATGGTGAAGCAGAACGAGATATCTCTCCCGAGTAGCTCGTTTAGCAGGAGATTAATCACCCGAGATTGCAGTGTTTTCTCTCTGCAAATCTCTCCCTGACGTGAGGTCCTCCATATATTTTTTCCCTGTAATGTTAAGAACCAGGACAGGCTGGCAAGTCCGAGGCTGGTTAGCGTTTTTGGGGGGGACCTCACGTCTTTTTTTTTACAAATTAACCCTGTTTTAACAATTTACAGAAAGAAACATACACAAATCACAATGATTTGTGTATGTTTCTGACCATCTCGCAGCTCAGAGGGTTGAGAGTTTGAAAAGTGATTTTGACAGAGAGTTTGCTCCTATTTCACACAAGCTTGTGCTTATGGATGCATTAAAGCCATTTTAACCATTTCTTTACAGGTGAACTACAGGTACCAGTGGGCCCTTAATGCCCCGCATGCTGGTACTTGTGGTTCTCCAAGTACCAGCATGTGGGGGAGGCTTGCTGGGACCTGTAGTTCCACTGTAAAGACAATGATGAAAAATCAAATTTTTACACTACACCTTACACTATCAACTCGCCACCCACCACCCAGGGGTGGCGGGGATAGTCCCGGGCTATTAGTCTAGGCCAGGGGTGCCCTGGAGAGGGTGACTCCTTTATTGGGGGGTCACCAACTCCCCAGGGATCCCTGACCTGGGCTGACTAATGGTCAGGGCTGATGCTGCAGCTGGGGGGCCTGCTGAAAGGGCACCCCTGGCTGTGGCATCAGTCACCTGTTAGAAAGGGTCCAGGGCTGGTTTTAAATATACGGGGGACCTCACGTTATTTTTTTCTCCGTATATTTAAAACTAGCTATGTGCCTGCTGCCTTGTTCTGGTTCTTACATTACAGGGGATCCCTACACATTTTTTTCCCTGTAATGTTAAGTACCAGGACAGGCTGGCAAGCCCGAGGCTGGTTAGTGTTTTTGGGGGGGACCTCACGTTTTTTTTTTTTACAAATTAACCCTGTTTTAACAATTTACAGAAAGAAACATACACAAATCACAATGATTTGTGTATGTTTCTGACCATCTCGCAGCTCAGAGGGTTGAGAGTTTGAAAAGTGATTTTGACAGAGAGTTTGCTCCTATTTCACACAAGCTTGTCATCCCGATTTTTGGTAAATTTGAGAGATGTATGTTTTAGGTGAAAAGTACTTCCGATTTGGCCCGATGGTGATAAGATTGAAGATTGCTATCTCACCCGAGTTTTATGAGTGAGATGAGAGAAATCTCTCTCTAACTCACCCGACTTTAGTAAATTTGCAAGCAGGGAAAAAAATCAATAAATCACCCGAGATGGTCTTCTAGACCTATCTCGAATCTTAGTAAATTTACCCCTTGAATTCCTAAATTATATTGTAGAAATTATAAATTACAGTTATTATTATTATATTATTTATTATTATTATTATTATTATTAATCTATTAATTTCTTTATATGATGCCACAAAGTGTCTGTGGACATCGGCAGTGCATGTGACTCTGAATTGTGCCCAGTGCGCATGCGCACGACGGAGCCGGCTCATGTTGCGCATGCGCGAGACCCGGATAGCGATGGGCAAACCGTCGCTCCGGGTCTCGTACCAAAGGGGGCGTGCTGTCGATGTTGAGTGACAGCACACCCCCTTTGGTGGGCGGGCCGGGGGAGTGGCTGCCCAAACGGAGGCGTTCCCATGTGAACGCCTCAGTTTGGGGGCGGCCCCTCTGACATCATGAGTGATGTCAGTGGGAGAGATTTCGGCTCTGTGAGAGCCGATATCTCTCTGGGGCTTGCGGCAACAAGACCCTACCACAAGGGTCTCGTCGCAAGCCCGATGGTCTTGACCATCACGACCATCTTCCTGGCCACTCGCTATAGCTGTGGGTGGTCACCAACAGCTATGTGAGCGGCCAAGAGGCCGCTCTAAAAAACAAGAAAGCCGGCCCTGATTCAGAGCGAGTGCTCTGTCAGAGCGTCCGGCTCTGAATCAGGGCCAGACAGTACTGGGGGAAAACAACCATTGAGATCTACAGTATATACAACTGAATGACAGGTAGTTATAGTAGCAGTCAGTGACCCAGTGCCTTTGCAGAGCAGACAGGATCAAAGCCTCTGACTGATTGCAGGCAAACTGGAGACAGAGGGCCTCATTCAGAGGCGGTCGGAGGATGCAAGCGGTCGCTCAGAAACTGGGCGGCCGCTTGCATCCTGACCACCAGCCTCTGATTCGGTCGTTAGGCTGTGGGTTTACACCCACAGCTCTAACGACCGCTCCGGTGATGGTCGCGATGGTCAGAGACCATCGCGACCATTGGGGCTTACGACGAGACCCTAGGGTAGGGTCTCACCTGTTGTATGCCCTGGAGAGCTTCTGGCTCTGTCAGAGCCGGAAGCTCTCCACTGACATCACTTGTGATGTCAGTGGGGCCTCCCCCAAACGGAAGGCGTTCCCATGGGAACGCCTCTGTTTGGGCTGCCACCCCCCCGGCCCGCCTTCCAAACGGGGCGAGCTGTCAATCAACATCGACAGCTCGCCCCCTTTGGAAAGAGACCTGCTACGACCAGCACTGTCGGTCGTAGCGGGTCTTACGCATGCGCACGAGGGAGCCGTAGACCGTACGGCCGCCTCTGAATAAAGGCCAGAGTGAATACAAGAGGATGGAGGGCCCTGCCTGTGGGAGCTTACAGTTTAGGGAGTGGGAATGGGAAGAGCTATGGAGGAAAGAATTAGGAAACAAGGTAAGTATGGGAGTCAGCGGGGGGTGGGGTGGCAGGACTGCACTGCAGGGGGTGGGCGAAAAGGAGCAATGGGGAGAGTAGAGCAGCAGGCAGCGGGGGTCAGAACAGGACAGAGTGGGCGGGGATGGACAAAGTGGAGGACTTGAGAGGCAGAGACTGAGGTGTGACCCAGTATAAGCCTGGTCCAAAAAACTAGTTATTTATATTATCATTACTAGTATTATCATTTTTGTTTAGAACTTGATTATTTACAACATACTGTATGTAAATTAAACATTTGTAGGATCTAATCAACTAAATACCTAAAAATCTGCAGAATTCTTAGAGGATTAAAGTCTAACCAAAAAGCCAACACGATCACCCTAGATAAAAAAAGCTATGAAATTGTATAGACTTTTTTTTCATGTTAGAATTAATGAAAATTCATAAAATGATCAGGTGAATTAGTAGAGACATTGCAAAAATGTATCAATGGAGTTGTGAAAAACTGTTACCAGTGTGTTCAATTAGCCGCGAAAAGCCGAGATCCACGAAAAAGTATCGCCGATTGCGACTTTTCGCCAAATGGAAACTTATCTCCGTATTCAATTCCAAATAGTTTTCTCTTTCATCCACTAGGGGACACTGGAGGTGCTTACGCTGGGGTATAGAGGCGTGGATAGCTGGAGCCGGCACTTTAAATAATTTAGAAGTGTGAAGCTCCTCCCCCTCTATGCCCCATCAGCCCTCAGTTTAGAAAATGTGCCTCATGGAGCTGGTCACAATCTGCAGTGATCCAGCAGCACATATATGTTTATTATTTATTTTCTACATCTTTTTACACTATATTAGGTACCCTTCGCCACCTCTCTAAAGGTGGGGTCCGGGTACCTGGCACCATGTTCTTAGTAGAACAGGAAGGAGTGCACAGTGCTTATCCTAAAAGCAACTGACACCTCCTTATTGCCACAGCACAGCTCTAATAGGAAGAAGAGTGTGCTGCATGCGGAGGGGGCCTGCATTGCGGGGCTGAACTCCGACTTGCACCCCCCCGGCGCACGTCGCCTGCCGCCCGCCCGCTCGCCACCCAGTATAGCGCTGCTGCGCTGCTTCAGGCGGGGGCATACAGCCGGATAAGCTGAAATCAGTCCCTGCTCGCCGCTAAGGGCTGCAGAGGGACGGAGGGGGAGTGCATTGCGGGGCTGAACACTCCAGACTCCGCTGAGTCTGTCCTGCACAATGAGCTCCTCCGTTAGACGGGGGCAGCCATTTCAGATTGCAGACAGACTTGATAAGGACGGGGGGCGGAGCTACCCAGCGCGGTCTCTCTCACACTGCTCAGACACAGAGCTGTTACAAACAGCGTGCCTGCCATATTTTGCAAAACTTAATGCCTGCATTCTCTCCCTCCTGAAGGCAGAGTGCAGCTGCATGGCTACAGAAGGCTGGACTCCTACACAACCATTAGCCCTACATCCCTGGTACAGAAGGCTGTGAGAAAGTGCAGGGAGTCTAATCTGTGGGAGGGGAGTGGGGTGTATCTCCTCCTCTGTGTCCCAGACCAGCCTTATGTTTTCAGTGTGTCCTTCTGAGTGACTGTGTGTATCAATGTCAAGCAGTACAAAGGCTTCTCAAAGGCTGTTTGTCTGTTCTAAGTGTAACACGTATGCCGCTGGGTCCACGTTATGTGACGCTTGTATAACAATGGAGCCATCTATGGCTGTTACTAACTCACCTCCATAGGCCGCTGACATGGTAGGAGTTATGACGGACTTAACGTCACAGTTAGCTGAGGCACGCAGGTCTCAATATTGGTATCAGTACACGCATATCTGCGTCTACTATTTCCTCCCTGGGTGGCTGGGTTAAACAGATCTCTAGACACCGTGGTACAGGTTCTGGGTACAGCGGTGTCTGTACCCTCCAATTCACACCATTAACGGGAGTTAGAGTCCGCCTCTCCCGGGGTGGAATCTCTAATTTTGGCAGTCAGTTATATCCTCAATTTACCTAAGGATATGATTCCTGCATCCCAGAGTGTGAATTAGTTCATGTACCCGGCTGTTTTTCCGTTGTCACAGCAGCTTTCTGTGACCTAGAAACAGCCGAATAAGCAGTTCAAAATTCCACGTCTGTTTCCGGCTAGCTATCATTTTCCATCATCCATGTTGGAAAAGTGGGAAACGTCTCTTCATGTAGATGCGTCAATCTCCTGTCTCTAAGAAAACAGCACTTCTAGTACAGGAGCTACTGTACTAAAAGACTATACTGCAGTGGAAGATCAACATAGACTTACCCTTGTTACCGCCTGGGTTAACAGGGCTGTGGTTTGCCGGGCAGACCAGTTGATACAGGTTTGGACCCAAGTCCTTCCAGAGCAGAATTACGTCTACTAGCACACATACGTGAGTCTGCAGTTTACCTGGGAGAAGCCTCTAGGGACAGCCCGCAGAGCCCTCTGGTCGCGCGCTTGGCAAGCAGATGCAGAATCCAAGCGTGCGGTGGAGTGTTCACCATTCATTGGTGACTTGCTTTTTGGCCCGGAAATTGGACACGGGGGGGGGGTTAAGTTTTCTTTCCTCCCGTCTACTGCTCCAGCTCCCAGAAAATCTTACACGGATCCTTCATTTCATTCGTGCGCCACATTCCTCTTGTGGTAGAGCCAGAGGTGCTCCCATGCAAGCAAGAAGCGGCAGAGGTAGAGGTCGACCACACACTGTTGCTTGTCGACAGGAGCCTAAACCAGCTGAGAAACAGGTGGCATGACTGTATTCCGTCCCATCTGGGGTCCCCTGCGGTGGGAGCCCGCTTGCAGAAATTTCAACAAGTTCGGAACCAGACCTCTTTGGAACCGTGGAGACTAATTTCCCTGCAGTACCAAAGCCTTCGAGGTCCCCCATCCACCTCAGTTCTTCACTATGAGTCTGCCAGTACCTGCAGACAAGAGGGTTCTACAGGAGGCAATCCAGTCTCTAATAGTATCATATGTGTTAGGTCTGGAGCATCAACGAGGTATGGGATTTTACTCAAACCTATTTTTAGTGCCCAACCGGATGGTTCAGTCAGGCACATCTTAAACCTCAAGTCCTTGATTCTGTATCTGAAGATGTATTGTTTAAAAAATGGAGACTCTGCAGTTAGTCGTAGCGAGCTTGGAACCAGGGGAGTTCCTACTATCCTGGATATCAAGGATGCCTATCTCCATGTTCCCATTTGGGAACCACACCAGGCCTTTCTGCGCTTTGCCATATTGAAGGATCATTATCAGTTTCGGGCATTGCTGTTCGGGTTATCCTCTGCTCCCTGCATCTTCACCAGACTCATGTCAGTCACGATCGCCCTCCTTCGGTCATCAGGAGTGAACATAACCCCTTATTTGGACGACCTGTTACTCAAGGCTCCATCGGTATCTCTTCTCTTACATCATGCCTTACTGACATATCACACTCTAATCCAAAACGGTTGGATAATCAACTTCAAGAAGCCGAATCTCAATACGTTCCAGAAACTTCTGTTTCTGGGCATGTTATTGGATACAGAATCACAGAGGATCTTTCTTCCAGCAGACAAGGCCAGGGATATCCGGTTGTTAGTTCAGCTGGTCCTCAGACCAAAGAAGGTACCAATGCTTCTTTGTCTGCGTCTCTTGGGGATGATGGTAGCTGCTTTCGAGGCACTACAGTTTGGCCGGTTCCACTCCAGGGTGTTTCAGCTGGACCTGCTAGCACAGGGGTCAGGGTCCCATCTGCTTCTACATCGACAGATCCGTCTGAGCCCGGTTGTCAGAGTGGCCCTTCTTTGGTGGACACAATCTGTTAGCGGGCAGAAGTTTCGGAGTGTGGGACTGGATGATCATAACAACGGATGCCAGCCTTCGAGGATGGGGAGCAGTAGTCCTCGATTATCATTTTCAGGGTCGATGGTCCCTTCTAAAACAGAAGTGGCCCATAAAGGTGTTGGACCTCAGAGCGATTTACAATGCTCTGATAAAGGCAACAGAGTTTCTAAAGGCTCGTCCGGTAAGAGTTCAGTCCGACAACACAACGGCCTTCACTTACATCAATCGCCAAGGAGGGACTCTGAGTCGCATGGCTATGTGAGAAGTAACTCAAGAACCAATAATCCTGTCGGCGTTATTCATCCCTGGTGTGGACAACTGGAAAGCAGATTACCTAAATCGACAGGATATCCATCCCGGGGAATGGAAGCTTCATCCAGACGTGTTCAACACGCTGACACGTTAATGGGGATGTCCTCAGGTGGACCTCATGGCGTCACGATTTAATCGTCAGCTCCCAGTATACATGTCTAGAACTCAAGATCCGCAGGCGAAAGCAGTAGATGCTCTGACAAGTCCGTGGGTCTACGACTTCGATTACCTTTTTTCCTCCGATTCCGCTTCTTCCTCGTCTTCTAAAAAGGTTGAAACAAGAGTCAGCCTCTGTAATTCTCGTGGCTCTGAACTGGCCTCGGAGAAGTTGGTTCTCGGACCTTCGGTTCATATTGTCAGATGATCCGTGGCCCTTTTCCCTGCGCCCGGAGCTTGTACAGCAGGGCCCTTTCATAGTTTAACGGGGTGGCTCTTGAAACAGATATCCTAAAACACAATGGAATCCCAGACACTGTTATTCCACCATGCTACGCACCAGGAAGCCAATTTCGGCTGTGAATTATCATCGCATCTGGCTTGTTTATATCGCATGGTGTTCCAGTCGGGGTCTTACGTCTAGGACTTTTCGTTTGTTCCGGTTTTGGTTTTTCCTTCAGAAGGGTCTGGATTCTGGCCTTCATCTGGGAACCTTAAAGGTGCAGGTTTCTGCCCTTTCCATTTTCTTTCAAAGGAATTGGCCCTCATTCCTGAGGTGCAGACGTTTCTTCAAGGGGTCTTGCGCGTGCAGCCTCCTTTTTTGTACCTCCAATAGCTCCCTGGTACCTAAACTTAGTGCTTCTGTTTCTTCAGTCGCCCATGTTTGAACCTTTTGGAGGAGGTTGATCTTAGTACCTATGGTAGCGGACTGATTGGTAAGTGGATAAACTCTTATAAGGTTTGCAAAAATAAGGAATGCAGATCTTTATAGCAGCCTATTTCTCCTGGTATCCGCTAGAGGGATGTCCCTTTATCCAATCACTGGGTCCTCAATAGTGCTGCTATAAAGATCTGCATTCCTTATTTTTGCAAACCTTATAAGAGTTTATCCACTTACCAATCAGTCCGCAACCATTGGGACATTCAGTCCGCTACCATCGGGACATTCTAATCCAAAATTGTGGGTGAGATTGTATGTTTTTATTGTACATGTTCACTTTATATTCTAATTGATATGATAAATATCGTATAATTTTAAATAAATATATAATGTTCATTTTACTGGTACCAATTGAATTTCAATACTTGTTTATATGTGCATATATCAATAGCGCTGCTATCAGTGTTGGTGTTTTCTATTGTGTAGGGATTGACGATCCCATATCTCAGCAGCTGCTAGATAAACAGCTCATTCCTGCGCCTGTGTATACCCATCTGGGTATCCCCCCCTTTCTTGATCTTAATACCTGTCTGGGAAGACGGTCCTCCTCCTGGCTCTCGCTTCGTCTCGTAGAGTTTCGGAATTGGGTGCTCTGTCCTATAAGCCACCTTACCTTGTGTTTCATGCTGATAGGGCGGAACTCCGTACGGTAGCTGCTTTCCTTCACAATGTTGTGTCGGCTTTCCATATCAATCAGCCTATTGTGGTACCATCGTTGGTGGAGGACTCTGACACAATCTTCTAGGTTCTTCTACCTAGCATGTGGTTAGGGCTTTCCGCATCTATATTGCCAGGACAGCGTCCATCCGTAAGTCTGGGTTGCCTTTTGTCCTCAATGATGCTGTTCGGAGGGGATGGCCAGCGTCTAAGCAGACTTTGGCAGGTTAGATCCAGCTGACTATTCATCAGGCTTATGTTAGTACCGACCATCGGCCTCTTTCGTCCATTTCGGCTCATTCCACACGTTCTGTGGGTGCGTCATGGGCGGCCGGTAGAGGAGCGTCCACGTCACAATTGTGCCGTGTGACCACTTGGTCTTCAGTTCACACGTTTGTCAGATTTTACAAATTTGATACGTTTGCTACTTCGGCATCCTGTTTTGGCCGCCTTGTTCTGCAGGCACCGCAGAGCGCTCCCGCCCATGGGGAAAACTTTGGGACGTCCCCAGCATAAGCACCTCCAGTGTCCCCTAGTGGATGAAAGAGAAAATGGGATTTTGGTACCAACCGGTAAATCCTTTTCTCTGATTCCACAGGGGACACTGGACGCCCACCTCAGCGCTCTTAGCCTGCCTGTTCGGCTTGTTCCGTATGTTGTATGATTCAGTTATTGTGTGTTCTTCTCTCCTTTTTACTCCGCTTGTTCTCCATCTCCTCTCGGTCTTCATTTTCTAAACTGAGGGCTGATGGGGCATACAGGGGGAGGAGCTTCACACTTCTAAATTATTTAAAGTGCCGGCTCCAGCTATCCACGCCTCTATACCCCAGCGTAAGCACCTCCAGTGTCCCCTGTGGAATCAGAGAAAAGGATTTACCGGTAGGTACCAAAATCCTATTTTCGCGTACATGAAAAAGCAATACAATGTAATAGGTGAAAAAGATTCGCATCTGAATAAGTGCAGAAAAAAAGGTCAAAATGGCTATTTTGGGGTGCAATGCTGGGGAAACCACTCAGCACCCTTGGGACAACCCCCCAAAGGATAACTGTGTCAAAGAATCCCTAAAAAAAAGTGAGGGACACCCCAAAAAGCACTTTGAAATTGGGGGCGAAAAAAGTAAAAAGTGGGGGTACAAACTTAAAAACTAGCAAAATAGACTTTTAGGGGGTCTGCAAGTGTGGGCGAGGTGTTTTTTTAATTGCAGGTGTTTACTTGAGGTGCGTTTTTTACCTTTTTTAAAACTTCACTTTAGTGACTTTAAACTAAGGGTGTGCACCGGCCACTTTTCGTGTTTTGTGTTTTGGTTTTGGATCTGGATCTTTCTTCGTGTTTTGGATCTGGATTGGTTTTGCCAAAACCACCCTTCCGTGTTTTGGGTTCTGGGTTTTGTGTTTTGGATCTGTATTTGTTGGTTTCTCTGCTCCTATGCTATTATTAACCTCAATAACCTTAATTTCCACTCATTTCCAGTCTATTCTGAACACCTCACACCTCACAATAGTGTTTTTATGTCCAAAAGGTTGCACCGAGGTAGCTGGATGACTATGCTAAGCGACACGAGTGGGCGGCACAAACACGTGACCCATCTAGGAGTGACACTGCAGTGGCAGACAGGATGGCAGTTAGAAAAACTAGGCCCCAAACTGTACATAATGCAAAGAAAAAAAAGAAGTGCAAGATGGAATTGTCCTTGAGCCCTCCCACCCACCCTTATGTTGTATAAACAGGACATGCACACTTTAACAAATCAATCATTTCAGCGCCAGGGTCTGCCACACAACTGTGGCTGAAATGATTGGTTCGTTTGGGCCCCCACAAAACAAGCTGGCAATTAATGTGTCCCTGCACAAACTGGCTCTACAGAGGCAAGATGTCATCCTCATCCTCCTCATCCACCGATTCCTCACCCTCTTCAGTGTGTACATCCTCATCCTCACAAAGTATTAACTCGTCCCCACTTGAATCCACCACCACAGGTCCCTCTGTACCTTCTGGAGGCTGGTCTCCCTGGAAGAGCTGATAATTCATTTTGATGAACATCATCTTCTCCACATTCTGTGGAAGCAACCTCCTACGCCTTTCGCTGACAAGGTTCCCGGCTGCACTAAACACTCTTTCGGAGTACACACTGGAGGGGGGGCAACTCAGGTAAAATAGAGCCAGCTTGTACAGGGGCCTCCAAATTGCCTCTTTTTCCTGCCAGTACAGGTATGGACTGTCTGACATGCCTACTTGGATGCTGTCACCGATGTAATCCTCCACCATTCTGTCAATGGTGACAGTATCATATGCAGTGACAGTAGACATGTCAGAAATTGTTGCCAGGTCCTTCAGTCCGGACCAGATGTCCAAACTTGGTCCTGCCTGCCCTGCATCACCGCCAGCGGGTTGCTTAGGATACCTAAGTTTTTTCCTGGCAGCCCCAGTTGCGGGAGAAAATGAAGAAGGAGCCGTTGACGTGTCACGTTCCGCTTCAGCTGACAGTGTGTTCACCAGCAGGTCTTTGCACCTCTGCAGGCTTGTGTCGGCCGGAAAGAGAGACACCACATAGGCTTTAAACCTAGGATCAAGCACGGTGGCCAAAATGTAGTGGTCTGATTTCAACAGATTGACCACCCTGGAATCCTGGCAAAGCGAATGAAGGGCTTCATCCACAAGTCCCACATGCCGAGCGGAATCGCTCCGTCTTAGCTCCTCCTTCACTTTCTCCAGCTGCTTCTGCAAAAGCCTGATGAGGGGAATGACCTGACTCAAGCTGGCAGTGTCTGAACTGACTTCACGTGTGGCAAATTCGAAGGGCTGGAGAACCTTGCACAACACGGAAATCATTCTCCACTGCGCTTGAGTCAGGTGCATACCCCCTCCTTTGCCTATGTCATAGGTGGATGTATAGGCTTGTATGGCCTTTTGCTGCTCCTCCATCCTCTGAAGCATATAGAGGGTTGAGTTCCACCGCGTCACAACCTCTTGCTTCAGGTGATGGCGGGGCAGGTTCAAGAGTGTTTGCTGGCGCTCCAGTCTTCGGCACGCAGTCGCTGAATGGCGAAAGTGGCCAGAAATTTTTCGGGCCACCCAAAGCGTCTCCTGCACGCCCCTGTCGCTTTTCAGAAAATTCTGCACCACCAAGTTTATTGTGTGAGCAAAACATGGGACGTGCTGGAATTTGCCCAGATGTAATGCCCGCACAATATTGGTGGCGTTGTCAGATATCACAAATCCCCAGGAGAGTCTAAGTGGGGTAAGCCACTGGGCGATGATTTCCCTCAGTTTCTCTAAGAGGTTGTCGGCGGTGTGCCTCTTACTGAAACCGGTGATACACAGCGTAGCCTGCCTTGTAACGCGCTGGCGTTTCTGAGATGCTGCTACTGGTGACGCTGCTGCTGTTGCTGCGTAAGGTGATACATCTACCCAGTGGGCTGTCACAGTCATATAGTCCTTAGTCTGCCCTATTCCACTTGTCCACATGTCCGTGGTTAAGTGGACATTGTGTACAACGGCATTTTTCAGGACACTGAGGACACTTTTTCTGACGTTTCTGTACAGTCTCGGTATCGCCTGCCTAGTGAAGTGGAATCTAGACGGGATTTGGAACCGGGGACACACTACCTCCATCAATTGTCTAAATCCCACTGCACTAATGGCGGATACCGGATGCACGTCTAACACCAACATAGCAGTCAAGGCCTCAGTTATATGTTTTGCTTCAGGATGACTGCTGTCGTACTTCATCCTCCTCGCTAAGGACTGTTGGAGGGTCAATTGTTTAGTAAAAGTAGTGGTGTTCCTACTTCCTCTCTGGGATGATGAACGACTCCCAGCAGCAGCAACAGCAGCAGCGGCAGCAGTAGGCGTAGCAATGCAGGATCCTCCAGAGGAATCCCGGATAGGAGAGTCAGTCATGCCAGTGACATGGCCTGCAGGACTACTTCCGATCCTGACTAAGGAGGAAATTGACGAGGAGGGAGTTGACGGTGTGGTTTGCAGGCGCTTGGATACAACAGGACAACAGGATTTAGGTGTCCCTGGACTGCTTACGGTCTTAGCCAAAGTTTCTGAACTTGACAGTAACTTTTTATGAACGCGCTGCAGGTGCCGTATAAGGGAGGATGTTCCTAGGTGGTTGACGTCCCTACCCCTACTTATTTCACCTTTACATATGGTACATATGGCAAGACAGTTGTTGTCCGGATTTGGATAGAAATATTGCCAGACCAAAGAGGTGGAATGTTTGGTCTTCTGCCCAGGCATGACCGTGATGGGCTTTTTCATCCCACGGACAACAACTGTCTCCCCCGGAGCCTGATTTAAACAAACCACATCACCATCAGAATCCTCCTCGCCAACTTCCTCCTCAGCGCCAACTACACCAGTATCCTCATCCTGTTGTACTTCAACAGTGACATCTTCAATTTGCATATCAGCAAGTGGACTGTGGGTGCTCCTTTCAGCACTTGCAGGGGGCGTGCAAATGGTGGAAAGAGCCACCTCTTCCCGTCCAGTGCTGGGAAGGTCAGGCATCGCAACCACCACCACACTTGGACTCTCCTTGGGGATTTGTGATATCTTCTTAGAAAGCACAGTTCTTCGCTGTGCTTTTGCCAGCTTAACTCTTTTGATTTTTTTAGTGGGAGGAGGGCTTCCATCGTCATGTGAAGCTGAACCACTAGTCATGAACATACTAGGGATCGACCTTAGCCGTTCCTTGCCACTCCGTGTCGTAAATGGCATATTGGCAAGTTTACGTTTCTCTTCAGCTGATTTAAATGTCTTTTTCAAGGTCATTTTCCTGAACTTTGCCATTTGGGATTGTATGTGCCCTCTACTATGACATTGGGCATCGGCCTTGGCAGACGACGTTGATGGCATGTTATCGTCTATGTCAAGACTAGTGGCAGCAGCTTCAGCACTAGGAGGAAGTGGTTCTTGATCTTTCTCTATTTTATTTTTATCGGAGAAAGTTTGGTCCTCCATTTATGTTATATCGATTTGATATATACGTGCGGCTAAACACAGAAAATCATTTTTTTTTTGGTTTGGACTGGAGTGTACTTTCGGGGGTTACAGCACCCTTAACGGTCAAGCCAGCCGGCCCTTTACTTATGACACAGGCGCACGCTTGGCACTACTTTGTTGATGCACGTGCGGCTACTGCGCACACAATTCACAAACACAGAAAATAATTTTTTTTTTGGTTTGGACTGGAGTGTACTTTCGGGGGTTACAGCACCCTTTAACGGTCAAGCCAGCCGGCCCTTTACTTATGACACAGGCGCACGCTTGGCACTACTTTGTTGATGCACGTGCGGCTACTGCGCACACAATTCACAAACACAGAAAATAATTTTTTTTTGGTTTGGTTTGGAGTGTACTTTCGGGGGTTACAGCACCCTTTAACGGTCAAGCCAGCCGGCCCTTTACTTATGACACAGGCGCACGCTTGGCACTACTTTGTTGATGCACGTGCGGCTACTGCGCACACAATTCACAAACACAGAAAATAATTTTTTTTTGGTTTGGATTGGAGTGTACTTTCGGGGGTTACAGCACCCTTTAACGGTCAAGCCAGCCGGCCCTTTACTTATGACACAGGCGCACGCTTGGCACTACTTTGTTGATGCACGTGCGGCTACTGCGCACACAATTCACAAACACAGAAAATAATTTTTTTTTGGTTTGGACTGGAGTGTACTTTCGGGGGTTACAGCACCCTTTAACGGTCAAGCCAGCCGGCCCTTTACTTATGACACAGGCGCACGCTTGGCACTACTTTGTTGATGCACGTGCGGCTACTGCGCACACAATTCACAAACACAGAGAATAATTTTTTTTTGGTTTGGACTGGAGTGTACTTTCGGGGGTTACAGCACCCTTTAACGGTCAAGCCAGCCGGCCCTTTACTTATGACACAGGCGCACGCTTGGCACTACTTTGTTGATGCTCGTGCGGCTACTGCGCACACAATTCACAAACACAGAAAATAATTTTTTTTTGGTTTGGATTGGAGTGTACTTTCGGGGGTTACAGCACCCTTTAACGGTCAAGCCAGCCGGCCCTTTACTTATGACACAGGCGCACGCTTGGCACTACTTTGTTGATGCACGTGCGGCTACTGCGCACACAATTCACAAACACAGAAAATAATTTTTTTTTGGTTTGGACTGGAGTGTACTTTCGGGGGTTACAGCACCCTTTAACGGTCAAGCCAGCCGGCCCTTTACTTATGACACAGGCGCACGCTTGGCACTACTTTGTTGATGCACGTGCGGCTACTGCGCACACAATTCACAAACACAGAAAATAATTTTTTTTTTGGTTTGGACTGGAGTGTACTTTGGGGGTTACAGCACCCTTTAACGGTCAAGCCAGCCGGCCCTTTACTTATGACACAGGCCCACGCTTGGCACTACTTTGTTGATGCACGTGCGGCTACTGCGCACACTATTCACAAACACAGAAAATAATTTTTTTTTTGGTTTGGACTGGAGTGTACTTTCGGGGGTTACAGCACCCTTAACGGTCAAGCCAGCCGGCCCTTTACTTATGACACAGGCGCACGCTTGGTACTACTTTGTTGATGCACGTGCGGCTACTGCGCACACAATTCACAAACACAGAAAATAATTTTTTTTTCGGTTTGGACTGGAGTGTACTTTCGGGGGTTACAGCACCCTTTAACGGTCAAGCCAGCCGGCCCTTTACTTATGACACAGGCGCACGCTTGGCACTACTTTGTTGATGCACGTGCGGCTACTGCGCACACAATTCACAAACACAGAAAATATATTATTTTTTTAGCACTTGGGGGGAGCACCCCTGATGGACAGAGCACCCCCTGGACAACACTACAGCACCCCTTTAGGACTGGGACACTGCACAGGACTTTGGAGTGGACACAGCCCCTATGGAGAACTGACTGCACAACACAGTCCAGCCAGCCCCTATGGACTTTGAAGTAGTGGACACAGCCCCTATTAACAACAGCAGCACAGCACACCACAGCCAGCCCCTATGGACTTTGAAGTAGTGGACAACAGCAGCACTACACTACACTACACTACACAGCCCTAACTCCCACCCTCCCTCTTCACTGTCCACAGCCGAGTGAGAAAATGGCGCCGACGCGGGTACCTTATATAGGATCCAAAACCCGCGAGACTCGGAAGGCGGGATGATGACGTTTTGCCTCGATTTCAGATCCGAGTCAGGCGGGAAAAGTCGAGCCTGATTCGGATCGGACTCGGATCAGGGGGGCTCGGGGGGGTTCGGATTTCAGAAATCCGAACCCGCTCACCCCTACTTTAAACCATGCTTGCACCCATTTTTATGTACCCCAAATTTGACAGGAATACTTATTTTTACAAAAAAATACTGCTTAATGCTATTCTTCACCACTTGTGCAAAGATAGTAATTAGAAGCAAATGACACAACTTAACTACCCAATATAGCTTAATTAGGGCTATTCGGGGGCATCTACATTGAACCCCAATGTTAGTGCATGTTTTTGGGGGTGTCAGGCTGATTTCCCCAATTCTGACAGTACTTTTCGGCTGTTTCACATTGGCCGGGACACGTTTTTGCGTCTTTTGAAATTGAATGCGGCGAATAGCAGAGGCGCACTCGTAAAGTTTTTGCGCCCAAAACACGCAATGTAGGCGAAAAGTTTATCATGCGAAACTAATTGAATGCCATCCTAGGTTGGAGAAACGGATATTGGTGGCTTGATTTAAAGTAAGCAGTACATGTATAATTACTGCCACAAAGGTGATGTGGGAAACGTACAGTATCCTGCAAACACTGAGCCTACTGTAGGTAGTTAAGCACAGCTTGATGTGGACACAGTATAGATAAACCAGACATAATTAAACAGTTAATTAAATAAACCATAAAAAAAAATAGAATGAAGCCGCTCAGCTAAAACTGTAACCAGCACCAGATAGATTATAGCCTGGTCAGGGAACAAAGTAACATTGGCACCTGGCTACACATAATTTTACCAGCATCAACTGTACAGTTGATAACGTATTAGTCCTAACAAGAACTCGCCTATGTATTATTATTATTTATCAGTTAGAATATTTGGCCGTTCACATCTGTCCCTGGCCCAGTGGAGCTTACAATCTATATTCCCTATCACATGCTCACACACATACACACTAGGGTTAATTTGTTGGGGGCCAATTAACCTACCAGTATATTTTTGGAGTGTGAGGAGGAAACCCATGCAAGCACAGGGAGTATATACAAACTCCACACATGGCCATGGTGGGAATCAAACCCACGACCTCAGTGCTGTGAGGCAGTAATGCTAACCATTACACCATCTGTGCTGCCTATGTACCAATAGAGTGAGTTAGAAATGAAAAAAAAAAGTCCTACAAAAAAAAAATACAGAAAACTTCAACTGACAGGTGTGCTGGAAATGTACAAGTTCAATGAGCAACAGAATACAAGATATGTAAGAGAGACAAGCATTTTATCAGACAATAGATGATTGGACGGTCAGACAAAAAAAGTACAACAGTCCCAGTAAAAGCCAATATTTATATTCTCTCCGCCCATAAAGAGACCGATAGTGAAAGACAAATATTATCCAAAGGTTTTAATTTTACTGTGTTCAAAGCTAATACCGTAGAAAAATGTCATTGTTCAAGTTGACCTATATAAATATTTTTGCCAACTTATCTTTAAAAAGCATTCTCCTCGTTAAATAAAGATTTAATTTCAGTGATAAACAGGAACACTTGGACACATATTTTTCCTTGGTAAGTTTGAGCCACTACTACACTATGAACCTCATTCAGAGTCGGTCGTTGCGGCCGCACGGTCGTAGGGGAAAGGGGCCGGATATGCAAATGAAGCGATCACAAGTTGCGGTCCTAAGATGAGATCATTAGCTGAATGACCGAGGGTAAGAAGCGGTCGTAAGACTACATCACGCCCCCCTTCTCGATCACCACACACGTCATCTCCTGGGATATAAGGATTAATCGCGACCATCGGGAACCATCGGAGCTGGTCGTAGAGCTTATGGTTGACCATACCCTCTCTTAAGCACTACGATCAAGTCAGTGTTCAAACCTCCCATGTCACGTGTGCCATGACACTACTTTGCTAATTATGCACTCCCATTAAACGCCGTTCGCATAATTAGGCACGCCTGCGTTCGGATCTCCACTCCCCCATTTTCAAGCACCTTCCCCTGTTACCACCCACAAACGGTTCAATCTGTCACTCAAACTACCGACCTGGCTGTGTTCAAGGAGAGAGAAATTTCTGATCGTAACAGCTAGTTTGCGCACGCGCATTGCGAACTTTACGCATGCGCAGTTTAGCGAACATCGGCTGTGTACGACTGTGCGGCCGCAACGACCGACTCTGAATGAGGTCCAATATCTCGCTCCAAAGTCTAATACATCTCTCCCTTAATGTTGAATGGTTGGAAGGTTTGATACATCTCCCCCTTATGTATGATTAATATTAAAACATTCCGGGAAAATATAAATTAATAAATAATAATAAAAAAATTATAATTACAAAATAAAAGAAGTGGAAGGTGAGGGTAGGAGATGGTACTCCCCATGGGTGGGGGAAGATGCACCTCCTCTAGCTGACACACCCCTGGGTGGCAAAGGTGGGGCACTGCCTATTTTGTCAGTCCTGGGCCCCACAGTTTCTGATTGCTGCCCTGGGTGCAAAGAAGCCACACAGCTTAGACATTATTCTGCCTGCCAGCTGTTATCTACAGACCCACATACAGCAGGAAACCCTCCGCAGATTAGCATGAAAGCAGGCATGCAGTGCCAGGAATAACGTTTCATTATTACAGGAATAAAGACGATGTAGATTTGATTCCTAGGGTCACAGCTCCAGTCTCCTAGCTCTATAAACTAATTACAGCCTTGCCCGCCAGCAGCCAGGATACACTGAGCTGTAACATTGTAACTGCAGTATTCCTTAGATACTTTATACAGCTGGAAGAGTTACAGAATATCCAAATCGGAATAAGGTTAAGTTCAGGGTAGTTCAAGTTCAGGACATATAAACTCCTGCACTGACTTCTGCCATCTCTTCTATATGTCAATGCATAGGGATAGTATATAGTGAGCCCTTATCGCTAGTGAATTGAGGAGTTACACTTCCATTGTAAAGAGTCACCGCCATCAAACAATAGGAAAAGTGGAGAAATAGACACTGCCAATAACAGTAAAGACTTTTTAATATTGATTGGCAGTAATTCAGAATCTCAGGACTACTTAAGGTGCGTACATATGCGGAACGATATGTTTAAACGATATGAATGTTAACGATATCGTTCAACGATATATCGGTTATATCGTTCCGTGTGTACGCAATGAATGACCAATGATGCGCACTCCTGCGGACAACAAGAGATATCTTTTGTCGTCCGTGCTGCAAACCGAACTTCAATATGGGTGAACGATCGTTGGTCATTGGTCGTTGATGATATCTTTGGTGTATGGATGAACGATATCGTTCATCCAGCACACTGGGAATTTCAAGGGAGATTGTTCAGCGATATTGTTGGCTGAACAGATCGTCCCGTGTGTACCCAGCATTAGAGGATATAAGCTTTGCTGGATTTCAACGGAAATGACACTGCAATTTTGAGGTTTTTATAAATATTCTAATTTCACACCTGTGACTCGTACAGGATATATATCAAAATGTATAGTATTCTGGTTTCACACTTAACTAATGTTGATATAAAATATATACATATATGATAATTACTCTGACCTGTTAGCTGAGTATATTGTTTGTATTGCAGTATATTTGGAAGGTGGAATATGAATATATAAATGCTTATACTATACATATGTTATCGTGTATGAACATCTTTTTAAAGCAGAATTTGAACAAATTGTATTTCTATCTCTGATGTTGAGTACTTACCGGGAGGAGAATTGGAAGACCTCCAGTGGCTTCGCATCCTAACGAGAAAACAGGTGGTTTGGTTTGTGGACACTGGCCCTGATTCATGGCCGGACGCTCTGACAGAGCGCTCGCTCTGAATCAGGGGCCTGATTCAGACCCACTCGCGAGCGGCTGTACGCTCGCAAGTGGGTCGATGGTCTGCACTGAGCATGCGCACGACGGAGGGAGCTCCGTCGTGCGCATGCGCCAGACATGACGAGCGAAGGACTTTGGGGCGAGCTGTCGATCAACATCAATAGCCGCCCTGTTTGTAGCGAGCCCCGGAGCGAGTGAATTTGTCACTCGCTCCGGGGCTGGCGCACACGCAATTTAACGTAAGTGGGCTTAATTAATCCTAAACTAAACAGGATTTCCCAGGTGAGCCTAGTTAACATTTACAATATTTAGCCTGGGTGGAAGCACTATCAGATTACTCGTAACAAGGGGTTACATATATAAAAAAAAATTGTGAACATATCATTTATTCAATCCTATTCTAAATCGATATCCCAATATAATATATAGTAAGCACCAAAGGGGCATATTTATCAAGTAATATTTGCGGAATATTCTCTGAAAACACATTTTCTTAGGGGGATAACTACAAATATTATGGAGAAAATTCAATTACCCATGAAAACGTTAACTTTTCAGCTGTGTAAACTTTGTGCACTGGGCCTGATTCAGAGCCGGACGGTCTGACAGAGCGCTCGCTCTGAATCAGGGCCGGCCCTCTGGTTTTTTAGAGTGGCCTCCTGACCACCCACAGCTATAGCGAGCGGCCAGGAAGATGGTCGCGATGGTCAAGACCATCGCGACCATCGGGCTTGCGACGAGACCCTTGTGGTAGGGTCTCGTGGCCGCAAGCCCCAGAGTGCTTTCGGCTCTAACAGAGCCGACAGCACTCCCACTGACATCACTTGTGATGTCAGTGGGGCCGGCCTCAGACGGTAGGCGTTCCCATGGGAACGCCTCCGTCTGGGCAGCCACGCCCCCGGCCCGCCCACCAAAGAGGGCGTGCTGTCACTCAACATCGACAGCACGCCCCCTTTGGTACGAGACCCGGAGCGACGGTTTGCCCGTCGCTATCTGGGTCTCGCGCATGCGCACGATGGAGCCGGCTCCGTCGTGCTCATGCGCACTGGGCCACCATCGACCCGCTTGCAAGCGCATAGCGCTCGTGAGCGGGTCTGAATCAGGCCCTCTGTTCGCCCGAATTTGTCACACTTGTGTCACTTTTCGCCACTTTTGCAGCCACCCGGGATTCGTGCAATCCTATTGCAAAAGACGTGATGCGACATTCGCCCAAAAAGTGTTCTTGGCGTTAGCGGTGAAATTTGCAGGTGAAAATGGGGAAATCTGCCTGAACTCCAAAAAAGTCTAAGATAAGGTAATAGTGTAGAAGTTTCTTAGTGACCATAATCAAAGGGTTTGGGGGTTTTTAATTTGTGTCTCTAATAGTGAAAAAATGATAGAAAGCAATATTTATTTTTAGGTAAATAAGTGCTGTAGTAAAATTGGGGGTACATTACAATGGGTGTAAGTATGTTTTTGTTTAAAAAAAGTGCATTTTTAAAAAAATTTAAAAATACACCTGTCACTTCCACCTGCAATCCCCAAAACATCTGCCCCTTTCATACAGACCCCAAAAATACCTAACCCACTACTTTAAACCCTTCTTCCACCACTTTTTAAATATTCACCCCAAAAATGATGTAATTATTGGACAAATTAAGCTAATTAAAAAGTTATTTTTGCCTAATTAGTCTGATGTGCTCGCAACCGGGTCGATGGGTGGCCCTGCGCACGAGCAGCGGCCGCACTGCGCGTGCGCAAGCCCCGGAGCGAGAGAGAAACTCTCTCGCTCCGGAGCTCGCTACTAAAGGGGCAGCTGTCGATGTTGATCGACAGCTCGCCCCTTTTTGTAGGCTGGCTGGCGGGGTGGTCTCCTTTTGGGACGCCTACCGTTTTGTGGGCGGCCGCACTACATTATCAGTGATGTCAGTGGGGAGCTTCCTGCTCGATCAAAGCAGGAAGCTCCCTGGGGCTTGCGAGTGCCCAGACCCAACCTTAGGGTCTGGTCGCAAGCCCCGATGGTCGCGATGGTGATCACAATCGCGACCATCACCCTGGTCGCTAGCTAAGCTGTGGGTGGTAACCCACAGCTTAGCTTGCGACCAGGAGGCCGCACCAAAAAACCAGAAGCAGCCGCCCTCATTCAGAGAGAGCGATGGCTTCTTGCGATCGCCTCTGAATGTGGTCCTCTGTTCCAACTCCGGGTCAGACCCGGAATTTTGGTGAAAAAGGGGTATAAGTTTATCATTTATTTATGAAAATGCCAATGTAATCTACAGTATAGAACATAGTAGATGTTAAATGAAAAGTTGGCACAAACCACATTTGGGGTTACTAGTTAGCAAAGATTGATATTATGGAATTAAATATTAGAAGTAGACTAGTTTTATGGGGGTCTATTTACTAAGCTTTTGATGGAGATAAAGTGTTAACCAACCAGCTCCTAACTGTCATTTTTCAAACACAGCCTGTGACATGGCAGTTAGGAGCTGATTGGTTGGAACTTTATCTCAGTTCACTTTATCACCAATCAAAGCTTAGTAAATAGACCCCATAATATTGTATGTACATCAATAGCCAAACCCTACTAACAATACTCACGCAGTATTTTCAGAGAAGTCTAATAAAAGGGTTAATAACTATGACAAATATAAGCCAGCTTCCTCCTCGTTTGAATACAGCGACGTGTGAGGCAGCATGTTTGGGGTTTTTTTGCATTTCAATCTTTATCTGCCCATAACAACCAACGTTTTGCATATTCTAAATATAAACTGTGATCTCTGGCCTCCACGTCTTTTCTGGCTACAGCTTTATTCACAATGTCCTTCATGCTTATTATCATACAGTATAATAAACAAGCCATGTCATTATTTACAGGAGTTTACACACATGTTATCTGTATGAGCAGTGAGTTCTGATGTCACCACCAACAACTGGTGAGTTCTTATGTCATCATTCAACGTTCATTAAAAACAAACTAAAAAAAAAAACTTGTGTCTTACAAAGTATTATGCTCCCTACTGTATATTTGTACAGACACTAAGGGGTATATTTACTAAAGTGCAGGGGGGGGGGTTTAGAAGCAGAGATGTTGCCCATAGCAACCAATCAGATTCTACTTAACATGTATCTAGGCACTTCTAGAAGATAATATCTTGATTGTGACTGGTTGCTATGGGCAACATCTCCACTTCTAAAAACCCACACTTTACTATATGCTGTTTACCCCTAAGCCTCAACACAAGTCTACTTTTTCCTATTCAATTTGAAAACTGCATCAAGTTAACGTGGGTCTCAATGGGAGTTAACACAGATTTTAGTGCACAACTTCTGAGCAGTGTAAAATAGGACAGAATACCTATATTAAGCTAAAAATGTCAGGACCTGGTTCACAACTTCTGACTCCCGACCCGCCCAATTATTAATAAGGCTCTTAGACATGTTGCAATTTTTGAGGGGATATTCTACAAAAAGCTAAATAATAGGTAAGTTTATGTGAGACAGATGTGTGGGGGTGTGTTGTATAGATGTAGGACAGGTTTGTGGGGGTGCTGTACAGATGTGGGTCAGGTAATGTATGTGGGGGGTGCTATATAGATGTTGGACAGGTACTGTATGTGGGGGGTGCTGTATAGATGTAGGGTAGGTACTGTGGACCTTATTCAGAGGCGGCCGTACGGTCTACGACCGCACGGCCGCCTCGATGTTTGGCCAGTACGCATGCGCAAGAGGGAGCCGGCTCCCTCGCGCGCATGCGTGAGACCCGCTACGACCGATAGCGCCGGTCGTAGCGGGTCTCTTTCCAAAGGGGGCGAGCTGTCGATGTTGATTGACAGCTCGCCCCGTTTGGAAGGCGGGCCAGGGGGGTGGCAGCCCAAACGGAGGCGTTCCCATGGGAACACCTACCATTTGGGGGAGGCCCCACTGACATCACTAGTGATGTCAGTGGAGAGCTTCCGGCTCTGACAGAGCCAGAAGCTCTCCAGGGCTTACGACAAGTGAGACCCTACCCACGGGTCTCGTCGTAAGCCCCGATGGTCGCGATGGTCTCTGACCATCGCGACCATCACCCTAGCGGTCGTTAGAGCTGTGGGTGTAAACCTACAGCCTAACGACCGAAACAGAGGCGGCCGGTCAGGATGCAAGCGGCCGCCCAGTTTCTGAGCGACCGCTTGCATCCTCCGACCGCCTCTGAATGAGGGCCTGTATGTGGGGGTGCTGTATAGATGTAGGACAAGTACTGTATGTGGGGGATGCTGTATAGATGTGGATCAGGTACTGTATGTAGGGGGTGCTGTATAGATGTGGATCAGGTACTGTATGTATGGGTGCTGTATAGCACACTTGCCTACTTTTGAGAAAGCATTTCAGGGAGATTGTGAAAGCAGCACCTATGAGCGCATGTTACAGTGGGCGTGTACTGATAAATCTGAGAGGCGTGTAATAAACCTGACTTGCATCCAAATGTAAACCAGCCCAAAAGCAGTTAGTAAGATCTGTTTGTTGATGAAAACATACTGATACTTTTCAGAAATTCATAGGGATCATTGTGCCTTATAATAACCAATGCAAGGAAATGACACTAATGATCCCATTTGAATGTATATATCTCTGTTTTTTAATATAACAGCTTCATAATGGGGGTAAGGATGAAATGAGGGAGATTGCTGGACTCTTCAGGGAGACAGGGAGATTGCTACTATTTCAGGGAGTCTCCTTGACAATGAGGGAGAGATGGCAAGTATGCTGTATAGATGTAGGATAGGTACTGTATGTGGGGGTGCTATATAGATGTGGGACAGGTACTGTATATGGGGGTGCTATATAGATGTGGGACAGGTACTGTCAGGGCCAGATTAACAATGGGGCGGATGGAGCTACAGCTCCAGGCCTCCACATAAAAATAGGCCCATCATCATGACAGCATGATGTTGACTGCTCATCTGCTGTCCACAAGGTCAGCCATAAATCATAAGTAGTAAAATTATATTTCTAGTTACCTCACAAAATTAAGCTTTTTTTTCTGTTACAGTTTTAGGGAGACATTGGGGATGATAGTGTAGGGTGTGTACACTCCCACATGGCACTGGCCACACCCACGCAGCAATGGTCACACCTCCTCTGATTTTCATAATAGGCCCTTGATAATTTTCAGCTCCAGGCCCATGTGGCCCTCAATCCGGCCCTGGGTACTGTATGTTGGGGTGCTATATAGATGTGGGACAGGTACTGTATGTTGGGGTGCTATATAGATGTGGGACAGGTACTGTATGTGGGGGTGCTGTATAGATGTGGGACAAGTACTGTATGTGGGGGTGCTGTATAGATGTAGGATAGGTACTGTATGTGGGGGTGCTATATAGATGTGGGACAGGTACTGTCTATAGGGGTGCTATATAGATGTGGGACAGGTACTGCATGTGGGGGTGCTATATAGATGTGGGACAAGTACTGTATATGGGGGTGCTATATAGATGTGGGACAGGTACTGTCTATTGGGGTGCTGTATAGATGTGGGACAGGTACTGTATGAGGGGGTGCTGTATAGATGTGGGACAAGTACTGTATGAGGGGGTGCTGTATAGATGTGGGACAGGTACTGTATGTTGGGGTGCTATATATATGTGGGGCAGTTACTGTATGTGGGGGTGCTGTATAGATGTAGGACAGGTACTGTATGTGGGAGTTCTATATAGATGAGGGACAAGTATGTAAGGGTTTGGTATAGATGTGGAACAGGTCTGAGGGGGTGCTGTATATATATATATATATATATATATAGTGTGTGTGTGTGACAGGTATGTGGAGGTATAGTATAGATGTGAGACAGATATATGGAGGTGTTGGATAGATGTGAAACTTGTATGTAAGGCTGCTATATAGATGAGGAACAGGTATGTACTGTAGGAGTATTGTATAGTGTCTAAGCAAAAGGACAGAACAGGCAGCAATCCAGAAAATGGTCAGCGTCCAAATATAAAATCATGGCAGGCAGCCATCTTGATGATGTTCAGTGTCAGTGTCTACGCAACAGTTTAGAGCAGACAGCAATACAGAGAATGGTCAGTGTCCAAAACTAATTTCAAGGCAGGCATCAATCCAGCGAATGTCCAGTGTCTAAGGTAAAGGTCAGAGCAGGTAGCAATACTGAGAATGATCAGTGTCCAAAGAAAAGGTCAGGGCTTGTTCACGCAAATGCTGCTCATACAGACCTACAGAAGCAGTCTTATAGATCTGTTAGGAGGTGTGTCTTTTCCTCTTGCAATAGGACAAGGCAGATATGTAGATAAATGGATTTGTTCCACCAGATAGGATTAGCTCTTCCAATAGCAGAGGTGCAGAGTCTAACATGCCGGCATGGTTTATCAGGGTCCATTGCAAGGGGTTTTATGCTTAGCTGCAAACTGCACACAGGTAAAAGTCAATAGTAGAATGCAAATGAACGCTGGAGACTTGGAGTGAAGCCCAACACTCTGGCTGCTATTGTTTGCCAGAAGCCACGTTTTCTAGGCACAGGAATAAAATCTGCCACCCCTGTGATATTAGTGATCACATGATTACAAGGATAAGACGCAGAGAGAGCCAAGGTCCCACCACCAGAAGGAAGAGAGGAAGCAAAGCGAGAACTGAAGCAGACTGTAAACACCTTCATTAAGACACAACGGACCTAAGCCCAAGGGGACTGCAGCATCTGAACCTCATAAGTACTTGCTAAAGCCCCATGGTACCTGGCTAACATCAACTCTGTATCCACAACTAAATCTCCATGTCCTAGTATAAAACATAGCTCAGTGGCACCATGTATGGTAAAGCTCCATTCTTCACATATCGAATGCAGTCCTGTCACTGTGATCCTCAATCCATGGCCAAGTATAAAAGTATATCCATGGTGCTGCAGCTGAGTGGGCCAAGAGCCACCAACTGCAGACAGAAGCAGATTGTAGCATGCACTATATTTCTTACATAGAGGTTCTGTGGTCTCTCATTCATATGACTATCTCTGATTGGTTCCCTGCTTTCCTGGAATCAGATTGAGCCAGAGTGCTTGGAAGTAGCCAATAGTCATGTTATTGGTATCCCGTGTGTCCTGTGATTAGGGCATTTAGGTCATCTTACCTTTCCCCTCTCCATGCCCAACTCAGAAGAGGAAATACATTTTGATTAAATAAATGGATCCGGCAAAATTATGACTTCTTAATGTTCAAAGCAGCGATAATGGGCATACCCAGTGTACTAGAAAACTACTATCACCACTATATAATGTGTTATTATCATGAACTGTGTTTATACAGTTCCCCGACCGAAATTAAAATTTGCCTTGCACTGTTGACTGAAAAATGTATAAGTGGAGAGTGATAAACGACCAACCAATCAGCTTTTTTCAAACACAGCCTGTAACATGACAGTTGGGAGCTGATTGGTTGGTCGTTTGTCACTCTCCACTTTATCACTTCCCAGAGCTTCATACATCTGCCCCACTGATGTTATATTGTGATTTTGGAGGTGACGGTGACCTCATGGTGACTGCCATCAGCTTAATTCTCCAAACTCCAATAACTGATGAATTCAAAGTTCTTAAGATCTGTGAGGGTTCTGGGGTATTGACCTTTGCTCTCCTGCTGCAATATCCATGCGTCCTTGGCGATTTCCACTGGAAACCATTCTGTAATGTGTGTATTTTCCCGTTTAGCCTATCTCAGATCTCAATCCCGCTGCACGTGTCCAGTGGCGTAACTAGGGTATTTGGAGCCCAGGGCAAATTTGAAGAGGGAGCCCCCCCCGGCGCGCACGGCAAAAAAATTGGGCGTGGTCACTTAAAAATGGGGCATGTCAACATGACACACCCCTTTATTTTCACGCTGAACATTCCTATCTATATGCACCTTAACCCCAGTAGTGCCCCTTATACAGTATCCCCAGTAGTGGTCCCCCTTATACAGCCCCCAATTAGTTCCCCTTATCCAGTGCCCCCAGTAGTGGTCCCCCCAAATGCAGTGCCCCATGTAGTGTTCCCCCTTATGCAGTGCCCCCAGTAGCAGTCCCCACAATGCAGTGCGCCCAGTAGTGGTATCCCCTTATGCAGTGCCCTTTATATAGTGCCCCCAGTAGTAGGTCCCCCCCTATGCAGTGCCCTTTATATAGTGCACCCAGTAGTAGTCCCCCCCCTATGCAGTGCCCTTTATATAGTGCCCCCAGCAGTAGTCCCCCCATGCAGTTTTGCCAGTAGTGGTCCCCCTTATGCAGGCACCCAGTAGTGGTCCCCCCTATCTAGTGCCCCCTGTAGTGGTCCTTCCTATTATTGCCCCCAGTAGTGGTCCCCCCAGTGCAGTGCCCCTAGTAGTAGTTGGCGCCTTTTATAATGCCCACAGTAGTAGTTCCCTCCCCCCCAAGTAGTAGTCCCCAGTAGAGGTTTCCCCTCCTGATTAAGTGCCCCCAGTAGTAGCCCCCCCCCAGTAGAGGTCCTCCCAGTAATGGTGCCCCAGTAGTAGTAGCCATATATAGTAGTAGCAGTAGTTTGGCTGGGTGCAGCTTTTTTTCTAAGTGCAGTTTTTTAAGTGCATAACTAGCGTTAGACCTGCGTTATTTTTTATTAGTTAATTCTTCTGCTGATCCTGAATGAATTGACACCGCCTCTCTCCCAATCTACAGGTAACTGAAGTTGACTGTGACTGCAAAGTGTTTCACCTCCTGTGCCTCCTTTATTAATTATAATCATAGGTAACTGAAGTTGACTGTGACTGCAAAGTGTTTCACCTCCTGTGCCTCCTTTATTAATTATAATCATAGGTAACTGAAGTTGACTGTGACTGCAAAGTGTTTCACCTCCTGTGCCTCCTTTATTAATTATAATCATAGGTAACTGAAGTTGACTGTGACTGCAAAGTGTTTCACCTCCTGTGCCTCCTTTATTAATTATAATCATAGGTAACTGAAGTTGACTGTGACTGCAAAGTGTTTCACCTCCTGTACCTCCTTTATTAATTATAATCATAGGTAACTGAAGTTGACTGTGACTGCAAAGTGTTTCACCTCCTGTGCCTCCTTTATTAATTATAATCATAGGTAACTGAAGTTGACTGTGACTGCAAAGTGTTTCACCTCCTGTGCCTCCTTTATTAATTATAATCATAGGTAACTGAAGTTGACTGTGACTGCAAAGTGTTTCACCTCCTGTGCCTCCTTTATTAATTATAATCATAGGTAACTGAAGTTGACTGTGACTGCAAAGTGTTTCACCTCCTGTGCCTCCTTTATTAATTATAATCATAGGTAACTGAAGTTGACTGTGACTGCAAAGTGTTTCACCTCCTGTGCCTCCTTTATTAATTATAATCATAGGTAACTGAAGTTGACTGTGACTGCAAAGTGTTTCACCTCCTGTGCCTCCTTTATTAATTATAATCATAGGTAACTGAAGTTGACTGTGACTGCAAAGTGTTTCACCTCCTGTGCCTCCTTTATTAATTATAATCATAGGTAACTGAAGTTGACTGTGACTGCAAAGTGTTTCACCTCCTGTGCCTCCTTTATTAATTATAATCATAGGTAACTAGCTTATTCTTTACTGAATTCTTATGCTTTTGTTTCTAATGCCTTATGATTTGTAATAGTTACATTGTTTTAAGGATTCTCTCAGTTTATTGACTAAAGTGAATGCTTGATTTATTTGTAGCCTTAGATGTATGGTATGTGGTCATTGTTGACTTAAGCCATTTTTATTGCTAGCTTTCTCTGGCTGGCCAATTGGGGGTTTTCATTAATTAGTGTCCACACTTGCCTGCTTCCCTGAATAAGTGTCAGTAGTTTGGCTGGGGAAGCCTTGGCTGGGTGCAGCTTTTTTTCTAAGTGCAGTTTTTTAAGTGCATAACTAGCGTTAGACCTGCGTTATTCCGAGGAAAAACAGAGGGAGAAAAAGGTCCATCACGCAACAAACCCCAACAATCTAAAGACTCAGACTACAACTGGACTCCCTGTACAATCACGGCAAGAACACTTCTAATGCTATTAATAATGCTGGCCTTCTGATTCTAGCATACAATTCAATGCTTATCGTACTTTTCCCCATGTCAGTTTATATCTATCAACTTTGAAACACTGTCCTTTATCTCAGCTCTCTTGCCTAGCCTCACATCCTCTGTCTGCTTACAATCTGCGTTATTTTTCACATTCTGCACACTTTAGAACCCCACTTTTATTTCTCCCTATAACAATCTTGTTAATCTGCATACATATTGATACACTGTTCTTTGATACGTCACTGTTTTCTTACTTGCATTCCTACAAATCTCTTGCACTCATATCTCATTTAAATTTCCAAATTTCTTTCCTCTTGTTTACTTATAAACACCATGACAAGGTTTTCGTCAACTCCCTCCTTCCCTCTGTCTCTACCTAATCCTCTGTTCTGCCCCCTGCTTCCACCTTTATCCTTTCCCCCTTATCTCTTCCACCTCCTCCTCCCCTTCTCCCCCCTCCTCTGTCTGCCTACTCTTCACTCCTCACCCATTACTCCACTTTCTTCCTGTTCTACCCCCCCTCTGTCCTACTACCCCACCACCAAACCCTCCTCCTACACTCCTCTCCCTGTCACTTCACCCCACTGCCATCCACATCTCCCTCCCTGCCCACCTCCTATTGGTTCCCTTTCCAGCTCAGGTGCCCGCACCATCACTAAACTCTATTCATATCGGTCCCCCAAATTAATCTCACCTCCACGTTACAGCAACCCGGACAATCTCATTCACATCTCCCCCACAAATGCTATCTCTCTATCCTGTGCCCTCTGGAATGCCAGGTCAGTCTGTAATAAACTGGTCCCCACCCATGACCTTTTTATCTCCAACTCTCTGAATCTCCTAGCCATCACTGAAACTTGGATCTCACCCTCTGACAACACTTCTCACTGCTGCTCTATCCTCTGGGGGCTTTGCCTTCTCCCACACCCCCCGGCCTGGGGGTCGCCATGGTGGTGGAGTTGGGGTCCTTCTATCCACCAGTTACTCATACCAGCTAATACCCTCTGAACCATCCCTTACATTCCCCACATTTGAGGTTCATGCTATACGACTCTTCCAACCAGTAAACCTCAGAGTAGCTGTCATTTACCGTCCCCCTGGCTCTCCCTCCAAATTCCTTGACAACTTCGCTTCCTGGCTCCCTCACTTTCTCTCCTCAGATCTTCCCTCCATTATCCTAGGTGATTTTAATATTCCTATTGAAATTCCCACAGAATCCTCTGCAGCTAAACTCCTTACCCTCACCTCTTCATTTGGTCTCGCCCAATGGACCTCCTCACCCTCCCATGTGAGTGGGCACTCACTTGACCTGGTCTTTACGCACCGTTGTGATATTTCTGATTACTCCAATTGCCCATTCCCCCTCTCTGACCATCACCTTCTCTCTTTTAACCTATCCCTCTCTCCTTGCCCTCCTCTAACTCCTAAGGCTACCATTACTAAGCGTAATATTGAGGCTATTGACACTGTTGCTTTTTCCTCCCTGCTGGACTCTCTTCTCTCCCCTATCATTTCTCTCTCCTGTCCTGAACAAGCTACTTCCCTGTACAATTCCTCCCTTGCTTCTGCTCTTGATTCTGTTGCTCCAGCAATAACCACTCACCCTCGCAGATCCACACCACAACCCTGGCATTCCAAATGCACCAGATACCTACAAAAGTGTTCAAGAATTGCGGAGCGTCAGTGGAGAAAGTCACGCTCTAAGGCTGACTTCCTCCATTTCAAATTTATTCTCTCCTCCTACAGTGCTTCCCTGTCTCTCTCCAAACAAACATATTTCAAGAACCTCATCTCCTCCCAGTCCTCAAACCCCCGGCGTCTCTTTGCCACTTTCAACTCCCTACTCTGCCCTTCCCCTCCTTGCCTTCCCTCCTCGCTCTCTGCCCTCGACTTTGCCACCTACTTTACATCTAAAATTGACTCCATACGTGAGGATATCATATCCCATCAGACCCTTAGCACTCCTCTCCCTCCTTGCCCTTACCACCCCTCCCCTTCTGTCTCACCAACTCTGACATCCTTCTCCCCTGCTTCTGGAGAGGAAGTCTTGGCCCTCATCCGGTCCTCCCCTCCTTCCACCTCCCCTCTTGACCCTATCCCTTCCCGTCTCCTCTCCCACTTGTCTCCTTCTGCCTGTTCCCATCTGGCTCACCTCCTTAATCTTTCCCTATCATCTGGCACTGTCCCTTCTGCATTCAAACATGCTCTTGTCTCCCCCATTCTTAAAAAACCTACCCTTGATCCTAACATACTTTCAAACTATCGACCCATCTCTCTTCTCCCTTTTGCTTCCAAACTCCTTGAGCGTATTGTCTACAACCGCCTTACCACCTTTCTTTCCTCCCACTCCCTCCTTGACTCATTTCAATCTGGCTTCCGATCTCTCCACTCCACGGAAACTGCCCTCACGAAAGTCAGCAACGACCTCCTTGCTGCCAAATCCAAGGGCCACTACTCTCTGCTCATTCTCCTTGACCTCTCTGCTGCATTTGACACTGTAGACCACCCTCTCCTCCTGCAAATCCTTTACTCTCTCGGTTTACGTGAAACTGCCCTCTCCTGGCTTTCCTCCTACCTCTCTGATCGTTCCTTCACTATGTCCTCTCATGACTCCTCTTCCCCTCCACTTCCACTAAAGGTAGGAGTTCCCCAAGGTTCTGTTCTTGGACCTCTCCTTTTCTCCCTATATACATCCTCTTTAGGTGAACTCATTAACTCCTTTGACCTCCAATATCATCTCTATGCAGATGATACTCAAATTTACCTTTCCACCCCTGAGCTCACCCCTGAGCTCCTTACCCGTATCTCCAACTGTCTCTCTGCTGTCTCTTCATGGATGTCCCAGCGCTTTCTTAAACTTAACATGTCTAAGACTGAGCTGATCATCTTCCCACCCTCTTCCACTACATCACTTTCCACAATTTCGTTATCTATTGATGGCACAACTATCTCCTCTAGCCCCAAAGTGCGCTGTCTTGGAGTTATCCTAGACTCCTCCCTCTCCTTTAAACCGCACATTCAGCACATCTCGCAGTCCTGCCGTTTTCACCTAAAAAATATCTCCAGGATTAGACCCTTCCTCACCCAGGATGCCACTAAAACCCTCATCCACTCACTGGTCATATCCAGATTGGACTACTGTAACCTTCTCCTAGCTGGCCTCCCAGTCTCTCACCTCTCTCCACTACAATCTGTTCTCAATGCTGCTGCTCGGCTCATCTTCCTCTCCAGACGTTCTATATCTGCTTCCCCTCTCCTTCAAGCCCTACACTGGCTCCCCTTCCCCTTCAGATGCCAATTCAAGGTTCTTACATTCACCTACAAAGCCCTCACCAAATCCTCTCCCGCATACATTTCTGACCTTCTCTCCCTTCACACTCCCACCCGCCCACTTCGCTCAACTAATGCATGCCGCCTCTCTTGCCAACTGATTACTTCCTCCCACTCCCGCATCCGAGATTTTGCCCGTGCTGCTCCCTACCTTTGGAATGCTCTCCCTCTCCCTATCAGACTCTCCACCTCTCTACAAATCTTCAAACAGGCTCTCAAGACCCACTACTTCATCAAGGCCTTCCAGCACTCCTCCTAACCCACCTCATGCTCATTCCTTCCTATCTTCCCCTTCTGTGTCACGCCTGTCTGTCTGCCCCTCCCCTTAGAATGTAAGCTCTCATGAGCAGGGACCTCTTCCCTCATGTGCTTCTCTTTACATTTTCTTCTACTCTCTACTCCCCATTAGGGCACCTAACACGGGACCGCCAACTCCCGGCAGCTTATTGTGAGTGCTTTAATCACTATTTCAGCAATGTATATAAGTTGTGTCCCTGTCCTGCACTGTAATGTACTGTAAGTTACTTGTTTCTTGTTCACTTATTAGTTCTATGTACTATGTAAGGCGCTGCGGAACACTTGTGGCGCCATATAAATAAAGGATAATAATAATAATAATAATAATAATAGTAGCCCCCACCCCCAATAGAGGTCCTCACCAGAATCGTGCCCCAGTAGTAGTAGCCCCCACCCCCAGTAGTAGCCACCCCCCTCCCCCGTTGTGCCCCCAGTAATGCAGACAGGTTTAAAAAATATATATATAAAAATATACTTATCTGAATCCACGCTGCTGCTCCGGACCGCGACACCGCTCCCGCCGCCGCCGCCCACCAGTCCTCCCGGGCTGGCGCGCTCAGCATTATGGGAGAGATGTCATGATGTCATGACGTCTGTCCCATTACCCACTGCAGGAGCCGGACGGAAGCCCGGCTCTTGCAGTGGGTGCTGCAGCAGCCAATGAGAGTCTATCTGACTCTCATTGGCTGCTGTTTAACACACACATCGCCGCCACCGCTGGCGGCGATGTGTGTGTTATGCACAGCCTGAGCCCGCCTCCTGGCGCTATTGGGCAAGTGCTCAGGGGGAGGGAACGGGCTCAGCTGTGCAGCACAGGACCGGCGCTGGAAGCCTAGCACCAGTCCTGTGTAAATGTGTAGCGCTGACCGCACTCACTGCGGTCGGCGCTACAATGGCTAACTAGAGCGGGCCGGTAACATGGCCGGCGGCGCCCCCCCACGCCGCTGGTCCCACGGCACCCAGGGCACGCACCCTGCTTGACCCCCCCTAGTTACACCACTGCACGTGTCACATCTGCCCCTCCTGCAGCAGAGCATGGTTTTACCCAGGTGCACACTTACTGGCTTGTCTTGCTTTGCTCCCAACTCTAGATATATTCCCCATGTATAGGCAGCACATCTAAAATAGGGTTCCGTATATTAGGTTGACAGTGAACATGTCGACATGTTCATTACGTTGACATTAACCACGCTGACATTCAGCACATCGACACCAATTAAGGATGTCAATGTGGTCAGAATCAGGAGTGTATCTATAATGGGCGCAGGGTGTGTGGGAGCACATGGGCCCCTGGGTCCAAGGGGCCACACCGCACACTCTGCACCCATTAGTCTTATACTTACCGGTCTATAGTGCTGCTCTGCAAAGCAGCAGACACCACTGGGAAAATGGCGGCATGCGCAATACTGCTGTCCCCAGGAAAAACAGTGCATGTGCCATTTTTCCGGAGACCCACGCATGCCAGAATCTGCTGCACCCGGGGCACCGTGGCACCGCCAGAGGTAGGAGGGGGGCCTGCACTGAGTCTGCACACGGGGCTCCTTCTCTCATAAAATGTCCCTGGTCAGAATGTTGATAATGTGGTTTTAAGTTTATCCCTAACCCTACGTCCTAAACCTAACCCTTAACCCCAACATAGATAGATAGTGAGATAGATAGATAGATAGATAGATAGATAGATAGATAGATAGATAGTGAGATATATATATATGAGACAGATAGATAGATAGATAGATAGATATGATATAGATAGTGAGATAGATAGATAGATAGATAGATAGATAGATAGATAGATAGATATGATATAGATAGTGAGATAGATAGATAGATAGATATGATATAGATAGAAATGATATAGATAGATAGATAGATAGATAGATAGATAGATAGATAGATAGATAGATAGTGAGATAGATATATATGATATAGATAGTGAGATAGATAGATAGATAGATAGATAGATAGATAGATAGATATGATATAGATAGATAGATAGATAGATAGATAGATATGAGATAGATAGATAGATAGATAGATAGTGAGATCGATAGTGAGTTAGATATATATGATATAGATAGTGAGATAGATAGATAGATATAGATTTATAGATAGTGAGATAGATAGTGAGTGAGATAGATATATATGATATAGATAGTGAGATAGATAGATATGAGATAGATAGATAGATAGATAGATAGATAGATAGATAGATAGATAGATAGATAGATAGTGAGATAGTGAGATAGATAGTGAGATAGATAGTGAGATAGATATATATGATATAGATAGTGAGTGAGATAGATAGATAGATAGATAGATAGATATGATATATATAGTGAGATAGATAGATATGATAGAGATAGATAGAGAGATAGATAGATATATATGATATAGATAGATAGATAGATAGATAGATAGATATGATATAGATAGAGAGATAGATATGATATAGATAGTGAGATAGATATGATATAGATAGATAGATAGATAGATAGATAGATAGATAGTGTGATAGATAGTGAGATCGATAGTGAGTTAGATATATATGATATAGATAGATAGATAGATAGATAGATAGATAGATAGATAGATAGATAGATAGATAGTGAGATAGATAGTTAGTGAGATAGATATATATGATATAGATAGATATGAGATAGATAGATAGATAGATATGAGATAGATAGATAGATAGATAGATAGAGGATAGCAGAGACAAAGACACAGAGCGGATAGAGAATGTGTATAGCAGCACAGGTGTATGAGATGAAGAATTAGAATGTGTATTTATTTGTGTTTTCATTTAAGTATTTACAATATATATTTTATGTTCTCTGGTATTACTTTATTCTAATGACATGTTGTTGATATTAGTGTAACATAATAGCGAGTACCATAAAATGAGATATAAAACCACACCAGTGGATTCTGATTGTAATTTGCTCTCTGTTTTTGATGAGCTTCTTTCAGACAATTGGTCCATTGGGACGGATGAAAGTGATTCATGAGTCATGATCAGAGTCATTGAAATCTATTAGGAACAAACTGTTGAAATTATGATTATCTTTTACACGTAATATTAGTGTCTGTAGCCGAAAGCTAAATTTAGCATGACACGTCCCCGTCACCTCATATTACTTTCAGAAGAAAACTAACAAACTGTTCTAATTAATTCTCTAAAAGCTGCGATGAGCCCTAAGGTTCCACTGAAATTGCTAATGGATGTTTCTGAATTACAAACTATACTGTATAAGAATAATTGCAGCACAGGTGACTATTTGGGAGCACCTACCTGCAAATCACAGAAATATTCCTGAACCACCACATAACCTCCATAAGCTATCCTACCCAATTACCTCCCCTATATACAGTCCATACATAACCTCCATAAGCTATCCTACCCAATTACCTCCATTATATACAGCCCATACATAACCTCCATTAGCTATCCTACCCAATTACCTCCCTTATATACAGCCCATACATAACCTCCATAAGCTATCCTACCCAATTACCTCCCCTCTATACAGCCCATACATAACCTCCATAAGCTATCCTACACAATTACATATCCTCTATACAGAACACACATATCCTCCATAAGCTATCCTACCCAATTACCTCCCCTATATACAGCCCATACATAACCTCCATAAGCTATCCTACCCAATTACATATCCTCTATACAGCACACACATAATCTCCATAAGCTATCCTACTCAATTACATCCCCTCTATACAGCCCATACATAACCTCCATAAGCTATCCTACCCAATTACATATCCTCTATACAGCACACACATATCCTCCATAAGCTATCCTACCCAATTACCTCCCCTATATACAGCCCATACATAACCTCCATAAGCTATCCTACCCAATTACCTCCCCTATATACAGCCCACACATAACCTCCATAAACTATCCTACCCAATTACCTCCCCTATATACAGCCCATACATAATCTCCATAAGCTATCCTACCCAATTACATCCCCTCTATACAGTACACACATAACCTCCATAAGCTATCCTACCCAATTACCTCCCCTCTATAAAGCCCACACATAACCTTCATAAGCTATCCTACCCAATTACATCTCCTCTATACAGCACACACATATCCTCCATAAGCTATCCTACCCAATTACCTCCCCTATATGCAGCACACACATAACCTCCATAAGCTATCCTACCCAATTACCTCCCCTATATACAGCCCATAGTTAACCTCCATAAGCTATCCTACCAAATTACCTCCCCTCTATACAGCACACACATGACCTCCATAAGCTATCCTACCCAATTACATCCCCTCTATACAGTACACACATAACCTCCATAAGCTATCCTACCCAATTACATCCCCTCTATACATCACACACATATCCTCCATAAGCTATCCTACCCAATTACATCCCCTCTATACAGTACACACATATCCTCCATAAGCTATCTTACCCAATTACATCTCCTCTATACAGTCCACACATAACATTCATATGTTATCCTACCCAATTACCTCCCCACTGTACAGCCCACACATAACTGCCATAAGCTATCCATCCCAATAAGCTCCCCTCTATACAGTCCACACATAACCTCCATAAGGTATCCTACCCAATTACCTCCCCTGTATACAGTCCACACATAACCTCCATAAGCTATCCTACCAAATTACCTCCCCACTGTACAGCCCACACATAACCTCCATAAACTATCCTACCCAATTACATCCCCTCTATACAGCACACACATAACCTCCATAATGTATCCTACCCAATTACATCCCATCTTTACAGTCCACATATGACCTCCATAAGCTATCCTACCCAATTACATCCCCTCTATACAGCACACACATAACCTCCATAATGTATCCTACCCAATTACATCCCATCTTTACAGTCCACATATGACCTCCATAAGCTATCCTACCCAATCACATCCCCTCTATACAGTCCACATATGACCTCCATAAGCTATCCTACCCAATTACATCCCATCTTTACAGTCCACATATGACCTCCATAAGCTATCCTACCCAATTACATCCCCTCTATACAGCACACACATAACCTCCATAATGTATCCTACCCAATTACATCCCATCTTTACAGTCCACATATGACCTCCATAAGCTATCCTACCCAATTACATCCCCTCTATACAGCACACACATAACCTCCATAATGTATCCTACCCAATTACATCCCATCTTTACAGTCCACATATGACCTCCATAAGCTATCCTACCCAATCACATCCCCTCTATACAGTCCACATATGACCTCCATAAGCTATCCTACCCAATTACATCTCCTCTTTACAGTCAAGACAAAACTTTACATATTTTTTCTTTCTTCATTTTCAAATCCTCCTGACTCCAGACCAACATTGCTGTGTGACTGGGTCACACAGCCCACCAAGTGCCTCTGCAATCTGGCTGGACATATATGTAATATGTATCACCTATCCTTGTGTATCAAAGCCTATTTCCGTATAGAATTTAAGCTTGCAAGCAGGGCCCTCTTACCTCTCTCCCTGTCTGTTATTACCCAGTCGTGTTCTTTTACTGATTGTTTCCATTTATAAAGTGCAAGGACATATGCTGGCGTTACAAAAGTAACTGTTAATTAGAGATGTGCGCGGACCTTCATGTTTTGGTTTTGGTTTTAAATAGGGATGTGCAGGCTCGGATAGGTTTAAATTTTCCCGCCAAGTTCGGATTTTTCCTGCCAAAAATTGGGTCTCTGAAAGAGGCAAAATGTCATCTTTCATGGACAAACATCATCATTCCTGGACAAAAGTCCATGGAAGATTATGTTTGTCCATGAAAGATGACATTTTGCCTCTTTCAGAGACACGATTTTTGGAGGGAAAAATTAGAACATGGCGGGAAAATTTTAACCTATCCGAGCCTGCACATCCCTAGTTTTAAATCTACATTGTGTTTTGGTTTTGGATTTCTTTAAAAAATTATAAAAACATCTAAAATCATGTAATTTGGGCCTGTTTTCGTTCCTACAGTATTATTAACATCAATTGCATTAATTTCTAGTCATTTCTAGTCAATTTTGACCACCTCAAAGCTCACAATTTTGTTTTCACCACTATTGACCAAAGGCTGAAGCGAGCTGTCTGGAGAAATGAAGCAACATACAGTATATACCTGTATATATACCTGTAGTACATCTACTGTATGAAATAGAGTGGCCTAGCAGAGTCAAGCAGGATGGCAGTTTACTAAACTATCTGACCCTATAGAATATTCCCATTAATCAAGAACTAATGATCTAAAAGTAAAAGCCTAATAGAAAAAAATATATATTACCAACACACTTCTCCAATCACAGGCCTCATAATAAAAAGTGGTGCACAATGGAATTGTCTTTGGGTCCTCTCACCTACCCTTATGTTGTATATTAAAAAGCACATGCACAGTTTAACAAACCAAACACTTCAGTGACAGGGACTACCACTTTTGTAGATGAAGTGCTTGCTTTGTTTGGACCTACGCACAAGAAAACATCTGGATGGTTTGGTTAAACCAAATTATCAATGGGTTAGTTTGGGATAACGGTGTTGTTAATCATCCTCACAGTTGGAAGATGTCATTATCATTCTCATCTTCACCCTCATCACTGTTAATATCTTCATCATACAATATTAGCTCATCTCCACTGGAATCCACTGGTCTCTGTTTGTTGTAAATGGTGGCAAAGGGCTTCCTCACAGAATTTGTAGTTCATTTTAGTGAACATCAGCTTTTCAATATTTTTTAGAAGTAGCCTCCTACGCCAATCGCTCATAAGATTCATGGCTGTGCTAAACTTTCTTTCTGAATGCACACAGGTGGAAGAGCAGTTTAAACCAAAACTAGCTTCTACAAGGGGCTCCAAATTTCCTTTTTTTACCTCTGAGTATTCAAAGGGACTGTGTGACATGCTAGTACATTTTTATTAAAGTAATCCTCCACCACTATTCTATTGACTTACTGTATCAGCTTGGATCACAGTAGAAGTTCATATATACAACTTGATTCCACACAAGATCAAATAGGTCATCATTTATATAATAGATCCCAACATATTAGCTGTTTTGACACAATTCGTGTGGTACAGCTCTTGGTTGGTGGTGCTTCCAAATTTTAAGTATCTAAACTTTTTATTTTCTCCTTGCTTTATGGCAAGAATGGAAAAATAAAAAAATCATGGTAGAAGTGTCAATATATATTTATGGCCAATTCTTTTAAGCCTGACCAGAAGTCATAATGTTTCTCTCTGTGTGCTAAGTTGACTCATTAGCATCATCATCACCAGTGAGGCTATTGAAAAAGGTCATTTTCTTTCCTGGCAGCAGCATTTGCAGGATAAATTGAAGCAGGAGATGTTGTCATGTCATGTGCCACTTGAGCTGACAACTTGTTCACAAGGAGCTCTTTGGATCTCTCAAGATCTGTGTCTGTTAGAAAGAAAGACATTGCATAGGACTTAAATATAGGATCAATCATGGTTTCCAAAATTTAATGAGCAAGCCAATTGCAAGATGTTGCACACCTTGAGTTCTAGCAAAGCAAATAAAGTGGAATTGCTTCGTTTCATATCCTCCTCCAACTTCTCTAACTACTTTTCCAGCAGTTTAATTAAGGGTATGACCTGGCTGTCAGTGTCTGAACTCCACTGGTTACAATTTTAAAGGATTTAGTAGCTTGCATAAAATGGAGAGTCTTCTCCAGTGTGCTGGTCTAAGGTAACATGACCCCCTTCTGCCTATCTAATGACTTGATATGTTCACTTGGATGGCTTGTTGCTCTTCCTCCAGTTACTGATGTTTATAAAGGGTGGAATTCCACCTGGTTTCTACCTCTTGCTTCAGATTGTGGCACGGCAAATGAAACTGTTGTCACAGCCACTGCAATCTTCTGCATGCAGTTGCTAAATGCCGAAAATGGCCAGAAATTTTACATTAGCACAGTCAGCATCTCCTGCACGCACCCTTCAGTTTTTAAGAAACTCTGAATTACCAAGTTTATTGTGTGTGCAAAACATGGTACATGTTCAATTCACACAGTTGTAATACTAGTACAATATTACTTGCATTATCCGAAATTCCGAGCAAAGTCTTAGCAGGGTAAGCCATTTTGCTATCATATTTCTGAGTTTTACCAACGGGTTTACACCGGTATGCCTCTAAAGGTGTATATACAGAGAAAAAAGACAGATCTCTGTAAATGGTGCACTGAAAAGTATAATATACTGTAACTTTTATTAAACAAATGATTAAAATACTTGAATATTCATATCAGATATATTTAAAAACAAGCAACTAAATATATTTTTTTTAAATAGTAATTGTATAGAAACAAAGGCTGATAATAAAATGTTTCCCAACTGTGTGCCTGTCTTGTGTCTTCGTTTAATAATTATTATTAATTATTTTAATGTGTTAAAGTTAACGCAAAATGTTTCTGTATTGTCTCACTAATTGTGCCTTTCTATTCAATTTAATCTGTCTTGAGATTTTTAAAGGGTTAATTGCAGAAGAAGAAAGACTGTTGTTTTCTGTTCTAGTATGATCAGCCATGACCAGGGCCGTAGAGAGCTGTGATGGGCACGGATAATTAGTACCCGCTCGCCCCGCAACTCTCGGTGATGGCCATGACTATTTTGGCAGTTGACTTTAGGTAATGGAAAACTGATTACTATAATGAAACCCCTTCACAGTATCAATGAAACTAGTATCACCTGACGTTTATGAAGATGGATCACAAACCCTCTGATAAAAACAACAACTGTCTAAACTGCACTCTTGTTTGTGATATTTAAGACTAACACTACACTTTTGACACACTTTTCTGTGGACTTTTTTTGTATGATAATGATGTAATAATTAATTACTGATATTGCTATAGTCCAGCTACATAAATCACAAGAAACAGAGCAAATTATGCAATTTTTCTACTTTGACATATTTAGAGAGACATTTGGGCTGACAGAGTAGAGGGATACCCGCCCACAGGGCCGCCATCAGGGGGGGACTGCCGGGACTGGAGTCCCAGGCCCGGACACTCAGGGGGCCCGCCTGTCCGCTCCTACCCCCTGCTGTTGCACAAGCCCAGGTAAGACCTCTAGCTCCGCCACCTAACACAGCCACAGTCGTACACTCCAGGGGCCCGCCTGCTCCTAACCCTTGCTGCCGCACAAGCCCAGGGAGGGATGTTTGCCCTCCCGCTCCATCCTCCTTTCAGAGAAGCAGCCGGACACTCGGGGGACCCTGCCCACTCCTAGTTCAGCCGCCTGCCCACACCGCACATCCGTCGCCGATTTACGGGGGCAACAGGGTGGAAAGGGGGCAGGTGGCTGGATACACAAGGGGGCAGGTGGCTGGATACACAAGGGGGCAGGTGGCTGGATACACAAGGGGGCAGGTGGCTGCATACACAAGGGGGCAGGTGGCTGCATGCACAAGGGGCCAGGTGGCTGGATGCACAAGGGGGCAGGTGGCTGGATGCACAAGGGGGCAGGTGGCTGGATGCACAAGGGGGCAGGTGGCTGGATGCACAAGGGGGCAGGTGGCTGGATGCACAAGGGGGCAATTGGCTGGATGCACAAGGGGGCAGGTGGCTGGATACACAAGGGGGCAGGTGGCTGGATACACAAGGGGGCAGGTGGCTGCATACACAAGGGGGCAGGTGGCTGGATACACAAGGGGGCAGGTGGCTGGATACACAAGGGGGCAGGTGGCTGGATACACAAGGGGGCAGGTGGCTGCATACACAAGGGGGCAGGTGGCTGCATACACAGGGGGCAGGTGGCTGGATACACAAGGGGGCAGGAGGCTGGATACACAAGGGGGCAGGAGGCTGGATATACAAGGGGGCAGGTGGCTGGATATACAAGGTGGCAGGTGGCTGGATATACAAGGGGGCAGGAGGCTGGATATACAAGGGGGCAGGTGGCTGGATATACAAGGGGGCAGGTGCCTTGAAAGACAAGGGGGCAGGTGGCTTGAAAGACAAGGGAGCTGAAATGGGGGAGGAGGCTGGAAAAACAAGGGGGCAGAAGGCTGGAGTGCCATAAGGCAGGAAGCTCAGGTGACATGGGACAGGAGGTGACACAGGGATCAGGAGACTAGAATGATGCGGAGTAGTAGACTTGAATGACACAGCGAGCTGGAGGTGAAACAGAACTGGAGGCGACACAGGGCAGAGGGCAGGAGAGATACAGGAGGCTAGAAGGGACATGGGGCAGGAGACTCGAGGTGACACAGGGAGCAGGAGGCTGGAAGAGACACAGGACAAGAAGCTGGAATGTAGCTGGAGGTGACATATGGAGTAGGAGACTGCAGGAAACATGGGGCTGGAAGTTGGAATGGTGCAGGGATCTGGAGGTGACACAGGGCAGGAGGCTGGAATGACGCAGGGTACTGGAGGGGAGACAGGGCAGGAAGTTGGAATGTCACAGGGATCTGGAGGTGACATAGGTAGCAGGAAGCTGCAGATGACACGGGGTATGTAGCTGGAATGACAGGGGGATAGATGGGACATAGAGCAGGAGGCAGTAGTTACACATCACATGGGCAGGAGGGACGCAGTTGGTGAGTCTGGTTGAACCTGTGTTGTGTGATAATGATATTAATTATATTCCTATACAAACAGGCATCTTCCGGACAATGGGATTTCCTACATGAATAGTGAATACCGACTGAAGACACAGTTTGCTCAGGGAGGGCTGTCATAACGTCACGCTGCATCACTGAATAAGCGAGGAGACGCGGCATGTGAGGACTGGGGAGTAGTTAGAATGGAATAAGAAGAGTGTGGTAACTAAGGTAAGTGTCTGGGGTTGTGAGGGGGGCCCTGCCTATCTTGGCAGTCCCGGGCCCCATAATTTCTGATGGCAGCCCTGCCCGCCCATATGGCACCGGTCACGCCCACATGGCACTGGCCACACCCAGACAGCGCTGGTCACACCTCCTCTGCTTCTCACAACAATAGGCCTCTGATCATTTTAAGACCCAGGCCCACATTGGCCCTTATTCTGGCCGGTGTAGATGGATTTCTGTTGTGCTGTCAAGCCAAAGACGGGGATCCTTATGGTTTTGTAAGAAATGTGGCAATGGTCTTCATTGGGCTCTGCAGGGAGTGTATCAAGTGTGTTTCACCAACAGTTTGTTGTTCCTCAGTAAGTTCTCTTTCTGTGTAATAAGATCCATGGTTACACTTTATCAAACTCGGACATAATAGGTTGTTTTTGTTTTTTTTAATCAGACACAGATATCGCTCTCCCGTAGAGATTACAAACATATATGAAATTAGCAGCATGAAAAACTTCCTTTCTTACAGTGAGTTCATTGGATTACGTCGAATCAAGAAATAATGAAGATATTAGGTTAGTATTTATTATGGACGCAACTTTTTTTTTTTTTTCTGGTGGCAAAAACCAATTACTATTACTGCAGATATTATTTATTTATTGAGGAACAGGTCAATACTGTCGTTTTTTATCTCTAACGGTGGCTTCTCTTATAGCACTTAAGGGCGGGATGTACTTACCGTGTGGAGTACATCCCGCCAGTCACCGCATCCTTACTGATCGTATATGTACTAACATATGCGATCAGTACCACAAAGGACAGTTCTTCCGATAAGATCTGTACTTTGCTATCAGCGATGCGCCGTGGACTTCCAGGTCTATGATCCGGTAGTCCATCTGCGCATGCTCAGAGTAACGCTGTGGCCGCGGTGCATGCTGGGAGGGCTCCGATCGGATCTCTCATACCTGCGCGATGCGGTAGAAGCCCATAGGCTTCTGTAAGGTAACTCCAGCGGTATGCAGTTGGGAAGCCGGCGGACCTAATCCCGACAGCAGGCTTCCCGACTGCTTAATCCCTGCGAGAATTAAATGACAGGTGTCTAAATCTAGACGCCTGTCATTTTACCGACGCTGGGTGACCGGCGCCCAGCATCCCGATCAAAGGCGTCTCTCCCCGCGGTGTTACCCGGTGCGGGGATGGACATTTTGAGCCCGGCGTAGCCCCGAAAAAGGGGCGTGGTCTCGTGAGAAGGGGCATGACCTTGAGTGATGGGGACGTGGCCTCGTGGCCCGATCCCCCGTGGTTCCATTATTAATATTACTGGGGAGGGGAGAGGGGGTGCTCACTGCTTGTGTTGCAGTGCCAGCTCCCTCACAGTGCAGCACCCGGCTCCTGTCACTGTGGGGGAGTGTCAGTCTGCACCTTGGTGTCACCCCACGGCAGGTGACACCCGGGTGCGGCCCGCAAGGAGGTTGTGACGCCACTGGTTAGGCTAGAGGGAGGGAGGGTTACGGTTAGGCACCCCCGGGGCGGACTTAGGGTTAGGCACCCCCCCCGGAGGACTTAGGTTTAGGCGGCGGGGAAGGGGGGGTTAAGTTTAGGCACTTAGAGGGGGGATTAGGGTTAGGCACTGCGGGGGAAAGTTAGGGTTAGACACCCCAAAGGGAGGGTTAGGGAGTGGAATATGTTAGTGAATACTTACCTGGGGATGATCGGGATTTTCATCCTTGTTGGGCTGCCGCTATCGGGATTTTAACCGCCGGGCATGGGTCCAGCGGTAAATCATACCGATTCCAACTCCAGCTGCCCTGGCGGCCACCCAATAGTGCATATAGAAAGTGCTGTAAAACCCCCAAAACTGGGTTTTTATCGCATTTTCCATTTAGTACATCCCGACCTCTATGTTTCTGTTCTCTCCTAGTTTAGACTGCTGAGTTTCTATAGCTCTGGCGTGTTTGCTTTTGCCTTTGTGTCACGTACAAGCGCAGCATGTTTCACTGACTTTATGTAGTTTTATATTTAATTACATACATATCACTATTATTATTTATTTACTATACTGTATGTAGTAAATGTATGGAAACCGTAGGTCAGGAACTTGACACTGAGTGAACATGTCTTGCTTTACTCCATCACATTTGCCTTCAGTATTTATTAGCCCAAATCTACAAGAACATTTGCTATTTATCCTGGATAATCCAATAAAACTATGCTATAATGAATTGGAGAGTTCTGGAAATCTCACTGTCTCTGCTATAAAATGGGTTTAGCTATCTGGATAACTGAACGTTTCTCACACAACGTGTGGCCGGATCGCAAGAGAGAATTATGCTTAATTCTTGCATTTCCAGAATTGTCGTCGTAGGTTTTTATTTAAAAAAAATTTCAATTTGCACAAATTAATTTCCACACCTCTAGTAATAGCTGCAGAATGGCATTTCCTAGTCACTCAGTTATTAGTATGCTAGCTCCCTCTGCTGGCAACTTGTGAACAAGAGAATTGACAGCGGAACTTGTTCTCATCCAGTAAACAGTCATTTTGAAAAACCTTTATTAGAATTTTTGCAATGCAGGATATTTTCTGATATTCTAAATTATTTATTGTTTCTCTGTTATCCGCCCTCTTTTACTGCCGATAGCCCAAGTACTAAGCTCTCATGGATTACAGTATAATAGACACACAGTAGAGGAACTTATTATTCTGTTTGAAAGTTGCAGAATTACTTGTATAATAATGTAGAGATAGTATCTATTTGTTATCTATATTAGCTGAATATACTCTTTATTCCATTATTTGAAGAAAACCTGATGAATTTACATGGTACAAAAGGAAAAGTATTCTGCAGCCTGGGGTTGGATGACAGGATGGTATTATATCTGGGGGCAGTACGGAGGCACAGTGGTTAGCATTGCTGCCTCATAGCACAAGGGCCACATGTAGAGTCTACCTATTCGCTCCATGGGGCATATTTATAAATATTATTTTTACTAAAATAATGTGAAAACGGGTGTTTTCACATCCTCTTCAAATTATTTTAGTATCACCTAAATGTATGAAAGGGCCTCCAAGCAGGGCCGAATCTAGGATTTTCGTCACCCGGGGCAAGACAATAATTTGGCTCCCCCCAAAAAACTAAACACAACATAGAGGACAAAAAGGATGTGTGTTTTTTGTGACGCAGTAATGTCCCTTACAACACATTCTGCTACACAGTAATGCCCCTTACTACACATTATGTCACAGCAATGCCCCTTACAACACATTATGTACACAGTAATGCACCTTACTACACATTATGCTACACAGTAATGCCCCCTACAACACATTATGCCACACAGTAATGCCCCTTACTACACATTATGCTACACAGTAATGCCCCTTACAACACATTATGCCACATAGTAATGCCCCTTACTACACATTATGTCACAGTAATGCCCCCTACAACACATTATGCCACACAGTAATGCCCCTTACTACACATTATGTCACAGCAATGCCCCTTACAACACATTATGCCACACAGTAATGCCCCTTACTACACATTATGCTACACAGTAATGCCCCCTACAACACATTATGCCACACAGTAATGCCCCTTACTACGCATTATGTCACAGTAATGCCCCCTACAACACATTATGCCATACAGTAATGCCCCTGATTGGTTCACAACCTGCATCACATTAGACTGACAACGGCGCTGTGTCTCTCAAGGCCGGACTGCAGGTAACTGCCTGCAGGTCCCAATGTACAGCTCCAAACCCGCACGTGCAGCTACCTCAGCTCCCCCTTCCTTAGCAGCCTCTCCTCCTCACCACCTCTACTCCGGTGCCCAGGGCACGTGCCCTCTAGCTCCCCACTCCTAGCTTGCTCCAAGCCCTTAAATTTACAAAACAGGCCGCATTTCCCATACTTGTAATGGGAAATGTGATCTGTCCAAATGTGCTAAAATTAAAGTGTAAAACAAATAGTGGAGGGAGTCGTCTGATAATAACACCATCTTCTGATGGTGTTATTATGGCTTCCCTCTCATTTCCCTACCCCAGCTCTGCTCTGACAGCCAGATCAGAGCTCAGAGTTGGCACCTGTGATCAGCCATATGTGTCTAAATAGACCACAGGCTGATTACTGAAGAAAATAAAAGTTAAAAAAAGAAAATAATACAATAAAATGTCTCTGCACACTGCTGCAGCCAGGGGTCGGTGTCTAGCTTCTGTGAGCCCAGTCCGCTGATACTGTCAAACTTGTAGCCGGCATCTCAGTTTGCAGCACGGATCAGCTGACTGGGGTCACAGAGAGAAGGACCCGGACATCGAACCGTGGGTGCAGCAGCATGCAGGTAAATGTATTCAAATATCGCAATGGGAAATTTGGCGAATATATCACATCCCAACCGCATCTGAGATGTGAATTGTGATAAATATGCCCCTATGGGGCCTATTCATCAACACTAAAATAACGTTTTTAAGGGCATTTTCCTTAAATAACGTTATTTTGGTATTCATGAACAGACTTAGCACAGGAGATATCACAGATATCTCCTTGCTAAGTCCCCCTGCGTTAATTTCCACACTCCCCATACATTAGTATGGGGATGTGGAAATTATGGTATTCATCAAATTCCGAAAATTATCAATTTTCGGAATTTGATGCAGTTACTATTCGCCACTGTGAGGTGGCGAATAGCAGAATCCACTTACCTGTATCAGCGTGTGCAGGTCCCCCGACGAGTCCCTCCGGCGCTCTGCTCCGTCCTCAGGCTCCGGAGGCTGGTCTGTCATGTGTGCTCCCCAGCAGAGCACAAGAAAGTTTAGAAAAAGAAAAAAAAAATTATTTTTTTTTCTAATCTGTCATGTGGTCTGCAGGGAAACCACATGACAGACCAGCAGGACGGAGCCGGAGGCTGCTGCGCGGACAGGTAAGTCGGGGGGGGGGAGGTGAGCGGAGGGGGGGAGGGGGTGGGGGGGGGTCGGGGGGGGGTACGAAACTTACCGCATCTGTAGGCAGTGCTGCGCATGCGCTGGTTTTACAGATGTAACAGCGCATGCGCAGCACTGTTTCCAGATGCGATAAGGTAGTGTAAGCAGGGAAAAGTATCTATTTCCCGAAAAGCTGTCATCGCAAAAATGACATCTTTTCAGAATAGATACTTATGGAGAGGTGGAATGATGAATTCCACCTATAATTAGCTAGAACTCCATGAGAGTTCTAAAGCTAATTATCTCCATTGAATTTTTACGTTTAATGAATAGGCCCCTATGTCTACACAGTACAAAAACATGCTGACGGTATAATTGGCTTCTGAAAACAATTTAGGGCTATATTCAATTTGAAGCGAAAAGTCAGTTGCTGGACTTTTCGCCGTCATTGGAGGTTTTGCCGTCGAAAAGTTGTGCGCGTCCCCGCGTATCCCCGTATTCAATTCCAAAATGGCAAAAACGGGACCCGACAAAAACGAAATCGGCGAAAAGTCCTGTAGTTTTTGGGGAAATCAGCCTGACACCCCCTAAAGACACCCCCTAAAGATGCTCTGACATGGGGGTTCACTATGGGGACCCCTGAATAGCCCTGCAAAAGATATTTGGGGTCTTTGAATGGTCTCAATAGGAGCTGTTTAGCGTCTTTGGGAGAGTGGTGAAGAATAGCAGTTAGCAACTCTTTTGGGCCAACAAAAGTAGTCCCAGCAAAATTTGGGGTACATGAAAATGGGTGCAAGCATATTTAAAAATTGCTAAAGTCAAGCATTAAAAAGCGCCAAAAACGCACCTTCAGCAAACACCTTAAAAAAACACCTCCCCCATACTTGCAGACCCCCCCAAAGGCTATTTTGCTAGTTTTTGAATTTGTACCCCCACTTTAAATTTTTCTGCCCACATTTTCAAAGTGCTTTTTTGGGGTGTTCTTTGTGTTTTTTTAAGCGTTTTTTGATGCAGTTTGCTTCAAGGGGGGTGTACAAAGGTTACAGAGTGGTTTCCGCACCTCTTCACCCCAAAACCCCAATTCTGCACTTTTTTCCGCCGAGTATGCATAGGCAAAACTTTTTCGCCTGTTACATTGCATTGCATTTTCGCACCGGCGAAAAAACGCTACAATTGAATATGGGGATGAGTGAAATCGGCGAAAATGACGTCATCTGCGAAAAAGTTTCACCGAGAACGGCTTTTCCCTCCAAATTGAATATGGCCCTGAGACTGTAAACTCCAATGGGACAGGGACTGATGTTAATAATTACAATTCAATATTGCTCCAGTGCGGGGACAGCTCCTCGGTAAAGCTGCTGTCCCTACGATCCCTAATACTGCTACAGAAGTAGCAGTGATTCTTACCCCTCCCGAGCCGGCCTTCTTTGCGTGCATTACCTGAGTTCCCGCATGTGAATGGCCGCCGGTTTTGCAGTGCGGGGTTTCAGGAATCAACATCACCTGAAAATGGCGTTGGTTCACGCAAACAGATTTCAAAACCTTTCAGTTTTCGGAGTTTGCTGAATACAAGGTGGTCCCCATCGGGCCCCTAATAATAAATGGGCTGTTACAAAAAACATGCGGAGACGAGCATTTCCACATGTGTAATAGGCCCATAAAGGATCATGAATAGGCCCCCTTAGAACTATCGTCTGTAGGGGTCAACACGCAAACAGCCAATCAGAAGTGGATATATAGTGTTGTTATAGTACTGCTGCCCAGCATGTACTAAAAAACACGTCTCCCGCCGCCCCCCCAAAAAAAGGATGTCTTGTGATATGTAGGCAGATAAAGGATTGTGTGACTGAGGGGTCTAGTTACTAAGCAGTGTTAGGAGACAGAGTGAAAAGTGATAAGGTACCAGCCAATCAGCTCCCAACTGTCATCTCACAGGCTGTGTTTGAAAAATGACAGTTAGGAGCTGATTGGCTGACACCTTATCACTTTTCACTCTGTCGTCTAACACTGCTTAGTAAATAGACCCCTGAATCATGGAATAATATTACCTTCTGTATGAATTTACCTCTATGGTGATGCTATACTGAAGACAATGGGGTAAATTTACTAAGGTTAGAGTTTTTAGAAGTGGAGATGTTGCCCATAGCAACCAATCAGATTCTATTTAACATTTAACTAGCACCTTCTAGAAGATAATAGCTAGAATCTGATTGGTTGCTATGGGCAACAAACTCTCACTTAAGTAAATTTACCTCATAATATTTATTTAGGTGTTATTTTCTGACTATAGTCTGAAATTTACTTCTACTAAAGCTAAAAACACAACCATTTTTCCCTATGTGATGTTAATACAAATAAAGCACATTAACATCCAAACTATCTTTTATAATGGTTTATGCTAAGAATTTCCTAATGTCGACAAGATACGGTATGGACTAAAAAAAACTCCCGAAAGGACATTTTAAACAAATTAGTAAGAATTTCCCTGAAAATTAAGTTTTAAATCACAAATGCAATATCTAGAGAGCAGTTTTGTAGAAAGTCGTTCATGTAAAGATTTTTTAAAGAGGTTTGTAACATTGAATAAAACTCATTTATTAAAGATGGAGGGGAAAGTAAATACTCCAAGGGGTTTATTTACTCAACGGGGGCTTTTTAAAGCTGCAGATTTTTGCAGCATTTTTGCCTGCAGAATTTAAAACAGCAATACTATTACTGTAAGTGCAAAACCTGGTGCATTTTACATTTAATACTGCTGCTGTTTTCAATTCTGCAGGCAAATATGCACCGCTTAGTAAATAAGCCTCAAAGTTCAGACAAACATTGGCACCTCCCACTGACAGATCCAATTTTAAGGGAATTTTTTGACCGAAACAAATCTAGAATTATCTACAGAAAATTTCCTACCATAAAAACATCAATGGATACAAAATAACAACAATCCAATCAGGGACGTATTAAGAGAGGAGGACGCCCGTGCGCAGTCTCCGTCTGGGAACCCTCCTCTCTAGCCGGCAGCGCAGCAGCCTCTTGGCCTGATTCAGCACGGATCGCAATTGCGATCGCAGCTGCGAAATAGCACACACTGCAGCTGCGAAAATATGCTAATGGCTGCCGCAGCTCAGCCAGCATAGAGACGCCCACTTCTGCTTTTTCACATCCGTCCAACCTCGCACTTCTGCGTATACACCGCTGCCATCGACGGACATCGGCCCATCACGCACACATTACAGCAGGTCTGACCAGCAGCAGAAACTGCAAGTCTCATTGCAAGCAGTGAGTATTCATGCTGCCTATGCAATCGCAGTGGCTTTTCAGACTACGCAGGCATCTGAGCTGCACTGTGCACGCGTCCCGGTGGTTACCTCCTGCAGCCGCAGAAGGAATTTGGATGCAGAGAGAGACAACTAAATGACCAATCCAGGTAGGCAACAGGATGCTGGCTGGCCAGACGCGGGCGTGTCACGGTCAGCGACTGCGGCTTTCTCCCCAGTTGCCCTGACATCAGTGGCCATGTTCAGATGGACATTCTGCGCCTCCATAGAGTTGGTGTAATGCTCAGTGGTGCGCCTGTTAGTGCGTCTTAATACACAAAGCAGCAAAATAGCGCATCAGTTGGTGGGCATCTCTGTAAGAATCCCATCGGCTGCGGCATTACTATAAAGAAGCAGTAGCGCTGCGGAAAAAGATGCAGTCGCACAGTGGCGTCATGAGGGGGTGCTGGTCGTACCCGGGTGTCACCCTTAGAGGGGGTGACACTAAAATGCTGGCTCCTCTGCAGTGACAGGAGTGCGGGAGGTATCCAGAGTGCAGCACCTCTGCAGCCGGCTCCTCTGCAGCCTCTGGCACGTGGGCAGTATCCAGATGCCGGCTCCTCTGCAGCCTCCGGCACACGGGGGGGTATCCAGATGCCAGTCACAGCTGCATTAGCATCCCCCTCTGAATCAGACCCATAGCCACCATATATAGAGGAGTGAGCCCTCGGCAGAACAGGATCTCCAGCAAATATTTACAACATTCATTTTAAGTTTATAAGCTCTTGTACCGGCGGTATAGATGTTCTCTTTAATATTATGCAAATTGAACTGAAAGTAGCGGTTGTCCAAATATCCATCATGTCCTCATTGTCTAGAGGCTCTCCCAAGTCTCATCCCCAGGCTAATACTTTAGGGCTCCTCAAGTAGGAAGGTCGGAGCTCTGCATATAACCTGGAAATCAATCCCTTGGTTGATGTCGGCCTCAAACAACGGAATTCAAACGTCGTTAATGGCCAGATGGATAATTTGAACTCTGATTTTGTTATAGAAGTGTCTTCATTGCAAAAATGGATTCAAAAGATCCTTACGAGGGATTAGATGTTTACCATACAGGTGCACACAGAGCGGAAGGAATCTCAGTGACAATGGTCGTTCAGGTATTAGCTGCCAGAGAAGAGCCACGGAGGGAAAGCTAATGACTTATGGTCAGGTGGAAACCTAGGATCGCAGCTAACGCCATCTTCAGACGCTATTATCATTAGAAGCCGTGGTCAAACTCGAGAACGCTCCACATTCCAGACCTTAGTAAATCTGCCAGCTTCACACAGAAACCTATGGGGGCTGTGGCTGCTGTCGGAGATGGAATATATGGAGATACCTGCTGCGGTCCCTTCTTCCTACTTAATACTGATACTTAATGATTGCGGGTATCTAATGAAAATGGGTGGTTTTGGGGGATGTGCGCAAATACTAAATGGTAAATAGCCCTCATAGTGCCCAAGGTAAGCACAAGCTCATTATATATGCAGTATATATATATATATATATATATATACATATATATATATATATATATATATATATATACTCCAACCTGAAGAATGCAAAATGCTGTAATAGAGGAGGGGCACTATTGTATTGCACAATTATAGTGTTAGAAAGGCACCGGTAATGAGATCAGCAGGACTACTATATACATCTAGCCTCCTTGCATGTTAAACAGCCCTTCTAGTCGCTCCATGCCTTGGCACAACCCCGTGGCATCTTTTTGGTCAACCTTTTCCCTTAAAATGCGACTTATTCACAAAGCGATGCCAATAGGATGCACGTGCAGCTTCTGCTGATTAAAATGACATGCAGCATGCCTATATTCTGTGTGCGACTGCGGATATATCAGCATGCGAAATGCTACGTTATAGTGTCACAGGCGCTGATACTGTAACGTAGCGTTTCACATGCACATATAACCACAGTCGCACACAGAATATAGGCATGCCGTATGTCATTTTAATCAGCAGAAGCTGCTTGTGCATCCTATTCACATCGCTTTGTGAATAAGACAAATTTTAAGGGGAAAAGTCGCACGAAAATACACTCAGTGCTACCAAGTCACACAGCGCTCGATAGGGTATGCAATCGGGAAACCGGCTGCCTTAATACCGACAGCCGGCTTCCCGGCTGCTTTATCCCGGCATGGGATAAATGACCGCCGTCTATATCTAGATGCCTGTCATTTACCCGACGCCAGGAGACCAGCGCCCGGCATCCCGATCAAAGGGATGCTGGGCGCTGCGAGCGGACAGCTGCGGGGGGGGTTAGGTTTAGGGCACCCGGGGAGGGACTCAGGGTTAGGCATCCCCCCGGGAGGGTTAGGCTAGGGGAAGGTGGGGTTATGGTTAGGCACCCCCGGAGGGAGGTTAAGGTTAGGCACCCCCCTGGGGGACTTAGGTTTACGCAGCGGGGAAGGGGATGTTAGGGTTAGGCACTTAGAGGGGAGGTTAGGGTTAGGCACCCCTAAGGAGGGTTAGGGTTAGGGGGTTAGGTTAGTTTATACTTACCTTAAGGACGATCGGGATTTCCAGCGCTGTTGGGCTTCCGCTGCCAGGCTCTGCTGATCTGTCGAGCTGCCGCTGCTGGGAATCGAACTGCCGGCCAATGCGGCAGCCGGGATTCCATACCGATTCCCTCGATAGATGTATGTGGACACATCTATAGTCCGATATTTGACCAGATAACCATACAAGATACTTGGAATGTATTATAGGCAATACTATTGATTACAGCAGTGATGGACTGAGGGCCTGATTCAGAGCCGCTCGTAAGCGGCCGCTCGTTTGCTCCGAGCGATGTTCGCACATCTGCGCATGCGTATGGGTCGTAATGCGCATGCGCCAACCAGTCAGTGCGGTCGGAAATCGTGTGCTCGCAAAATAGCGAATACCTGCTAATTTGAGTGACAGGATGAGGCGTTTGTGGGTGGTAACAGGGGAAGGTGCTTGAAAACGGGGAGTGGAGATCCGAACGCAGGCGTGCCAAACGGTCAAAACGGGCGTTTTAAGGGTGTGCATAATTAACAAAGCAGCGTCATCGACCATGTCACTTGGTTGTCTTTTAGCCTGAACTGCTCGCATGATTGCGGTAGGAAAATGCTACCACAAGCACTGCGAGCAGTTCATACGCCTTTCGATGTACTTGATTAATCTAATAAATAGCGGAGATGACATATGATGCGAACGGGCAGGGGGCGTCTTTACAAAATAGCGAGCGCATGTTTCGTTCGCTCGCTCAGACATAGAGGCGTCAACAGACCGCAAAGAGCGAGCACTCTATTTAAATATCCGGCCCCTTTTTCTGAACGAGCGAGCGCAAATAGCGTCCGGCTCTGAATCAGGCCCTGAGTTTTTTGCCTTCTTCCAATTATATGCCATATAATATTTTGCGGCATTTACAATATTCCCAATGAGAGGTGTTCTATGCATCATAGTCTCCGGGGGCTGAGGAAATAGCAGCGAATAGGGAGAGCAGGTGGGAATTATCACATGTATTTGCATATGCTATATACTTTATTAAAGGTTCATTTTACAAAAGTCCTGTAAACTATCACCACCAGGGGGCACTGTTGCATTTAGCAGCCACCACAATCCATGTTTGTCCTACTTTTTTCTGTAATAATTTTTTTTAAAAGACCAACTTGAGTCATTTAAAATTTATGTAAATAAAAATAAATTAGAAATGAAAAAACATATTGCAGCACATATTTAATTTCCCAGCACACAGCTTGCACTATTCCCACACATTGTGTTTGTATAAATGTGGATGTTTAATTAGTACTATACAGAGCACTACAGTCAGCTGGGAGAACTAAAGGGGGCGATTCAGACTCGGACACTAAGCTGCGCTCTCTCACTGTCCAAAGGGGCCGGGTATGCAAATTCCGCGATCGCACTGTCTGGTGTAAGGACGCCTTCTATGTCTTAGAGAGCGATGGCAGAGTGAGCGTACGCCGGTATAAAGACACCCACTCTTCTTTCTCAGCACACGTCATCTCCAGGAAGTGTCTGATTAATCAGAACCATCGAACCACGCAGAACCACGCAGCTCTTGAGGTAGACCCTACCCCGCCGCAAGCACTGCGATCACTGCAGGCTGAAATACAACCACGTGACGTGTACAATGATGCTTCCATGCTAATTATGCACACCCCTAAAACTCTGTTTTGACGCTCCAGACACGCCTGCGTTCGCAGCACCACTCCCCCGTTCCAAAGCACCTTCCCCTGTTACCACCCACAAATGGCATTATCTGTCGCTCAAAGTAGCGCTCAGTCTTAAGCTGCATACACACACAACGATTTTGTTACCAACGATTTTCTGAACGATTTTCTGAACGATTTTCTGTCAGACCATCTGTCAGATTTTTTAAAGTGTAATGGTGCATACACACGATCAGATTTTTCCTTCAGATATGAACGATAACGATTTAAAAATCGTTCAGTCGTTCATATCTGAAGGAAAATCGTTCATATCTGACATGCCTGAACGATGGACGATCAACGATGCGCGTTCCCGATGGTCAGATAACGATTTCTGACATCTGATGGGTTTGCAGTCAGACTTGGACGATTCCATTCATTTTAATGCAGTCAAAAATCGTTCAATCGTTCAAATCGTTCAAATCGTTCAAAACTTTGGTAAAATCGTTCAAATCGTTCAAATCGTTTAATCGTTCAGTCGTTCATCTGACAAATCTGACAAGTCTGACAAATCTGACCGTGTGTACGCTCCATAATGGTGCATACACACGATCAGATTTTTCCTTCAGATATGAACGATAACAATTTAAAAATCGTTCAGTCGTTCATATCTGAAGGAAAATCGTTCATATCTGACATGCCTGAACGATGGACGATCAACGATGCGCGTTCCCGTTTGTCAGATAACGATATCTGACATCTGATGGGTTTGCAGTCAGACTTGGACGATTCCATTCATTTTAATGCAGTCAAAAATCGTTCAATCGTTCAAATCGTTTAAATTGTTCAAAACTTTGGTAAAATCGTTCAAATCGTTTAATCGTTCAATCGTTCATCTGACAAATCTGACAAGTCTGACAAATCTGACCGTGTGTACGCTCCATAACAAACAATTTTTTTTTAACTACAAACGATTTTTGCATATTCCCTTACTGAAAATCGTTCAGTTGACAAGTCTGACTGAACTACAAACATGAACGCACATGAACGATAATCGTTCATCGTTTGACTCAGAAAGTGAACGATTTTTTCAAACGATTATCGTTAAACATTATCGTTTAACGATAATCGTTCAAAAAATCGTTGTGTGTGTATGCAGCTTTAGTGTTAAGAGCGCACAATTCCCGATCGCAATGACTGGTTCACGCACGCACACTGCGATGCATACGCATGTGCAGACGGGCGACAATAGAGAACTAGTACCCAGCTGCACTGGGATTAACGTTGCACTGGCAACGAAAGGACTGTTCAGCAGCCCTTAAATACCAAAGGAAGTGCATGGTTGCTAGGATTCCAGATAATGCTCTGGCTGGATTGGCTGAAGTGAGTCACCTGATGAAATCCAAGATGGCGGCACCCATGTCACGCTGCAGCACTGCCTAAAGTGACCCAAACTGACAACTGCATTCAGAACTCTGTGTCTGAGTGACCCTGAGGTATGCAGTGCTGACCTCCAGATGCCCGCGCCCCCGCCAGAGGGACCTCGCCACAGTCTCAGTACAGGTAATGCTCGCTGGCCCCAGACACACACAGCCCTGGCCGTGACACATACATACCATACAGTGCAATAGAAAAAGCTTTGACCTCCTCGGCTCCTGTATTTAATTCTCCTGATTCCGGTGTCTTGTCGTCCTGATGACCCGTTTCAGCGTTCCGAGCCGTTCTTAGGGCGGAGCAATGTATGATGTGAACTAACTTTATTAAATAGAACAAAGAAATCACAACATCAGCAGGAATACAGCGAATGCAGTGTCCTCACATGAGTTGGGTCTGAATACACTGATGGACAAAGGGCCTGATTGCAGAGTTATACGCTATTGCTGCTGCAGCTGTGGATGTGTGAAAATATGCTAATGCACCAGCAGCCGGGACTTGTACTGAGACGCCAACCGGAGCCATCGCAGCTGTCCGTAACTGAGTACACATAGGCAGTATCGGGCGCAGATCAGGCACTCCTTCAGCGAGTCTATGGTCCCTCAGAATGGCCGACGTCACTGAGAAGCCGGAGCCATATTTCCTGTGTATGAGACCGCAGACGCAGGATGTGTCACCACCCCAGGAATGCGCCTGCGTTTTTAGCCGACACTCCTCTTTTCCTCCCCCAAAGCTCCCTGGCTGTCACTCACACTGTGAAGAAAGACTCACAGCATGCAGCTGCGGTAATGCACCTTATGGCATGTGCTTTGTGACTCAGACGCATGCGCAGTTGCAAAAAATCGCGCCATTTCTTAAAACATCGGCATAGCGTACAATTATGAATCATGTACCGATGGTTTTAATAATTATTACATCGTAATGCCTAAAAAAATAATCAGGGGACATGATCCATTAGATCTAATATCATCACTTTGCCAACAAATATACCATAGTGACTACATTAGTAAACAGAGGGTCTGATATAGAGATGGACTCCATGCCGATATTTATGTAGTTGGGTGATTATCGCCAATCTGCCAGGGATGTGCGGTCAGAGTAGGCAGTAAGTGTAACAGGGCTGAGTGTACCAGTTTGGTCGCTCACCCTGCTACTAGGCATCCTCACCCTCCACGCCTGGATGGTGGGGGTGCCTTGGGGTGGCGTGAGCCCCGGGCATCAGAGTGGGATGGGATCCAGAGGGATCCCAGCCCCGTTTGAGTGTGTGGCGGGGCTCAGCGGCAAGCCGGGCCGGGATCAGTCGTGATCCCGCACCCCATCCGGCGCAGCGGGCATGGAGGTAGCAGCGGATTGCCGCCGCTACTCCACGTGCATGATGGCAAGTCTGAATCCTGGTGGATTCAGACTCAGCCAATCAGCATACCCCTTTGAATTTGGCACCGATTGTGAACCAATCAGGGCTCACAGATCGGCAGCCAGCAGGAGATGGCCGCGGCGAGCCAATCGCAGCTCGCCACGTCATCACCCCGCCCCCTGGCGTCGGCTTGAATTAGCTGGCGCGAGGAGGGCACAGGGGGTGCGACAGCCGAGACGGAGCGGTGAAGAGTTCCCGTAGATAGGATGAAAAAGAGCTCACCCAGGCCGCCGCCCGCTGGGCGAAGAGCTGCAGACCGGCACCAACCAGAAGCGAGGACGGAGAAGGCACCGGAGGCCCTGGGGCAGCAGTGTGCGACGTAATAGAGATAGCCCCGGCCACTGCTGCCCTGGTGAAGACTGCAGGAAGCCCGGCGGTGGCGGAAGTTGTTCCACCTCCGGCGAAGACCACGAGGAGGCTGGGCCAGGCTCGGCTCAGCCAAAGGCCCCAGGACTGATAAGTCCCTCATCCCTCCCTAGACCACTAGGGTTTGGCGCTAGGCCATGGGTCATTGTAATTCGGCGCTAGGCCGTGGGTCATGTTAATTCGGTGCTAGGCCGTGGGTCATGTTAAATCGGCGCTAGGCCGCGGGCATTGTAATTCGGAGCTAGGCCGTGGGGCATGTTAATTCGGCACAAGGCCGTGGTCACTGAAAGTCGGTGCTAGGCCGTAGGAGCTGTTGCTGCCGGCGTTAGGCCGTGATCATTGTAGCTCGGCGCTAGGTCTTGGACGAGGGCAAGTCAGGCTAGGCCGTAGGAGTCATTGCTGTCGGCGATAGGCCGTGATCATTGAAGTTCGGCGCTGGGCCTTGGACAAGGGACAGTCAGGCTAGGCCACAGGTACGCAAGGGCAGAAGGCCGTAGAAGCATTGTGGAAATTGGTCGGGCGGTCAGACCCCCCCTCAAAGGTAAACTGGGCTTGGGACCATGATGTTCTCCCCCGCCGTCAGGCCCCCATTAAAGGTAGGCAGTGGTAAGGCATCTGTTATTGAATCAGGGCCCTGTGCTGGGCTCTTGCAGTTGTGTTCGTCTACAGGTGCTGAGATCAGGACTCGTCCAGCAAAGGGACAAGGTCATGTTCGGTGAGCGTAAACTGTGTTTTGTGTGCTGTTTGTGTCGTCTGTCACCCAATTTCCCTTTCCCCTGTCGGGCGTTTTCGTTCGGGGTACACCCTTGTGCTTGGCTCGTAGGTGTAGCCAATCTGAGGCCTAAAGGTCCAATGATGACCATCCAGGAGTGGAAACCCCATTCGCGACTTCGTCGACGGGAGCGCCCTCGGTGGCCTGAAGGTGAGAGGCTGGGAGTCAGTAGGTAAGTGTCCGAGTACACCGGCACCGCAGCCGGACCACCACCCCAGTCCCGGGGGACCCCCCCCCCACCTCTTACATAAGCACCGGAATGGTGCTTATTACATAAGGAAAATGCAGTAAAACACCCGAAAACTGCATTTTGGGGGGTTTTACCGCATTTTTCACTTTAATACATCAAGCCTCATGTCAGACTGCAAGAGACCTGTTTCTCACTTCCTTTAACACAAGTATAAGAGAATTGTCTGCACAAACCTGCAACCTGCTCTGCAAAAGTCCCAGTAGGTATTATGATTGATTTTAGATGTAGTCCTTAAATATTGGGTGACCCAAGTAATATTGGTCCTATTTCATTCAGGACCAGTGATGCGGGATAGAATGAGTAACGTTGGCTGTAATTGTCAAGTAAAGTTATAACTTGACTTAGATAAATCTCATTTGGGATATTTTAATTATCAGTAAAATTTACTGTGATATATTTCTCTAATATCTCATTTATTATTTAATATCTAATATAATATAATTAATATATCTAATAACTCATTTATTAGACAGCCACTATTCCTTATATGTTTCAAATACTGATGTTATATGAATATGATTTTATTGCTACCCCAAACATAAGTGTTGTAATACAGCCCCACACTCGCTGATTAGATATGCAGTTACATCAATTACAATTCAGGAATGTGCTACAAATGTATCAATATAAGGCTGCTATTATAATGTGCCAATTACATTGTAGCACTACCCTGTCAATCAGCTTACCAAGTCTCCCTGTAATAATGCTGAGTGAGACTGGCTAATATTACACCCACTACAACTGGTGAGAACAAAACACAGTGAATACAATTGTAAGCTCATAACTTTGGCCAAATTTATGCCAAAAGCCTCGTATATGATGTATAATTATTAATGGTTGTATGGTACATCTAGTCTCTCTCTTTTTTCTATGATGTAGTATTAAGTCTCAGCTAGGTAGCACATCCCTTAAGAAAGTACTAGGGTGTGCAGGCCAGGCCACCTTCCCCTTAAATATTTAACAATTGTAACATTGCTGTCCCCTTGCACTCAGTGCGGAATCGGTATGAATTACCGCTGGACCCATGCCCGGCGGTTCAAATCCTGACTGCGGCTGGCCGACAGAGGAGGAAATCCGATCGTCCCTAGGTAAGTATAAACTAACCTATTTTTCCCCCTAACCCTAACCTTCCATTAGGGTGACTAACCCTAACCCCCCCCCCCCCGTGCCTAACCCTAATCCCCCCTCTGCCTAAACCTAACCCCCCTTCCCCGCCGCCTAACCTCCCCCCGGGGGTGCCTAACCCTAACCCTCCCTCCCCCTAGCCTAACCCTAACCTCCCAGGGGAGGGGTGCCTAACCATAAGTCCCCCCCGGGAGCCCTAAACCTAAACCTCCCCCCTCCCCCCCCCGCGGCTGTCCGCTGCAATCGGGATGCCGGACGCCGGTCTTCCAGCATCTGTAAAATGACAGGCGTCTAGATTTAGACGCCTGTCATTCGTCCCTCGTCGGGATTAAATTGTCTGGAAGCCGGTGGTCGGCATTCTGTCCGCCGGCTTCCTAAACGTATACCCTCAGTGCTACTATTTTCTAGGGAATAACTGTAGGCGTGTGGAAGCGTTAAGCCCATATTAGTGGTCACCAAGAAATTAGGACTTCAATCATATTGTTATATTAGGAACGTTATGAGAGACGCAGTGCATTAAAACTCTGTTCACGCTGTTGGGGTTCCGAGTCCTGGCTCGCATCACTTTGGGGTTCCAAGTAGCACCAAGTTCCAGCTCGGGTCATCTCGCCAAGTTCGGAACTCCGATCTAAAAACTGCATCTCACGTATTTCGGATTGCATTTAAATTGACTGGAAATGATAGAAAATTAATGTTATTGATGTTAGTAATATTATTAGATAAAACACAGGTCCAAAGTTTTTAAGAAATCCAAAACCGAACCAAAACACTAGATGGTGGTATTACTATAACATTTGAGCTAGCTAGATATCCCCTTGATGAAGTCATAGATTGACGAAACGCGTTGGGAGGCTGCTCATACATCCATGAACTCTTCAATTTCTTTTTTATCTAAAAGATAAGCTTTTTTCAGTTTATTCCTCCTTTTTATCCTATGTATATCATTTATTGCTATGTTTTTATGTACTTTTCATGATTGTAGGTGTCATATTTATGAATTAAATAATATTTTTTTAATATTTAGATATATTCCTATTATTTTAAACACGTATTTATTCACTTGCATATATTATTTATTGAGGTTAAATTATTCACTTGGCACTTTATGTGTTTATTTCTGCACTTTATTTTAAAACACTACATATGAATTACTAAGCGTTTTTCACAGATTTACTGAATTATTTAAATAGTTAATAGAGTGTACTAAGCACTTTTGTCGCTCACATTTCAACCTTTGTGTACACTATCTTTATTTTAATTTATGGTGGCTAGCCACCACCAGACTTTTGTTGTTAAGAGCTGACACCTTTAATAGAGGAGTGCAATACACTGAGAGTCATTATAAACCCAGAAGGGTTATAAGGTGGTAATTTTTTCTGCTGTTGGCGCTGGGTACATCTACAATATCAAAATATATATATATATATATATATATATATATATACTGTATATATCAGCATGTGGTGGACGGCAGTTGGAGACTGATACATAACACAAGGGCTGTGTGTAGTTAATGATTCAGAGACAAGCTCTTTTATCAAGACAACCAACGTGAAAAACTTTACATAACTTTATAGAGTCACCCAGTGATCCACTTGAATCCTGGTTGGTGCCGACAGAGACCTGATGACGTCACTGGTGGTGCCATAACGCCGATGTACCAGCCGTCTCACGGTGGGCATAGTTAAGTAGTGCTCATCGCCCTGACAATATGTAAACAGCTTCATATATCATTAGGCCCCACCCCTCAAAAATCCCACAATTCAAGGGTCTATCGGGAGGGGGCTGTGACAAAATGACGTGATTCTAAAGGAATTGTGTCATATTGCCAAATATTCTGTCAGGGTGGGTTCCTGGGTACTGAGAACCCCCCCTGTGTGCACCACTTGAATCGAGTATTATGCTTGTGGTGGATTAAAACAAAAATACAAATTTCACATATAATGACAATAACCTAAACCTATACATTATCATTACATTTAATAAACATTTTATCAAGAGGTACTAAAGTTAAATAATACTTCTCTCTCTAAAATGTTACTGACACTAATACAAATAACTAACTTCTTCTGTATGCATCGTTTACACAATTAGTGTTGCGTTTGGCATTTGTTAGTTTGTTATCAGTATAGCAAAACATTGGGAGTATATATATCTATATATACGTGCACATATTTTCTTTTTCTTCTGACGGCTGCATTTAGAAGAAAAATTATATCCCCCCTTTTTTATTTAACACCTGGAACCCTGTGAATATTGGCTTAGCCTCCGTCTTGAATAGTCGACAACGTCACTTTATTAGTTTTATGGACACATAAGAGTCCAATGTTCAGTAGTAGATAATTGTGCAATATAGCAGCTTATTCAACAGCAGCTCTGTTATTAATTTCAGAAAACGATTTGGAATTGTTTAATAGATGATATCTGTGGAGGAAGTTGGCTGCCGTCCACCCGTCTGTGCTATCTGGAGAGATTAGACGCTTTCGTCCAGATACGTAACACATGGTAGCAACCGATTTCAGTTGCTCATCAAACAGGACATGACGTCACAGCGTGACTCTCTTTCTATATACCCGCGCTTACATATATATTACTTCGGAGACCTTAGTTAAGGGAATCTGTCATTAAAAATCTATTTTTTAATATGTATAGTTTTTGCAAAGATTATATCAGTTCTCACTAGCTTATACACAAATCGCGCCAAGTTGCCGCGTTTGGCGCATCATGAAAAATGCTACTACGTGCACTATGCAATTTTTTTCTTACTGAAATTAGGTCTGTTTCACATAATTAATGTGATTAAAGCACAAAGTATGCATTCTCTGTACACTGCTACTGAATGAGCACGCTATATCAGCGCCACGAGGATGCTAATATGAGATAAAGGCAAGAGGTCTAGCGCCAAGGTGACTGAGCGATGCCACGTGTCCTGCCGCGCAACACTGTGCAAGTTTATACTGCCACAATTGTGAGAAAAGTATTCCTTCTATGGGCGGAATTCAATTGATTATTCCCCCCTTCGCACCCGACGGAGCTATTCTATTCTTGCTCCTGTCGGGTGCGATCAGCTGCTAGCGCTCAATTTCAGCTCGCAGCCCCAGAGGGGTGCGGGCTAAAATCGGCGAAAAGTGTCGTGTTTGGGCGCCCAAACGGCACTTTTCGCAATCGCGCCCAGCACTTTGGTCGGGGTTAGCCGTTTTACGCGGCTAAACCCGACCACTTTGGGTGCGATCAGCGTGAAATGCTGGCACAATTGAATAGCGGCCCGCGATCTCCTGTCACTTTAGACGGGAGATGCGGGCCGCGAAATCAATTGAATTCCGCCCTATAAGCCTTGACGTGTGCGGCTGCGACATGCAAAAGATGCTGTGTTGTTCCAATAAGACGCTGAAATGCAAATGTCTGACACTAACTGTTATAACCCGCAGGTTTCGCTGTTTATCTTATGTGTTGTAACAAAATAAACCGATGCGATATACATTATATTTGTTTAGCTCCTTGTATTTGTTCTCAGTGTGTATTAGTGATGCACTTTGCGGGTAATGCTCCTTTATAGAGTAATAGAGTACTCTGTAAATCAGGGATGAGGAACCTCAGGCCCGGGGGCCGTATAAGGCCCCCGTAATCATTTGGTCTGGCCCTCGGAGCTTTTTTCTGTTAGCTCATCTGGCTAGTTGGGTGCCCAGAATGGCACCCTGCAGCCAGAATCTATACATCTATGCCGCCTGGAGCTTCAGATGGTCACATCGCTGCCCTTATAGCACCCTGGAGCATCCTCAGGATGCTCCAGGCATTGCTGTAATCACCGGCGATTCTGACCTCGCCCCCCCCCCCGTGTGATATCACACGGAGGGAGCGTGGCCTGCACCGGGCCAACGCATACTGTTATATATATCAAAATGGCCCTCGGCAGAAAAAAGGACCCCTGCTGTAAATGATAGGATTGTCTATAGTGTGTATTGCTCTGCAGAAAAGTTAATAGCGTTTGGGTTAGTAACACATGTAGGAAGGGAGCATTATTCTATCTCCTCACCAAATAACTGGTCTATGGGAATTAGGATATTACGCAGTAGATCAGATTGCACAGATCAGGTAGTTTGGCCACATTGATAGATCACAATCAGTCCCATACATTCAGGTCAGTGGATGATTATATACAGATGCTGACGCTGCCACCTGCAGGACGCTTTGACCATTAACGATGTTTACGAAATGTTTCTTCAAATAACTCCGCACAGCTGACGGCCATTGCAGATGACTAGAGTAGATGAGCATTTGAGGTGGAAGGTGTGATGTTGGATGGTCTGCATGTGCTGACCAGATAATTAGATCTACACAGTAAAAGCCAGTGGAATGGGTATGTAATGCCAGCTGGCGGGTGGCCTTCTGTCAGATCACCGACAGCGGCATCCCGATAGTTGGTATCTCGACAGGGGTTGGGTAAGTATACTTACCCTCCCCCCTTCTCCCCCTAACCCTCCGTTTTCTAGCCTCACCCTCCCCACCCCGTATCCTAACCTTCCCTGTTAGTGGCTACACCTAAGTCTCTCCCCTTTCGTGCCTAAACCTAACCCTTGCCCAGTGGTGCCTAACCCTAACCCTCTCCCCAAGGGGAGCCTAACCCTAACCCCTCCCAAAACCTAACCCCCACTACGCTCACTAAACCTAAAACTCCCACCGCCCAATGGCATCACTGCCGCCGGTCTCATAACTACATCCCAACCCGTTGATCGCTTTTTCTGGCATGGGGCTTGTTAAATAAGGAGAGGCCGGATTTGGGGCTCTTCTCCCTATGATGAATAGACCCCTTAGTCCTAATGGCAGATATCTCCAACATTCAGTACAAAAATGTTCATGGCAGCCACCTCTATATTTCTTTACGGGCCCTACCTAGTTCCGAAAATCTTAGTTCTGTGGTGCTTGTGCCCAATATCTAATGCCATCTGCGGTTGACATTGGCATGTATGACCTACAGGCTACAGCATCACCGGAGGCAGATCTTCGCATCCCTCCACAGCAGGCTGGGCTGTGCTCACACGCTGATGAATGGTCGCACCTATGCACTAAAGTCCCCGGGTCAGAACATAGTAACAGTAAAAGAACCATCTATTGGACTCAGTCATCCCCAGGACAGCTTCACATGATTCTACTGATAAGTACAAAACAACATCTCTGTACCTAATTCATGAATAGGCCCAGTGCTGTGACAGGTAGATTTTATACCCTGTGCTGTCCCCGCCCCCGAACATATGACATCACAATGTCACACCAAGGGGGTGGGACCAGCGACACCAGGAAGAAGAGCACTGCCTGGAGCGTTCCGGGTACCCTGCAAGCCATATGTAGGTGCCGTGGGGCAGCGATGGTGCTGCCCTAGGGCCTTGCACCCAGGGTAGTGGCATCACCTACACACCCTAGTTAAAGGCCCTGAGTCATACTTGCCATCTAACCCGGACTTAAATTCAGGACTCTCCTGGCCTCCTGACAGAGGCCTGATTTAAAGATATATGTTATTACTGTGCAATAATTCACTAATGCTGCAGGAGGCGCCTTATGTATATAGATACCTTCTGCCGGCTTATGCGATCTTGCTGTGTCCGGGGACGCTTCATTGGATTACTCTGTATGAACATTGGTCCTCTGGGTAATGTTCTGGCAGCCCGGTGTCTTCACACAACTGAAGTCAGGAGAGCTGTGCACAAGGACGCCGACACTGGCTTCAACACACAGGGGCAACATGCCCCCTCCCCCTTCCTCTGGGACGCTACAAGTCACAACTACATACATCCCTGCCAGAGACTACTAATGTAGACAGATTGGATAGCAAATAGCATCTCTGTCATTGTTATCAGAAAGACAGAGACATTTCATCCCAGACAGGGAAAGAGATTAAAGCAGAGCCCAACTCTGTACTATGCAGTGTTCTCCCCGGGCTGCTTTCTGCGGGCGCCTCGCCCAGCAGAAACAGCCTGCCGCCCGGCACTTTTCCCCGCCGACCCCCGCTGTGGAACGCTGGCCTCTGAAGTGACCGGAGGCTAAAGAAGCCTCCGATCACTTCAGAGGCCAGCGTTCCCAGTGATGCACTGCGCGGGTGAAGTCATGATGTCACCCGCAACGTGAGGAGCCTTCCCCACGCGCCTGCTGGATCTACTTAGATCCAGTCAGCGCGAGGCAGCGGCAACGGGAGCGAGAGCGGCGAGCGGCCAGCAAGTAAAGGTAAGTGCTGGGGCTGGGGGTGGGACCAGGACCAGTCTGTGGGCACTACATAAGAGGCCAGCTTGGGGGCACTATATAAGGAGCCAGTCTGGGGGCACTGCATAAGGGGCCAGTCTGGGGGCACTACATAAGGGACCAGTCAGGGGGCACTACATAGGGCCACTACTTCAGCCAGGGGGCAATGCATAAGGGGCCAGTCTGGAGGCACTGCATAAGGGACACTATTTAAGCCTGGGGGCACTGCATAAAGGGCCAGTCTGGGGGCACTGCATAAGGGACAGTATTATACCTGGGGGCACTGCATAAAGGGCCAGCCTGGGGGCTCTGCATAAAGGGCCAGTCTGGGGGCACTGCATAAGGGACAGTATTATACCTGGGGGCACTGCATAAAGGGCCAGCCTGGGGGCTCTGCATAAGGGACACTATTTAAGCCTGGGAACACTGCATAAGGGGCAGTGTGGGGGCACTGCATAAGGGACACTCTTAAACCTGGGGGCACTGAATAAGGGGCCAGCCTGGGGGCACTGCATAAGGGACAGAATTAAACCTGGGGGCACTGCATAAGGGGCCAGCCTGGGGGCATTGCATAAGGGACAGTATTAAACCTGGGGGCACTGCATAAGGGACCAGCCTGGGGGCACTGCATAAGGGACACTATTTAAGCCTGGGGGCACTACATAAGGGACCAGTCTGGGGGCACTACTTCTGCCAGGGGGCAATGCATAAGGGCAAAGATAAACTACAGGGGGCAATGCATAAAGGGGAAAACTACAGGGGGTACTGTATAATGGGCACTTTTGACTGAGACCTGTCGGGCTGGATTGGTACCCCTTTTCACAGCGGGCACATAATTGCGAAGGCCCCCATCCGGCTACTTTTGGATGCCACCCGGCTGGAAAAAATTTCTGGGGAGAACACTGATATGGCCTAAGCATTTACACCTACAGGAAGGAAAGGTCCTATGTACAACTGGCATACACATAAAGCTGGGGACATAGACTACAGCTATCAGACCATTATAATTCAGATGATTTATCACCAGCCAGGGTGAATAATTGATCCCCTCCATAGAATAATCTTTAGTACCTCATATAAAGAGATTGTAATAACTTATTTAACTGCTGCCAAATGATACTGCACAGCACATAGCATCTTATGGTCCATGAACTCAATGTGTGAGCATCAAACCAGCAACAGCAACTCCTCAAACCCCATCTTAATTCAAGTAAAGCTGCAATTTTAAGTCAGCCAAGTACCTATTCAGGAACTGCTACCATAACCAAAGGAATATGGCCCTCATTCAGAGGCGGTCGCAAGAAGCGATCGCTCTCTCTGAATGAGGGCAGCCACTTCCTTTTTTTTTAGTGCGGCCTCCTGGTCGCTAGCTAAGCTGTGGGTTACCACCCACAGCTTAGCGACCGACCAGGCTGATGGTCGTGATGGTGAACACCATCGCAACCATCAGGGCTTGCGACGAGACCCTAAGGTTGGGTCTCGGCAACCGCAAGCCCCAGGGAGCTTCCTGCTCTGATCGAGTAGGAAGCTCCCCACTGACATCACTGATGATGTCAGTGCGGCCGCCCATAAAACGGCAGGCATTCATTAAGGAACGCCTCCGTTTGTGAAACCAACCACCCGGCCCGCTTACAAAACGGGGCGAGCTGTCGATCAACATCGACAGCTGCCCCTTTTGTAGAGAGCTCCGGACCGAGAGAGTTTCTCTCTCACTTTGGGTCTTGCGAACGCGCAGTGCGGCCACTGCGCGTACGCAGGGCTAACCATCGACCCGGTTGCGAGTGCATCGGCGCTTGCGACCGGGTCTGAATGAGACCCTCTATGTGCACAGCGAGGTTATAACCTACATAGAGACTCTAGAGGACAAATATGTACTTGTAGCTGAGAGTTTATACTGCAGTATAAAATGATTAGTTATTAATGTTGAAGCTAGTAACTGCGCGTGCGTAAGTCCCGGAGCGAGAGAGAAATCACTCGCTCCGGCGCTCGCATCCAAAAGGGGTGGCTGTCGATGTTGATCGACAGCTCGCCCCAATTTGGAGGCGGGCAGGGGGGGTGGCTGGCCAAACGGAGGCATTCCCGAAGGAACGCCTGCTGTTTGGGGGCAGCCCCACTGGCATTATGAGTGATGTCAGTGGGTGAGCTTCTGGCTCTATTAGAGCCGAAAGCTCACTGGGGCTTGCAGGAAGGAGACCCTACCACAAGGGTCTCGTCGCAAGCCTGATGGTCGCGACCATCACCTGGCCGTTCGCAAAAGCTGTGGGTGGTCACCCACAGCTATGCAAGCGGCCAGGAGGCCGTTTTTTTTTTTAAAAAAGCAGCCGCCCTGATTCAGAGCGAGTGCCCTGGATTTATGGTGCTCTATTATTGCTGTTACAGGGGCTACAGGGGGAAATGTTACAGGGGCTACTGGGGGCACTGTTACAGGGGCTACAGGGGGAAATGTTACAGGGGCTACTGGGGGCAATGTTACAGGGGCTACTGGGGGCACTGTTACAGGGGCATTACTATTGGGGGCACTACTACTGGGGGCATTACTACTTGGAGCAATTTTACAGGGGCACTACCACTTGGCATTATTACAGGGGCACTACTACTGGGGGATAATTTCTTGGGGCATTACTACTGTGGGCACTTATACAGGGGGCATTACTACTGGGGGCACTAATACAGGGAGCATTTCTTTTGGGGGCACTACCACTGGGGGACCACTACTAATGGGAGCATTGCAGAAGGGGCACCCTACTGGGGGCACAGCAGAAGGGGTACCACTGCTGTGGGCATTGTACAAGGGCCACTACTACTGTGGGCATTGTATTAGGGGCACTACTACTGTGGGCATTGTGTATAAGGGGCACTTAAGTTGGCATTCTGTAAAAGGGGCACTACTGTGTGTCACAACGTAAATAAGGGACACTGCTATGTGGTGTAATGTGAATCGGACACTATGGACCTCATTTAGAGCTGCTCGCTCTGAATGAGGGCGGCCGCTTTTTGTTTTTAAAGCCGGCCTCCTGGCCGCTCACTTTTGCGAGCGGCCAGGTGATGGTCGCGATGGTCGCGATCATCAGGCTTGCGACAAGACCCTTGTGGTAGGGTCTCGTTCCCGCAAGACCTAGTGAGCTTCCGGCTCTAATAGAGCCGGAAGCTCACTACTGACATCACTGGTGATGTCAGTAGGGCCACCCTCAAATGGCAGGCGTTCCTTTGGGAATGCCTCCATTTGGCCAGCCACCCCCCCTCCCCGCCTACAAAACGGGGCGAGCTGTTGATCAACATCGACAGCCACCCCGTTTGTAGCAAGCCCCGGAGCGAGTGAATTTCTCACTCGCTCTGGGGCTTGCGAAAGGTGCATTTCACACGTCGCGCGTGCGCAATGCCCCAACATTGACCCACGCTTGCGAGTGCATAGCGCTTGCGAGCGGGTCTGAATTAGGCCCTATGTGCGGTGTAATGTGAATAAGATTGTGCTATTGCGTGGTGTAGTTTGAATTGGGAATACTATTGTGTTACTACGCACCTTTCTTTTGAGACCTTTCCTTTAGCATGACTCCCAACATCCCTATTTTGGCGACAAAGTGTTAAAGATGGGGGGGGGAGAAATGGTGAATAGATGACATGTGCATGCATGTGGCATCTATTGACTGGAGAAAGGGACTGCGAGCGTGCCCAGCAGCTCCAAGAGCACTGGGCATGTACCCAGCATGATTGGTGGCTCGTGATTATGGCTTTTTCCATGAGACCACACCCCTTTCCTTTGTCGGGTGCACGCACCTTCAGCATGTGCAAATTCAGCCAGGGGGCGCCAAAATGTATCTTCGCTTACCAAAAATTTTAGGCTCGGGCCGGCCCTGTTTATTGTGCCCAGTCAGTTTCGGAGTGGTGTAAGGTATTTGGTTACCATGGAAGAAGCCAGGCAGAATGTTAATGCGTCTGTGGCTGAACTTGTTCCGGCTAATGGTGGGGGAGTGGTTCCGCATGCAGGTATTACCAGTGCTTCAAGTGGTCCTACAGAAGTGGTGAAACTCACCCCCCTCGAAGCTTTTTTAAAAAAAGGGACAGCGGGTGCCGAAAATGGGGCATGGTCTCAAAAGGGGCGTGGTCACACAATAGTATTCCCAATTCAAATTGCACCACACAGTAGCACAAGCTTGATTCACCCCTGATTCACATTACACCACATAGTAGTGTCCCTTATTCATGTCCCACACAGCAGTGCCCCTTTTACTCAATGACCACATTTGTGCCCCTTATACACAATGCCCACAGTAGAAGTGCTCCATCTACAATATCCAAAGCAGTAGTGCCCCTTACACATAATGCCCACAGCAGTAGTGCCCTTTATACAATGCGCATTGTAGTGGTGCCCCTGATGCAGTGCCCCCAGTAGTGATGCCCCTTATGCAGTGAACCCTAGTAGTGGTAGTGCCCACAGTGGTAGTATACCTTATGCAGTGCCCCCAGTAGTGGTGCCCCTTATGCAGTGCCCACAGTGGTAGTATCCCTTATACAGAGCCCACAGTAGTGGTAGTGCCCATTATGCAGTGCTCCCTGTAGTGGTGCCCCTTATTCAGTGCCCCCAGTATTGATGCTTCTTATGCATTGCGCCCAGTAGTGGTAGTGCCCCTTATGCAGTGCCCCCAGTAGTGGTGCCCCTTATTCAGTGCCCCCAGTAGTGGTAGTGCCCGTTATGCAGTGCCCCCAGTAGTGGTGCCCCTTATTCAGTGCCCCCAGTAGTTGTGCCCCTTATGCATTGCCCCCAGTAGTGGTGCTTCTTATGCATTGCCCCCAGTAGCGGTAGTGCCCCTAATGCATTGCCCCCAGTAGTGGTGGTGACCCTTATTCAGTGCCCCCAGTAGTGATGCCCCTTATTCAGTGCCCCCAGTAGTGGTGCCCTTTATGCAGTGCCTCCTGTAGTAATGCCCCCTGTAGTAGTGTCCCCAATAGTAATGCCCCCTGTAGTAGTGTCCCCAATAGTAATGCCCCTTGTAGTAGTGCCCCCAATAGTAATGCCCCAGTAATGCCCCCAGTAGTAATGCCCCCAAAAGTTATGCCCCCTCCTGCGTCCACTGCCTCCGGTCCACCTGGAGCTCCTCTGAACTATGGAAGAGTCATCATGACATCTCTCCCATAGTGGCCGTGGGGGGGAGCCGGAAGCCGGAGCACAAGAGTGAGCTCCAGCCTCCAGCTGGCACTGCGGGGAGGGAGCCAGGCGCCCGCTGGTAACAAAATCTCAGAGGCCAAATGGAGCCTCCCTGCAGCGCCGGGTGGGTCGGAGGAGACGGAACTGGTTCAGTTTCCGAATAGAGGTGACTTTAACCCCTGGGTATTACATTGAGATTTCAGTATTTGTGAAGGTCCGTTGGCCTGGACTATTCTTGTTATTGAAGATATGTTTCGGGATGTTGTTTTGTTTCTCTAGCTTATGGTGTTGGTGCTGCGGATCTATGGCAAAACATTGCTGTGGCAGGAAAGAACAGCAGCTCACCTGTCCGTCTGCAATCATTTAATTTTGTGTGTACTCCCTTTGTTGACTGGTTAGTGGCTGACCACCCTGACGGGGACAGCGTCATCACCCAAATGGGTGGGTAGTCAAGTTGGAAGATCTAGTTAATACCCGTTGTGGTGTTACAGCTGTGCTATAGTTGAGCTGTGCACCCTGGGTGGTGTCCGCCTACAATCCATGTTGTTGGTAGTTATTGTGCATTGTGGAATGTGCTGATTTTGTCCGTCCTTTCTATGCCACCATACGTTACCCTAAATATATAATTAAATAAATAACTGTTTCTCTTGCAAATTTATGTAAATGTGACTTTATTTATTATTATTATTATTATTATTATATTTGTTAAGTGATTTGCACACAAATAGAAGGTTTAGCAGTTGTCAGTGTTGATGGTGTACTGCGGACTATCATCTGTAGCTGGCGGAATCGGTATGAAATACCGCCGGCCGCATGGCCGGTGGTTCGAATCCCGGCAGCGGCAGCCCGACAGCGCTGGAAATCCCGATCGTCCTCAGGTAAGTAATAACAAACCTAACCTAACGCCCTAACCCTAACCCTCCTTAGGGATGCCTAACCCTAACCTCTCCCCCCCCAAGTGCCTAACCCTAATCCCCCCTGTAAGTGCCTAACCCGAACCTCCCCCCCAAGTGCCTAACCCTAATCCCCCCTGTAAGTGCCTAACCCTAACCCCCCCTTCCCCACTGCCTAATCCTAAATCCCCCGGGGGGGGCTGCCTAACCCTAACCCTCCCTCCCCCTAGCCTAACCCTAACCCTCCCAGGGGGGTGCCTAACCCTAAGTCCACCCTGGGTGCGCTAAAGCTGACCCCCCCGTTGCTGTCCGCTCGCGGCGCCCGGCATCCCTTTGATCGGGATGCCGGGCGCCTGTCTCCCGTCGTCGGGAAAATTACAGGCGTCTAGATATAGACGCCTGTCATTCAACCCACGCCGGGATAAAGTAGTCGGGAAGCCGGCTGTCGGGATCAAGTCAGCCGGTTTCCCGATTGCATCCCGTAGTTGGCATAGCAACTGAACAATGAGAGAGACCCATGCAAAATGTGCACTACAGGGTACAGCACTGACTGCAAACTGCATTGCTTCTTACCCAGCCCTGCTGAATGTGTTTTTGTAAATGTCCCCAGTTTTCAGATGATTTGATATTATATTAAGTACTATGGGAAATCCATTCAACCCGTCACCCTTTGCAGAATTAGGGTATATACTATATACCTGTAGCACTGCACATTGCAAAACCAAATACTGCAAAGTAACATTTATGTGACATAAAAACATGGCAGCATATGATAGGAGATCTAGGGCCTGATTCAGACCCACTCGCAAGCGGGCGAACGTACGTTAGGCGTACGTACAAAAATATTTAAATTCAAGGGCTCGCTCGTATTTTCGAACGCATCTAAAAATCCTCCCCAAACTCAGACGACCCCTCCTCTAACTAACGAGCGTGCGAAATAGCGAGCGTACATCCCCAAAATGGCTTGAAGGGAACGCACGCACAAGTATAAACCGGAAGTGGCCTTGTCAGATGTCGATTACCTGCTCCTTTATTCTGCCTACCTCCATCAATCGTATCATGCCAATCAATGAATCAATTACCTTATTTTTTGGGTTTTTTTCAACACAATGCAAGAAACTTTACTCTTGTCCGTGTTTGTGTTTTCACGCAGAATACGTACGGCTTAAACATTCGCTTTTATTGTTCAATAAACATGTTACCCACAATTAAACAATTGTTCTATTGCTTTGGATCCCCGCATATTTCCCGGGGTTCATTTCTTTATTTCAATTTGCTTACGCATGTCACTGCATCAAGCCTATCATAACTCTCCAGAGATTTCTGGCCCTGTCGAACATATGACTCATACACTAACCAATAGAATTGCTCCTGTTAATTTCCCAAATACATTAGCCAATCAGAATTTTTTTGGCCACTTTATCAAAAATGAATTTTTGGAAAAACACCATTGCCATCATGAGAGCCTCCGCATTCACCAAGCGCGAGCTGCTGGTGCTAACGGAGGTGATAGATAGGCGTATCACCAGCCAGCCTCCACCCATCACCAACCGGCAGAAGCGTTCCGCATATGCGGAGGCACGGGCCCGCCTGCGCTCCTTCGGCTCACGCCGCAACATCGGCCAGCTGGAGCGCAGGTGGTCGGACCTGCAACAGCGAACGCCCCGCTTGCTGGCATGCTTTCGCATGCAGATTTCAGAAAGTAAGTTTTATTTTGTTTATCATGTTTGTCTTTGTGGCCCAAACTGCGTGGGCATGTTGTCATGTCTGTCCAATTTATTCATTCTCCTCATATTTGCCTGGCCATGTTTTCCCTCTAATTATTAATTATTCATTCTACTCATATTTGCATGGCCATGTTTTCCCTCTATTTCTTAATTATTCATTCTCCTCATATTTGCATGGCCATGTTTTCCCTCTATTTCTTAATTATTCATTCTACTCATATTTGCATGGCCATGTTTTCCCTCTATTTCATAATTATTCATTCTCCTCATATTTGCATGGCCATGTTTTCCCTCTATTTCTTAATTATTCATTCTCCTCATATTTGCATGGCCAGGTTTTCCTCTATTTCTTAATTATTCATTCTCCTCATATTTGCTTGGCCATGTTTTCCCTCTATTTCTTAATTATTCATTCTCCTCATATTTGCATGTTTTTTCTTGTTGGGGGGTGTTTTTAAATTGTTTTTTGGCCAGGATTTGTGCTGAAACTAACCACAATTTGTTTGACATCTTTTAGGGGGACAGCCAAGACTACGCCGTCACCGTCCGGCCAGACGGCGGTCACGCCCACTCTCCCCAACCCCCAGCCAACACTCCACCCCCAATAATTCCCCTATTCCCCACTCCTCCCCAGCCTTCCAAGACCCTCTCCCTGAAATGTCGGGCCTCCTTCCCCTCCATCCCACTTCCCCCTCTCCTCCAACCACCCCTCTTCCAATTACCCCCTCCCCGGAGTCCGTAATAACCCCGCCCCGATCTTTGGGGAATGGAGGGTCCTCCGAGGAGGACGATGGTGGGACTTCCGGAGCTGCCGTTTTGTCACCCGGTATGTTTTTCTTTCGCCTTTTTTTTAAGCACAAACTGTTTGTATGTAATCATGTGTCGTTCCTTTATTCAGGGTTTTTGGGTCGACTTTTGTGGATTTAGCAGATTGCCTTTAACTGTTCCTGCTCATTTCAACATACACATATCACACCTGGGGGAATTTGTACATAGGCCTTGTATTTTTGGCACCCCCCATTTTTTATTTTTTATTTTTTTGGTTATTTTTGGAGTCATTTCGTTGTATTTTATAATTTTTAATGTGGTTGCCCTATTGTTGTATTAATCCACACACTTTTCTCACCAACAGAGGAACAGAGGCGTCGTGACGAAGTTCAAGTTTGTGTGGCCCAGATGCGCCAACATATAATTGGTGTGCTCGTGGCCCTTGATCGTTTGTCTGGCATCCTTCGCCAATAGTTTGTTTTTTGGTTGCTTTTTTTCACATTAAATGTTATTTTTCAAACATACGTTCCGGCTAATTCGTTTTTGCAAACCCAAAGATTGTTAGCCCTGACATAAGTAGACTGTTCCTGCAAGGATTTCCATTGTTTTAAAGTAAGATTGTGTTTTGTATTTGTATGTAAAACAGCCACAAGAAACACATTACAGTCACAATGTCAATTCCCTTTTTGGGTGTAGTGTCAATTAGATATTTCAACATTTTACAGGTTCCTAGTTGGTGTGCAAGCTGCTTAGGCCAATCTTACAAAGCCAAATGATTGTACAGGCTTCCTTTTGGTGTGGGTTTTGAACCAGAAAACATATTTCATTTTAGCTCAACTGGCGACAGTACTGGATTACCCCTTAGTCAAATGTACCGTGTGTGAACCTGGTTACACTTGCTGGTAACGTCCAAAAAAAGGAAGAACATTTCACTCAAAAAACATTTATTCACAACATAACTGATAAATCAAAGTGGTCACTCACAAAAAAAACACACAGTGATAATCTCAAATAAAACACATACCAAACTAAAACAAACCAAAAACAACAAATCAAGAACTGGTTGACGAAGGACCATGCCAACATGATTCCACAAACATGGCGTTGCGATATGGGTTCCATAATATATTCCCAAAATGTCCAGATCCAGGTTTGGTAAGGGTAGCAGGAAGTAGTGAGCGTTGGATTGCCAAAGATTATGTGAACAAATAGAAGATGGTGGAAAAAAAAACACAAAATTAGAGGTTCGCAAACAAACCCAAACACATTAGGTATAAACACTGTTGTTTTGTACAAACTTACCTAAAAAATCTGGCCACCACATCATCGCGTATGGCCCCCCCACATACTGACCTCCGACCAACCTCGGGGGGGGCCATCCTCAGGTAAGGCATCCTCTGGCTGCATTGGGACACCACTCCTTATGGCGATGTTGTGAAATATCCCACACAGGACCACAATTTTCGACACCATATCCGGCAAATACATGAGCTCGCCACCAGAGCGGTGGAGGCATCAGAATCGGCCTTTTAAAAGGCCGATACAGCGCTCCACCACTTGCCTGGTGGCTGTAAGTGCGGAATTATACACACTTTGTGGGCCTGGTGTGGGAGCCAAATAAGGAGTGAGCAGCCAGGACATGCAAGGATATCCACTGTCTCCTATGGAAAAGAATAGACAGCATCAGGAACACTGTGGATCAAGTTTAACATTGTTATGTACTAAAGGTCTCCACTTACCCAGAAGCCACGCATCACCAGCTTGTAGGTTGTTTAATTTGTGCCATATCCCTGATTGCCGGATGACGAAGGAGTCATGTGCACTTCCGGGTAATTTAGCATTCAGGGACAGGATCTGGAGGGAGGCATCACATACCACCATTACATTGAGGGAGTGATAGTGTTTCCTGTTTCGAAATATGGCCTCCAGCCGTGCTGGAGGCTGAAGTGGTATGTGAGTACCATCCACAACCCCTATGATGTGTGGGAAGGCAGCTATTTGGTAAAAATTGGCCTTGGACACACTAAGGGCACCCATATCCAAAGGCATTTGAATAAAATGATGGAGGTGCTTGAAAAGTGCCTCCATCACTGCCCTCAGGATCCTGGAAAAGGAGGATTGGGAGATGCCCGCCACTATTCCCACCGTTGTTTGAAACGATCCTGAGGCACAGAAATGTAACACCGCCATAAATTGCGTAAGTGGTGGTATTGCTGTTGGACTGTCAATTTGCCGCTCAAGATCACTTTCTATTAATGAGAGAGTGTCTATGATGATTTTGGGAGGTAGACGGTAGCGTCTTAAAACCTCATCATCAGGCATTCCATAAAGGGTGACACGTGTTCGAAATATCTGGGGCCTTGCATGCCTACGATGCCTACGCCTGGGACGAGATTGAGGTTGGTCGGCTTCCGGGAGCATGGCCAGAACAATCCGCCCCAGATCTACCTGAAATTCAAAGATTTCAATGTAAGGCTTTTGACCCACCCCAAAACTAAATTAAAACAACTTTGCTTGATGATACCATCCATTGCTGCTTACATGCCGGGGTATTGTCATGATACGTCCAAACTGAAATTAAACACCAAAATTATTTGACACATTTCACTCTGTGCATTTTTGTTTATAAATTTTGTGCTAGACCAAAGTTAAAATATGCGAAACACCCATTTTGCAAAACAGCAAAACGACATTTCACACAGTACATCAAAATGGGTTGAAATGTTTGCACAAAAAGCGAAAGAGAAACCACAAAAAAGTAAAAATGATTATTAAGCCTTTAAAAATGCGCTAATTATTTCGCAAATACAAGTCACAAGAGTAACTACTAAAAATGCGCTAATTAGTTCGCAAATACAAGTCACAAGAGTAACTACTAAAAATGCGCTAATTATTTCGCAAATACAAGTCACAAGAGTAACTACTAAAAATGCGCTAATTAGTTCGCAAATACAAGTCACAAGAGTAACTACTAAAAATGCGCTAATTATTTCGCAAATACAAGTCACAAGAGTAACTACTAAAAATGCGCTAATTATTTCGCAAATACAAGTCACAAGAGTAACTACTAAAAATGCGCTAATTATTTTGCAAATACAAGTCACAAGAGTAACTACTAAAAATGCGCTAATTAGTTCGCAAATACAAGTCACAAGAGTAACTACTAAAAATGCGCTAATTATTTCGCAAATACAAGTCACAAGAGTAACTACTAAAAATGCGCTAATTAGTTCGCAAATACAAGTCACAAGAGTAACTACTATAAAATGCGCTAATTATTTCGCAAATACAAGTCACAAGAGTAACTACTAAAAATGCGCTAATTATTTCGCAAATACAAGATAAAAAATGGACTTACCAAGAGCAGATATATAAGAGTCCAAATCAAAAGGTCTTTTGGTTCGAAAATAATCAAAAACTAAAATAGAAGAAATTAGGGATCCAAAATTTACAAAAAAGAAGAAACACAATGAAACAACAATTGAACAAAAGTTAGACTTCCCAAAACTTACCAAATCAAGAAACGAGGTCCCAAAAATATAAACCAACAAAGAGAACGGAAAATAAAAATGCAAATCTAACCAACAAAAGAATCTCCAACCGCCAACTCCTTTCTACGCAATCAATAAACTCCAGCCAAGGTAACCTCCAACAATCCAAAAACGCCACCTCGACTAGAGACACACCAAGCCATAAATAGTGTTTCGTTTCCCGCACAAATTAAGGAGGGATCATAGGGCCTCACAATCAATGATGCGGCCGCAAAATAAGGACGCATGTATAAATACGTCACGAAAACACATTAAAATTCTGGTGTATTTCTTGTTTGGACCTCAGACATGGCGACAGACCAGGGAAACAATGCCCAAGAGTCAGGCGGTAAGTCTTTCATGCATTTTGTATCAATGATTAATTTGAAACATAAGATTGGGCAAGTTGTGATTTTGTGAATTCTGAAAATTTACACAAATAGGTGAGGAGGATGACATGGAAGAGGCTGCTGGGCCCAGTATTCCGGCCAAAGCGGCCAAAAAAAAAAGGCAGCCACATTTCACAAGAAAGGAGATGGAGGTTTTGATCCAGAAGTGTGTGGACATCCTGCCACAGGCAGACAGGAATATGAGTCTAAGCCAGAAGTGGAGAATGTGGGAAGAGGTAGCCGTTGCTGTCAATAGGGTGGGTGATTATGTCCGTCTAGCCCGGGATGTCAAACGGCGGTAAGTAAACCCTTGCCCCCCCTAAAAACAAACCCCATTTTAAACCAAAGGATAATGGCTTCCATTTTTTCCCACAGATGGGGCGACTTCAAATATCGCCTAAAGCAAAAACTCGCGGACAGGGCTAGGCATGCAAGGGGGACAGGTGGGGGTCCCACCCCTGTGTCATTGGAGTTGACGGATTTAGAAGAGCTGGTACAGGGGTGTGTGCAGCCTGTGGAGGTGTTTGGCGTGTCCAACATGGATACAGACATGCCAGACTTTGCGGCTCCTCATGTTGTCCCAGGTAAATCTTTGGATGTCATCAACTCTGAAATGTTATTGTGCCAATATGTAGATTCTAATGTGTGGCTTTTCTCTTTTATCCTAACAGAGACACAGGCGGATGAGTCTGCTCCAGAGGGGAGCCTTGGCCGCCGAATTTCTGCTGGCTCTGCAGGGGAGGAACCAGTACATCCGGCTGAGGACCCTGCTGAAGCCAGTCCAGGGCAATCCCCCTCGCAGGCAGTGGCCCTCCTCACAGAACTCAACTTCAAATCGGATTCCCATACGGAGATTCTGCAGAGGATGGACGCCAGTCTGCTACGGGTGGCTGAGGCCCTGGAGCAAAATGCTGCAGCCAACGTGACCATTGGTCAGGCCCTGACGGAAAATACCAGGGCCAACATCCGCATCGCCATTGCCCTGGAGCAGCTCGTTCGCCAGCACATGGTGGAGCCGACCTCCCTTCCTGCCGGAACATCAGGATCCTCCACCTCTGGCACAACATCAGCCAATCCTCCAAATGTGCCTAGCCCTGTGCCTAGTCCAGAGGCCACAACATCTGCCTCTGGACAGGCCAGCCCGATGACATCCCGGACCCGGTCTGGCGCCCTCCCTCCCCCATCCAAACGGGTGAAAAAACGGTGACAGCAATGGTGACTTTTCCCACAATCCTTCTGTGCTTGGCTCATATTCCTTTCTGGTCAAAACTTCCCTCTCCTTTCTTGTGAAATGTTTTTATTTTTTTGTTTTATGTTTATGTCAACAATTATGTTGGGCCAATTTGTTTGATTTTGGAACATATCTTTGGGCAAAAAAGATGTCCCCAATATTTTTTAATTTTGTTTTTTTGTTTGAGCAATAAATTGTAAAAAAAAAAATTACATTGGATTGTGAAATTATTGTACAAATGGGTTACATTTAATCCTGGACCAAAAGGCAAATACTCGCACAAAAAAAAAAAAAAAAAAAAATGGGCTCTTTAAGGAACGTTTAAAAATTCATATAACGAGGCAAATTCAAGAGGCACAAATAAAATGGTGCGAAACTTAAAACATGATGACATTATTGTTACAATAGGCCCTAACCACCAAATTGAGGGCAAAATAAACCCCCACAAATGTACGCAAATTGATTGTGTCATCCTGACATTAGCAGCTCTGAGTTCCACCTGCGTACGGTTTTGTGCTATCCCAAAAAACTGATTTCAAAACACATACCAAGCCGGTTCTCAATCCAACACTAATTGCTTTTCTGCCCTCCCGCGATTAATCGCAACAACATCGTGGAGTCCCGGGATGGAGGAGAAGGCCATCGCCAATGTGGTCGAGTAATCCAGACCCTAAGCTGTGCGAGCATTTGGAAGGGAAAGAGGATCATCCAGTGACGTATGAGTCGGTCCGAACACATTTTACGCTCGCATCTGCTAATGTATGTACGCCCCAAAAACGTCTCGCCACGCCTGCGTTTTTCCATCTCCACCCCCGTCAACACCCTAAAACGCCCTGTTCTGTCAATCACATTTGACATGTCACTTCCTGTACGCTAGTTTAGGAACGAGTCCCAAAAAACTCGCAATCTGCCGTATGCACATGCGCAGTGTTACACCGACGCATGCGCGGTTAGTCAACATCGGAACGCAACGAGCGTACTGTTGTTAACGAGCGGCTCTGAATGAGGGCCCTAGTTCAGCAGTGAGTAAGTTCTGTAGTGCAGGATTATTAATGTCATTATCCATCCTGCAAGAGGTTAATGGATGAGCTAGGTCTATAGCCCTCCCATCACACAGTGCGGGATCCGTCAGCCAGGGACAACACACTGTGTCCCACATCCAGAGATCCAGCAGCTGCACTGCCACACAGAGACCTCAGCCAGGATCTGCACTTATCCAGAGAGTACAGTATTACTGCACACAGGGAATTCTTACAGAGACTGCTCAAGACCTAATTACACATCAGCAGGAAAAGCTAACCGGGCACTTTGAAAATAACGTAAGTTACTTAAGTGTTCAACATACATGTATTCTGTCTTTACTGACATGTAAGTGCCAGGATAGTCCCGTGAGGCTCGCCTGGGTAACAATGGACACACTTCTAGATTGCAAACTTCGGGGATTATGTAATAGGTTCCAAGATTACGGAGCCGGCGTGATTTCGGCGAGTACGCTGCTAACTTTAAAGCGGCAATCAGTTACAAGGCTGGTTTTGTCTTATAACTGATTGCCGCTTTAAATTTAGTCAGGACAGTTCCGCAATCTGGGAAATGTATTTATGACTTTATCAAACATATATTTAATATCCTAAAACATCAATTTGACCGGTCAAAGAATATGAAATAAAAATCAATACATATATATATATATATATATATATATATATATATATAACAATATTGTACAAAAACAATCTATCATTCATTGTATAAAGTAGCAAAAGTGCACTATTTGTGTATCTAAAGGAGGTGGATCCTAAAAAAACCACTGTGTCTATTTGTCTCGTACTTCTGTGTGTGTATAAATTTCCATCCCCAGCTATATCCCTGGTGTCTCATATAAGTAGGAGAGTGAAGGGTGTCACTGTATCAGTTGGATGCAAACTGCACAATCTGTAAATTTAGATTCATTGAGATTGAAATGATCAATTATTTGCAATGCATTAGGATGAGATATGATAGGTCCTACATTGAACATTTAAAGTCTGGCAATCAGTAGCTTAACAGTGTTTCCTATGCAAAGTTACATGTATCTATTATGTGTGTATAAAAAAAAAATATATATATATATATATATATATATATATATAAATATATATATATATATAAATATATGTGTGTGTGTGTGTGTATATATATATATAGTGCCTGTGTTCCATGATGGTGGATTATGCTTGTTATATCTAATCATTATGCTGCCTTGAAGAAGATGATGCAAGTCTCATAATAATTATATAAAGACGAGAACCTGGTGAGTGTCCTCCTTCCACACTGGATTTCATCTTTTCTGTAAAGAACACCCACATGTGTAACCTGAGGAGCACCACAGTAAGCTGCCTTGCCCTTATGGTATAGATGAGAGTACAGGACTCAGCATCCATTTATCTATCTATCTATATCTATCTATCTATCTATCTATCTATCTATCTATCTAACTTTCTCATATCTATCTATCTATCTATCTATTTATCTGTCTATCTATCTCATATCTATCTATCTATATCATATCTATCTATCTATCTATCTATCTAACTTTCTCATATCTATCTATCTATCTATCTATCTATCTATCTATCTATCTAACTTTCTCATATCTATCTATCTATCTATCTATCTAACTTTCTCATATCTATCTATCTATCTATCTATCTATCTATTTATCTGTCTATCTATCTCATTTATCTATCTATCTATATCATATCTATCTATCTATCTATCTATCTATCTATCTTTCTCATATCTATCTATCTATCTCATATCTATCTATCTATCTATCTATATCATATCTATCTATCTATCTAACTTTCTCATATCTATCTATCTATCTATCTATCTATCTATCTATCTATCTCATTTATCTATCTATCTATCTATATCATATCTATCTATCTATATATCTATCTATCTATCTATCTATCTTTCTCATATCTATCTATCTATCTATCTCATATCTATCTATCTATCTATCTATCTATCTATCTATCTAACTTTCTCATATCTATCTATTTATCTGTCTATCTATCTCATTTATCTATCTATCTATATCATATCTATCTATCTATCTAGCTATCTATCTATCTATCTTTCTCATATCTATCTATCTATCTCATATCTATCTATCTATCTATCTCGATCATCTCATCAAAATGTCTCAGTGGTTGGGGCTGAGATGATGCTACGTGTAGCACCCAGTCACCCTTTTTTCCCACCTGGACCTTCCGCAGAGGGTTTTCCAAAATCGGGAAGTATGGTCTTAGGGGTATATTTATTGAACAGCTGCTTTGATCGCTGCATTTTAAAAGGTCATTTATTATCGTCTCTTTAAATCCAGCAGTCAGAGCTGCCATTTTTACTATTATACCTCTTAGTATTGTTAGCTATATTAAGTGTTTATTACATGTTGGCATTTTTACCTAAGACATAGATCAGCCTGTAGATAAGAGCACAAGGAAGTTTGTTGTGTCCAGGACACTTGTCACAGTTCATTGTATACAGATATAGCAGCTTCCATGCCAAGGAAAACATTTACACAGCGCCACTAAGTGCTTCTCTCTAACAAGTTTTTGTGTAAATGGTTTTGCCAAAAATAGGTCACATGACCAGGAATATCATCCTGCAGGCTGCCAGTTAGTTATGTGAGCTGGACACAGCGGCAGCGCCATCATCCCTTATGGGCATTTCTATGAGCCCTGAATGCTGGAGATCTCCCAGATTTAATTCATAGCAATCGATCTTCTCCCTACACAGGAGTAATATTAGTGCTGTAAATCTGTTGTCCAGGAGAACTTGTGGCTGTAATCCATTATCAAGCATCACATGTGGGTGAGATGTACTAAGCCTTGGAGAGTGATAAAGTACCAACCAATCAGTTCCTAACTCTCCCTTTACAAGCTGTGTTTGAAAAATGGCAGTTAGGAGCTGTTTGGTTGGTAGTTTATCACTCTCCATTGTATCACTCTCCCCCGGCTTTAATAAGTCTGACTTGGACAAGACTGAGCAATGCTGGTATCTGAGTACATGCCATGGTGCTGGGGGGGGGGGCACATAGTATTTGAGGGAGGTACTCTCCAGAATAAGCTCTGTATTGTATTGGGGGACTGGGAGTTTGTCAGCAGTGTGAGCTCTGCATTGTACTTGGGGGGGATGAGGGATATGTGAATAACATCTACATAGTTGAAGGGGATCTCCAGGGTAAGTAATTGTACTCGGGGGAATGTGACAGCACACACCACTCTCATCTAGTGATGACCATCGATTATTTTTTCCTCAGTGCAGTGGGCACTGAGCATGGCCCCTCCCCCCATGTGCCACTAATGGTGGGTACACACTGGGCGATATTACTGAGCGACTGCACGATTACAACATCGTAATCGTGCAATCGCTCAGTAATCGTGCACAAATCGTGCACTTTTATGTCGGAAGCGACCAGCGATGCGCACTCCCGCTGGTCGTTTCCGACATTGTCCATCGCCTGAACATGCAGCACAATCTGCCGATAACAACAGATTGGCATGTTCAGGAATGATGGACAGTGTCTGCACTGAACGACTAATCGCTCAGTGCAGGCACTACAGGGGATCAGGAACGACGGTACGATTACAATGTCGTAATCGTACTGTCTTTCCTGATCGCCTAGTGTGTACGCACCTTAAATTCATCGATGGGTGCAAAACATCGCTGGTTCCCCATCTATGGTTTCATGCCATTGATGTTAAGCACAGATGGCACCATCGATTGTTTAGCCGCTAATGGCCATCCCTACTATCTTCCTAGGTGACAAGCTGCACATATTTATTTCAAAACTGCATTCACAGCATGGAGGATATGTGTTCAGTCACACCCATCCAAGCTGCTCCCCCTGCAGCGGTTTTTGTCCATCTGCCCAATGGTGCTTTTAATCATCTGCACAGGTTCCTACATTGCCATCTACATATTAGAATGGGCACTATTATAGGTAAGTCTTGGATAAATTGACATAATGTGTTAGTATTAGGGATGTTAGGGATCCATCTTATGGGGTTCACCTTGACGTGGTGGTTGGCCAAACAATTTTGGCCAAACTTGTACTAAGAACATCACTAAAAGCCCCCATACACGGGGCGATATAGCAGGCGATCCGACTGATTGGTGCGATTTGCCTGCTATATCACACCATGTATGGCCCTGATATCGGGCCGAGCGCGCTCCCGCGGGGTCGTTCATCGCACCCACTGATCTCTCTGCAGGACCATAGGATCAGGGGATGCTATGTGCGATCCCATTCATTGCTATGCAGGTGAGACAAGGGGGAGCCGGCATATCGGGCAGGCGGCCCCCCGATCGCACTGTGGGCCTGATTCAGACCCGCTCGCGAGCGCATATCACTCGCAAGCTGGCCGATGGGTGGGCAGTGCGCACACACGGCGTGAGCACTGCGCATGCGCGAACCCCGTGGCAAGTGAATTTTCACTCGCTGCGGGACTCACTACAAGACGGGACGGCTGTTGATTGTGATTGACAGCTCGCCCCATTTTGTAGGCGTGCAGGGGGGGTGGCTGGACAAACAGAGGCGTTCCTGAAGGAACGCCTTCCCTTTTTGGGCGGCCCTACTGACATCACCAGTGATGTCAGTAGTGATCTTCCTGCTCTATTAGAGCAGGAAGTTCACTGTGGCTTGCGGTGGACGAGACCCTACCACAAGGGTCTCATCGCAAGCTTGATGGTTACGATAATCGCAACCATCGCCAGGCCGCCCGCTAAAGCTGTGGTTGACCAGCGAGCGGCCTGGAGGCTGGTGAAAAAAAAAACATCCCGCCCTGATTCAGAGCGCTCGCAAATAATGAGCGCCTCTGAATCAGGGCCTGTATGTGCGGACCACCCGATATGTCGGACGACGGATCCCCTGTCGCCTCGCACGGTGCCATCGCACCATGTATGGGGGCCTTTATACTCCATTTTAATTGTAGAGTTTATCTGGATAATTTTGACTATCATTGTTCTTAGTACTCCTGTATTCTTTGTCTCCTGGGAATTCTCAGGATTGGCAAGTATGGTATTAGACAGTTTACAAGGCTAGACCAACTGGTAGCCAATCAGAGTATTACGTTATACAAAGATGACCAATCAAATCATTAGAACACAACACTGTCATCTGCAGAAGACACTGCAACAAAACATGACAGCTATTATTTACACAAGCAAAAGGTCATTAACTAGAAGTTGGTGGCTTTGAGTTTGAGCACAGACAGTAAGTGGGATATGGACAGTGCCTAATGGAGGCTGAATGTGTAATGCGATTTGCCTGCTGTAGTGAAACCATAATAGTGATTTATGTGCTGTAGTCTGACATACAGTCAGTGGGTGATCAGAGGTATATCTATTTACTTGTGTTTTCACAGTAATAAAATATGCTGAAGGGTTTCAGAACCATCACATCAACCACCGGGGTTCTGTTCCTGTGATCTAATATATGCACATTAGGTGAATTGTGTGAATTATTATTGGAATAATTTTATGTCTGGACTCTGGTACAGAGTAACACACCGGCTTGCTAGCTGTTGTGTCTGGGCTCCCTTCCCCCTTCCCATCTCTCTCCCCCCCTCTTCCCCTATCTCCCCCCTCCCAACATCTCTCCTTCCGTCTCTGTTTGGGTTCTGTTTATTAACATTATTTTTACTAAAATAAAGTGAAAAGGGGTGTTTTCACACCCTTTTCACATTATTTTAGTATCACCTACAGTTGCTAAAGGGCAATTGGAGTAGAATTCGTAAAATTCTACTCCAACCCCTAAGTATCACTTATTTTTAGTAATCAGATCGCATTTCCCATAATTGTAATGGGAAATGTGATCCGACCAAAGTTACTAAAAATAAATTGTAAAAAAATACCGGGGAAAGCCCTGTGATAATAACGCCACCTGGAGGTGGCATTATCCAGAGTCTCCCCCGGTTACCGGACTCCTGCTCTGCTCTAAAAGGCAAAGCAGAGCCGCGAGTCGGTCCCAGTGATTAGCTGTGTGGTGTAAACAAACCGCGAGCTGATCACTGCAAAAAAAAAATATATATATATAAAAAAAAAAAAATTAACTTACCTGACTCCAGGGAGCGATGGTCGGGGCTCTGGTGATGACTCCCCTCCGGTCAGCTGGTCTCCCATGCTGCACTGTGGCTCGGTCATCAGGTGATCGGGTCCGAGTGCAGTATGGGATATCAGCTGACCGGAGGCATGGAAGACATCACCGGAGCACCGATGACTGCAGGTAAGTGCCATCAAGGGAGGGGGGGTCGCGCGGGGGGGTTGCAGGGGGTCCGTGATCGTGGGGGCGGGGCTTAGTGTTGGGGCGGGGCTTAGCGCCGGGGGGTTGCAGCGGTGGCCAGTCGGCGCATGCGCAGGGCACTAGTCACGGAATTTTTTCGCGAAAATACCGTGACTAGTGTGCGGAGGGGATGCGCAGGGACAGAGCTTTATCGCAACCTCTGTCTCTGCAAGGGATTTGTAGTAAATCCTCACTGTGATATTGCCTGAATACGCAATGCGAATTCAGTCGATAATATCACACTACAATCTGCATTACAAATGCGGATTGTAGTAAATAGAGCCCTAAGTCTCTCCCACTATTTCCCTATCCCTTTCTCTCACCCATCTCCCACTCACTCTGTCCCTCTTTTTTCTCACTCCCCCCTTTTCTCCCCCCCCCTTCCTTTATCCTCTTTTAAACAGTCCCAATTTGAAAGGGATGGAGTTTCTCCCAAAAGTGTTTATTTCTGGGTGGGATTTGTGCAGATCTGGGGCAGGGATTATGTTGTTCCTATTACCTCTATCTGTATGTTGGGAGGTATGGACCCTGACTGAAGAGGTGACATTAGATGGTGGTTCTGACTTATAACACAGAAGCTTCTCAGCCTACGGTATGTCATGTGTTCAAGCTGCCGAATGTTTGGTAACGGGGCTGTGGGCTGCTGAATCTGGCCCCAACATTAGTGGCCTCACTTTTTTTTGACACCTTTCCGTTACCATCTGTCCCAACACATCTTTGGCCCTGATTCAGAGCCGGACGCTCTTTCAGAGTGCTCGTTCTGAATCAGGTGTTTGTTTTTTTTATAGTAGCCAGCCTCCTGGCCGCTCGCTAAGCTGTGGGTGACCACCCACAGCTTTTGCAAGCGGCCAGGTGATGGTCGTGTTGGTCTCGACCATCGGGCTTGCGACGAGACCCCTTGTGTTAGGGTCTCGTCTGCCGCAAGCCCCAGTGAGCTTCCGCCCCGTCTTACAGCGAGCCCAGGAGCAACGGAGCTGCTGTCGCTCGCTGAAGCTCGCGCATGCGCAGTGGGGGACCATCGACCCACTCGCGATCGCTGTGCGCTCGCGAGCGGGTCTGAATCAGGCCGTTTGTGCGTACAATCTTTGTCATTGAGCTTCAGGTATTTGTGCACCACATTTTACATCTGACCGCCTACCACTCATACACTACACTACGCCATCCACCCACATGGCGGCACTCCCCTGTAGTGAGACAGACTGCTTAATAAATGCATGAAGAGGTGGAAGTGACACGTATCTCTGACCAGGGAAAACCTCGGTCCTATATTCCCCCCAATTCTTTCACCTTCAATTCCCAAGAATCCTCCCAAAGCACCTAATAGAATCCTTACATGCAGGGGAATCAATGACATAATGTAAAAAAAAATGAATATGACAAAAGAAAAGTTTGCAAAGAGCAGACCACAAGTAAAATATACATGAATGCATAAAAACCTCACCCTTAATCCCTCTTCGAGACAACCTGCTGAAGTGTTTTATGCTCAGAGCTTCTTGTAAAACTGAATGCAGATAACATTTTCACTATTTTACTACTCCGCTGACTGCCTGTTTTATTTCCTTTCCTCCACGGAGCAGAGCCAGGAGAAACAGCCATAAAAAAATAATCCAGTCAACAGGATGACTGCATCATTATGTGCGGACCATCTGCAGAGAGGTGTTACATGACTGGGGCTGAAGGAAGCTGGTTCGCGGCAGTAGTATCTGTGACTAGTAACTGTTCTAAAACACACAAGTTTACTTAATTAAATGGTGAAAAAGGCATTGATGTGATTTCGTGTCCTCCTACTCTTGGCTTCATTTGCGCCAAACAACCGCTCTCAGCACGCCAGGTGACTGGACCAAGCTTTTTTGTTCAGAATGTGCGTCTTATTTGCATAAATTAAACAACTGGATGGGACAAAGTGACTCTGCAAGGTTACGTTGATCAATTGGATGTGCGACAACTGTGTGCAACCGAGACTTAATCTGTATACGAAGTGCTACGACGCAGCGGCCGTCTATTTTTCCCATGCCAAGTTATACGACTTTGTACGTTAAACCTAATTCCTGTGTGGTTAAAGTCACAGCCCAGCGTCCCTAGTACACTTCGAGGGGTGTTTCGTTGATTCTGCGATGCGAGTAAGATGCAAAATTGAAAGAAAAAGAGGGTACTCTAGACATCTCGGTCCGGCTCAGTTGTGCTGGGTGTCTTGCGCCATATGGCGTATTGACGCTAGGTTATGAGGACACGTATATCGCAACCAATCGTATATCAGATTAGTCACACCAATGACAGCTAATATCTGATTGCATGTAGCGGGTTATCTCGCAATACATTTTTAACTTTTAATTAATTTATTTACATGGCTTTAGATGGTCGCTGCTTGGTCTTCTGCACATGTGCGGCAGTATCTTACCACTGTGTTAGAGCGCCACAGTGGAAGACAGACATGTTCCAACATAGCTCAAGAGAGATCCTGCAATATAGCTTATTTATAAATCCTGAAAGGCATACAGCTGGCTTGTACTGTATATGCACCGCTTCCCACATACATAACCGGCTGGTCATCCGTATGTTCTGCTCCACCCAAGATACTGTGCACATAGAGTTACTCAGAATTTCGATAATTAACTGATCTGTGTCCAATGCTGTGTCTATGTATGAAAGAGCTTGGATTTGTGAAGCCAATGGAGGGCATTTCGATGCAAATCCTGGCGACTGCGACAATTCCATATTTTCAAATGGGTATACTTTACTTCTGGTCATAGTGTTCCAAACTGGGAAAAAAGGATACGACCCCGTTCGATCCTGGTGTTCCCATTTGGGAATAATGTTGGCTCACGAAATTAGCAACAACATAATTTCATAATACTTTTTTAAAAGATAAGTTTGAAATTAAGAAATACTCCAGCAAAAATAGGTTAATAGTATTTCAGCCCCCTGTGTAGATGTGTCCCTCTGTATCTGGGAGGTGAGTACATTTAACTGCAATGTAATGGTGTGCTGGGCATAGATGCTAGTATAGGGACCTGCAGAAATAAGGGGTCCCTTGTCGCTGGGCTGCAGGCTTATATGCTTTGATCAAATCATAACAAAAAATTACAGTGTAAAAAACAATACTTTATTTGATCTCCTCTCGATGGATGAATGGAGAGAGAGAGAGAGAGATTAGAGAGATGAGGAAGAGAGGGAGAGGGAGAGATAAGAGAGAGGGGGACAGATGAGAGAGAGAGATGAGAGAGAGAGAGAGAGAGAGAGAGAGAGAGAGAGAGAGATATATGAGGGAGAGATAAGAGAGAGACAGAGAGAGAGATTAGAGAGATGAGGAAGAGAGGGAGAGGGAGAGATAAGAGAGAGAGGGGGACAGATGAGAGAGAGAGACGAGAGAGAGAGAGAGAGAGAGAGAGAGAGAGAGAGAGAGAGAGAGAGAGATATGAGGGAGAGATAAGAGAGAGACAGAGAGAGAGATTAGAGAGATGAGGAAGAGAGGGAGAGGGAGAGATAAGAGAGAGAGGGGGACAGATGAGAGAGAGAGACGAGAGAGAGAGAGAGAGAGAGAGAGAGAGAGAGAGATATGAGGGAGAGATAAGAGAGAGACAGAGAGAGAGATTAGAGAGATGAGGAAGAGAGGGAGAGGGAGAGATAAGAGAGAGAGGGGGACAGATGAGAGAGAGAGAAAGAGAGTGAGATGAGGGAGAGGGAGATGGAGAGATAAGAGAGAGAGAGAGATGAGGGAGAGATAAGAGAGAGACAGAGAGAGAGATGAGAAAGATAGAGAGAGATGAGAGAGAAATAAGAGAGAGGAGAGAGAGAGAGATGAGAGAGAGAAAGAGAGAGAGAGATAAGAGAGGGAGAGAGATAGATAAGAGAGGGAGAGAGAGTGAGAGAGATAGATAAGAGAGAGAGAGAAAAGAGAGATATGAGAGAGAGAGAGAGAGAGAGAGAGAGAGAGAGATGAGAGAGAGATGTGAGAGAGAGAGCGAGAGAGAGAAAGAGATAAGAGAGAGGAAAAGATAAGAGGGAGAGGGAGCAAGAGAGAGATGAGAGAGAGGAAGAGATAAGAGGGAGAGGGAGCGAGATGAGAGAGAGAAAGATGAGAGAGAGATGAGGGAGAGGGAGAGATAAGAGAGGGACACGGAGAGAGAGATAAGAGAGGGATAGAGAGATGAGAGAGAGAGAGAAGAGAGAGAGAGATGAGAGAGGAGAGATGTGAGAGAGCAGAGAGATTGATATGAGAGGGAGAGTCAGAGAGAGGGAGAGAGAGATCAGAGAGAAAAAGATGAGAGAGAGAGAGATAAGAGATGGATAGAGAGAGAGAGAGAGAGATATGAGAGGGAGATAAGAGAGGTATAGAGAGATGAGAGAGAGAGAGAGAGAGAGAGAGAGAGAGATATGAGAGGGAGAGTCAGAGAGAGAGAGAGAGAGTCAGAAAGATAAGAGCGAGAGATAAGAGAGATATGAGAGAGAGAGAGAGAGAGAGAGAGAGAGATGTGAGAGAGAGATATGAGAGAGAGAGACATGAGAGGGAGATAAGAGAGGTATAGAGAGATGAGAGAGAAAGAGATATGAGAGGGAGAGTCAGAGAGAGAGAGAGAGAGAGAGAGAGAGTCAGAAAGATAAGAGCGAGAGATAAGAGAGATTTGAGAGAGAGAGAGACAGAGAGAGAGAGATGTGAGAGAGAGAGATATGAGAGAGAGAGAGAGAGATATGAGAGAGATATGAGATATAGATCTAATTTATATCTCTCATATAAATTAGATCAGCAGAACATGTAATAAGGTTGTCTTACTTAATTGTTTTATTACAGGGCGCCTGTGTGAATGGATTATATGTTTCCCTGCCAAAGTGCCCTGTGCCATATTACTTCTCTCCAGGCGACAATTAATGTATATTGCTCCTTGTGACTAACCTAATAAAAACGATATCAATGATGTCATTAAGCCACAATGTGCGATTACAGCACAGTGAATGTTGTCAGGTTATGGGATAATTCTGTTTCCTTCCTGTTAAAGTGTTTTAATCATTTTCATGCTGTTCACATATATATTGGCCCACCACGGTAGTGACGTTTATAATGTACAGTGGCCCTAAGCCTGGCATGAAGGGGGACAGGGCAGTGCTAGACAGTCATTAAACACACTTCTCACGAAGCATGTGGGATTTATTTGTCATTATAATATTGAGCAACAGTGAACTTTTTACACGTAACGAAGGCCGACATATTTAATGTGAGTCAAAAAAGTGAAAAAGTACAAAAACGTTAAAGGGACTCTACAATTCTTTTTTTCATCATTCTTTTGCATTTGTGTAATTCCATTTTTGAGGGATGTTTGATGGTGTATTACAGAACTCATCAGTCAGTACAGTTGCCCTTGTTTCTCTCCTATTCCCCATATTCCATTTTCTTCTCCCCCCTCCCTACAGCTTTCCTGTTAATCTTCTTATTGCACAATACAGAGCTGATTCTGAGTTGGATGGATCTCTGGGGGTGATTCAGCTGTGGCCACAGAGGATATCGCAGCTGGTATCAAGGTAGCACCTGCGATAGTACTAATGTGGTAATACAGTAGGAGGAGTCACGCCTCCTGCGTGCATTACTGATCCGAGCTGCGTCCTTGGACACAGCACCCCATCATCTGTGCTACCATCGTCCGGCTGAGTGACCATGAGGTCACGCAATCTGGCCTTTGCAGATGAGTAAAAGAGGCCAGGAAATCTCCATCGGCCGTCGGATATCCCAGTCTCTCCACCCTCCCTCCCCACCAACGCGTCGACGCAGCTCCGTTTTGAGAAACGGAGGCTGTTACCGACCCCACCCTCCCACAAGTGGCAGCAGACTGTCAATCGCTGACAGTCTGCTACCCGACTGCACGCATGATCACTGACCCGTTCCGCACATGCGCAGAATGGTTCTTGCGCACGCGCACATTTCCAAATTTCGCAAATGTCCGTCCTATTCAGAGTCAGTCGGAACTTGGCTGGATCTGTCCTTTCGTGAAATAGGACTTTTGGGGAAATTATTCAGAGTCGCACGTAAGGGAAGGAAAGCCAATTTCTGATGGATGCCTTGCACCCAGCATGGGGCTGGTGCACGTGCCGATACTAATGATGACCGGTGGGCGTCGCGGCTTCTCGTTTTCAAACACACAAATTCTCACGTTAGCTGTACAGAATCTTGCATTAGCATCATGTAGTAAATCATTCAATTGCAGAATCATCCTCCACCTCTTTAATAATACAGTAACCTGTGGGTGTATGGAGGTGACATGGGATGGGGATACAGGACGGGCTATTATGTCATTGGGGGTATTGCCATGTCTGGGAAAGACTCCACATGTGACAGATAGCTGGCAGCAGACACAAACCCGTGAATCAGACCATGAGTAACACACACATTCTTCTGCACAAGACGACGTTATGCAAAGACAATGTTTGGAAACACAGACTTCAAAATGCAAGATCGATGTAAGCAATAAATTATATCATTACAACAGTTCAAGACCTGAAATAAATGACCAGAATACATCGCCAAGTGGGGATTAGAAGCGCTGCTGAGATCACTTCGCAGTCGCATAAACACTTTGCAGAGACATACTGTTGGCTGAAGTTATAAAAACATATTTTTTTATTTACTTTGCAACATTGTACCAAAAGAATTAAAAGCGCAAAAAAATCCCAGAAGAATTAATACATTCTTAGCAGTTTGCTCTGATGGGATCCTCCTTTCAGCTGAAGCTGTCCATAGTCCTGTATTCACCATCCTGAACCAGACTGACTTTACCTTACGGAGCTGAGGGCCTGATTCAGACCCGGTCGCTAAGATGCGTTCACTTGTAGCTGTCCGATGTTCGCATTCGCTAAGAAGCGTTCGCTCGCCGCACATAGACAGCCCAGCAGAGTGAGTGGCAGGAGAGGCCGTTTGTGGGTGGTGACAGGGGCTGGCTACTATAAACGGGGGAGTGGTGGTGCAAACGTGGGCGTGCCTGAGCGTCTCAAAGCCGTTTGAGAGGCATGTATATTTAAGAGGCAGCGTCATTGTACACGTCACCTGGCTGGTTTTACACTAAAGTGATCGCAGTGCTTGAGGTAGGGTATAGTCAACCTCAAGCACTGCGTATGGGGCCGATGGTACCCCGATGTACCGATGTTTGTATACACTTCCTGGAGATGACGTCCGCAAGTGGGCATCTTAAGATAGACTGGTGGGCATCTATATACATTAAGCGATCGCACGCCAAGACATAGTGGGCGTGCTTATGCCTTGCCATGCGATCGCCTGCCGTGTCGTCACTTAGCCGAATTTGCATACGCTGAGTGCGAGCATACGCATCTAGCGAACAGGTCTGAATCAGGTCCTGAGTGCACTCTGTGTCCCTCCCATCCGCCAATATCTCATAAAAATGAGAAGGGAAATCACTGGCCTTAGAAAAGATATCTCAGTCTAAATGAAACAGGATAGTGTGTTTATGAATTCCAGTGTCACCGCCAGTTGGATCTCTATCACCTTTTGGATGGGATGCATCAAGCCCAAAATGCGGTCAAAACTCAAAAAAATTCTGTTTTCAAAGGTTTGTCGGCGAACGACATATACATCAAGCGCCGGAAAGCAAAAGTTTCCAGAGCTTGTACAGTACTAGATAGGCAGCACCATCTTTAGATGGCATTGCCTAATAGAAGCCTAGGGGCTTCTCTCTGCTGCATTCCCCGAGAAAGAACCAATATGATCCCTTCCAGTGTCCCGACGGCTCGCTCATGGGCTGGTCAATGCCCGCGCATGCACAGAAAGACTCCCGGGTCATAAACCTGAAAAATTGAAGACTGCTCACACCCCTAGGGGAGTGGCTAAGGGGTCTATTTACTAAGCAGTGTTAGGAGACAGAGTGAAAAGTGATAAGGTGCCAGCCAATCAGCCACAACTGCCATCTCACAGGCTGTGTTTGAAAAATGACAGTTGGGAGCTGATTGGCTGGTACCTTATCACTTTTCACTCTGTCTCCTAACACTGCTTAGTAAATAGACCCCTAAATCTTTAAAGCATTCGCCTGCCCCTTACCCCCTCCTCTCTAAATACAGATTTGGTGCCATGCGCACTTGTTCATTGCTGCTCTACTATAATCACTAGTGGGAAAAAGATTGGGATGGTGGGAATGGGCACTCAAACTGGCACTGTCCTGCCCAGATCGGGACAGTGGGGTGGTATGCCAGGGGTGTAACATCAGGAGCGGGATGCAGGAAGGGAGCAATGCGGTCAAACCCCGAAAATGCAGGTTTCACAGCATTTTTCATATGGAACAAGCCCCGGAATGCGATGCACACTCCGGGACTTGGTTGCTGTGGGTAACGCAATCCTACTTATGGTGTTGCCCATAGAAGCCTGTGGGCTTCTCTCTGCAGAGTGCTGATCCCTCCCAGCACCCCCCACGGCGCAGAAGGACCATAGACCCGGAAGTCCCTCCATCGCAAAGAGCCACTCTTACCGACAGAGCGGTCCTTTGCGGTGATTGTCATGCATACCGGCGTTACCAACGCTGGTATGCATGCGATGACCGGCGGAATGCATCGTGAGTGCAATGCGTCATGCATCCCGCCCCTGGCGTGCTCTAGTGATTGGCTCTTAGAATGTAAGTAAGGATCAAAATAGGGACCTGTGTCTATAATGAATAAGTTTGATCTACAGTAGGAACTGTGTTTAAGACAGAAGAAAGTTTTACACTTGTATTTAAGTGTCTCTGTCAATCTTTCTGTTGAAACAGGTCTAATATTGTGATTGGCTAAGGATTGATACAGTGGCATGAAAAAGTTTTTGCTCCCATCCTGATTTCCTCTATTTTTGCATATTTATCACACTTAATTATTTTAGATACTGTATCAAAGCAAAACTGAATATAATGTAAGACAAAAACACCCTTAGTAAATGTAAAATACTAATAGGGGTATTCAATATGAAACGTTAACTTCACTGCCGAAGTTAACGTTTCATATCAGAGTTTTTACCTGCGTTAAAGTATCGGGCGCGCTCCCGCTTATCCCCGTATTCAATATAAAATTAACGAAAACGGGAAACTCCGAAGTTGGATTTGCGTAAAGTTACGAATTTTTCCTTTAAAAAATTGTAAGACCCCCCTAAAGTTGTAAAAACATGGGGGAACACTATGGGTACCCCCGTTTTAGCCTTTAATTGAAAGTCAGGGATTTAAATAGCCGCAGCAGGTGTTTTTTTCCCGACATTGAAGAAGTGATGCAGAAGAGCACTTAGGTTATTTTTTTCGTTTTTTTAAGTGGTCCCATCAAATTTGGGGTACATGAAAATGGGTACTAGCATATTTTTAAGTACCTAAAGTAAATTTTAAAAAATTCTGCATTTGTGCATCTGCCGCTATAATTCTATTCTTCAAAACACCTGCAGCATACATGCAGAATAGCCCTGAACCAATTTCCCTAGTTGTTAAACAATTTTTTCCCATTTATTTTTATTTCATCCAATTTTTAAATACATTTTTTGGGGTGTCCCTATTTTTTTTTAAAACTTTTTTTGACACAGTTCTTTTTTAAATGTCAGTCCCAGGGGTGCAGGCTATTTTTTTTAAGCCTGCACCCCTAAACCCCAATTCTGCACTTTTTTTCGACACCTATTCAATGGTGAAAAGTTATCCCCGTTTTTTATCAAAGACTTTTCAAAACTGCGATAAGTCTTTGAAATTGAATAGGGTGTAAACGTAAAACCTGCGATAATGACGTCATACCTCCGATATTAACGCAAAAACTATGTTATCGCTCCCATGTTGAATACCCCTGTAATACTTAGTATTTCATAAATTAATATGGAAAGGAAGGAGACGAAGAATAGCAATGATAAAATCACAGCAACATAAATCAAATGGAGGCATCAATTTTCTGCAGATTAAACTTTATAACCAAGCGGCAGTGAGATAGTTACGCGATTGGCTCTCCAACAGTGAAATATATTCAAATACTACATTAGAAAACGCAGTTTCTTTCAGAAGGTAACTTGATCACTCACCGTTTCGAAGCAGAGATTGATCGGGAGATTAAGTAGAACCCTCTGCTCTGGTCAGTTTATCGCTTGTGGCACTTATTGAGACATAAAGCTAATTTAAATGAATATAAGTCTTTCTTGACCTTTTCTGGGTAATGAGGAGCTCCAACATGGGAGGCAGCTTTTCCCTATGCAATTCTATGGCGGAAAGAACTCAGAAACATTGGCGGAGTAGTGGATCCTTCCCTTTTAAAAGCTAAAATGTTTTGAAGAGACCAAACAAACGCTATCCTTCAACGATTTCCACTACCATACTTTCAGATGCAACACTATGCCAACTCCGTTGTTGGAGGGTTTTCAGAGCTACTGGTCCAATATGCTGGATTGCCTGTTGGAGTCTCCGCCTGCCGCAGGAAAAGCCATAACTGCACAATATTCTTTCCTGCGTCCTTCGTTAGACCACTCTACTATTTGGTTGGGAGTGCGGCAGTGGCTCTCGGACTTCCCATCACGTAGCGGTCCTATATTACTGAAATATTTAATTTCTTCATGTCATCTACTTCCCTCAATGCAATACCAAGAAATGTTTCTCAGTGCATTTCATAGAGCATATTATTCGCCCTACAGGCAATACCTGGCGGGCACGTCCGCTTCCCATGAGTGTTATCGCTGTCGTCGCCGTCTTTCTCTCCCGCCTTCTTTAAATTTATTTTAAAGAAGTATACAGCGGCATCCCGATGGTTGGTATCCTGACAGGGATAGGGTAAGTATACTAACCCTCCCCCCTTCTCCCCCTATCCCTAACCATCCCTTCCCAGCACCCGAATCCGCCCGTTAGTGCCTAAACCTACCCTCCCCCCTCCGTGCCGAAACCTATCCCTCCCCCCTTAGTGCCTAACATTAACCCCCCCAGTGGTGCCTAGCCCCCCCTAGCGATACCTAACCCAAACCTCCCTCCCCAAAACCTAACCCTAACCCCACTATGCTGCCTAAATCTAACACTCCCCCCCTGCGGGTAACAGCTAAAACGCCCCCGACTTACCTCTGTTCGTTATGGTGTCTGTCTGTATTCTGGCGTCGTGATGAAGATAGACGTCGCTATTTCGACTACTATCTTAAGTCCCGTGTCGGGCTTCCACCGTCAGGATTTAGACCGGCGGCAAGCCGCGGCATCCATGTCCGCCAGACTGCTCACTACATCCCATGGACTAGACCTGCCTCATGCTTTTGATAGGTTACAAGGTGGTTTAGCCCTGTGAACATTTTCATAAGATGACTGAATGTTACTGTGGATAGCATCAGAAGTGGCTTGAGAGGAGGGGGCTTTTGTACAGTCTAAATGCAGCCCTCCCCCCACACACACACCTCACCAGTGCAGTTGGCAAGTAAACCCTAACACTGTTCCAGAGTCTAATTCTCTCCAGGAACATGGTGATTTCTTTACTTTACTCCAGATCTTCAGCAAAATGGCCGCCACACCATTTTCCCAGTCATTTATGCAGCACAAATGGAGGGGATGTAAGTTACAGTATGGATTCAGGGTGTGCGGTGTGGGCCCCCCTGGACCCAGGGTCCCATATGTACTGCACACAGTTAGCATTGCCGCATCACGGATGGACTGTAAGCTGCGGCAGGGACTAATGTGAATGGTTAAATATCCTTGGTAAAATAGCAGTAAATGAACAATAGTGTTAATAATTATTGCCCGCAGGCTAGCTTAGCCCCCTGGTCACTCTAACGTTCTAATGTCTACACGTTGGTTTAGCAGAGTACATTTTGGAACACTTTCACTTCTGGGGGCTTCTATCCCACATAAGGTTCCTTTCACACGGACATTTACATGAGAATGCTAAATTAATAAAAAAAACTCTTCCCGCACAGAGAGCTTCCCATGCAAGTGCATAACCTAATGGTAACCAGAATATTGTTGGCTGACCAAAATAAACAGGACACAAGACTATTGTTCCAGATAATCCTGTAATAATTACAGACAGACTGCTGAACGGCTGAAAGACACTGTGTAATATTATAAAACTTTATCACATACATGGTTTGCAATTTGCAAAGTGTAAATATAATCAATCATGGTAACATAGTGGCAGACAGGTCTGGTAACAAGCAATGAGTATGTAATAGCCAACAAAACAAATGTGTAAATGAATAGGAACCTGTAGCACCCCATAGGATGTTGTTAGCATGACACATTCACGGATAATTGGCAATGTTATTGGCCAACAAAATCTAATCTCATGTGGAAGGTCGTAGTATCCTGGCAACCGGCCAATTAGGAGCGACATACAGAATTCAGGGCCAATAATTATTGACAATAGTTCCAGCTAAAAAGAAATCAGTAACACAAAGGAGCCCAGGTGACAGATGAGATCTATAAGAGCTATAACTATCCCAATACAGGGTTTGGAAAAATAGCAAGTCCCTCCGTCATTTCATTTGCCCCTAATCAGTTATCAAGTAAGGTGACATAAATCAGGATCAACAGGGTGTGTGCGTGCGTGTCCATTTATAATGTAGTGCATCATGGTTATATCTTGATTAATTCTGAAGAAACTTTTTTTGGTATGATCTTGACCTCCTGTAAGTTTGTTATGGAGATTTATCAAACCTTCTAAGGAGGTCAAGTGGAGATGTTCCCCAAAGTAACGAATCAGATTATAGCCATCATTTATCTATACACATTATAAAAATAATAACTAAAATTTGATTGGTTGTTTAGCGCAACGACTCTACTTGCCCTCTTTAGAAGATATGATAAATCTCCCCCTAAGTGTCTCCAGACATGGGCCTAACTACCATAGGTGCATGGGGTGCAGCTCGTATGGGGCTCAGAGCTGAGGGGGGTCCATCTTCATTGTCAAAAGTTACATGTGCTATATACATTTTTCACCATTGGGTGGTACATAGGGGCCCTTACAAACTTTTGCTGTGGGGCCTTCAAATACCTAGTTACGCCCCTGTCTACAGATATGAAGCCTGTAGCCAATCATTTCATCCTGGCGTTCATAAACATGCTAAATAATATCAGAACATGACTCTGCCGCTGCCGCTGCTGTTGGTGGAGACGGTGACTTTCCTCCCAATATTTAAGTTTAAGTAATGCATTTTTTTCTGTGTAATATGATAATCACGAAAAAGGGGGAGGGGGCTTGGACTGCGAACCCTAATTTTAAACATAAAGGGTGGGATGTTCTAACCGTGCGGTGTACATCCTGCCAGTCACCGCACCGTACTAACATATGCGATTAGTATCTCAAAAGGACAGCTATTGCGAAGCTGCTACCGCTGGGTGAGGGGGTCTCCGCTGGTCTCCTCCCCCTCCTAGCCCCTGGAGCTTCCTGCTGGTGACTTCTGCGTCCTGGCTCCTCCTCCTCCCTGCTGCCAGGAGAAGAAGGAGGCGGGGGACCCAGGAGGAGCACACAGGAGGCTGAGGTGAGGGGGGGGGGGCAGTGAGAGGTGCTGGATGACTGCGGAGTGACAGGGAGTGGGGTTGCGGTAAAATGACCATAGGCTTCTATAGGGCAACACCAGAAAAACCTGGAGTTACCCTCCGTATTGAAAATAGGGCGGCCGGGGCTTAGTACATAAGAAAATGTGGCAAAAACCCCGAAAAAGGAAAAGTGAAGACATACCTGTATGTGACAAGGACAGTGCCATGATAGGAGGGTGAGAATGAAGGCAAGAAGTGCGGGAACAGTGCAGTGCCGGTACTAGCCCTGGGGCTGACTACCTTACCAAGTGGGAGTCCGGCGATTCAAATCCCGATGCTAGGAGACCAGAAGTGAAGATCCCGACGGGGTAAGTAAATTAACTAACCCTAACCCTCTCCCTCCCCCTAACCCTCCTTTAGGGGTGCCTAAACCTAACCCCCCTCCCCACAGCCTAAACCTAACCCTCCCGGGGGCGTGCCTAACCCTAACCTCCCCTGGGGTTAACTAACCCTAACCCCCCTTCCCCTGGCCTAACCCTCCCGAGGGGGTGTCTAACCCTAAGTCCCCCCCGGGAGCCCCTAACCTAACCCTCCCCCCCCCGCGGCTGTCTCGCCCGGCGCCTCGGTTTACCTTCGATCGGTAAGCCGGGCGTCGGGCTCCCAGCGTAGGTAAAATGATAGGTGTCGGGATCTCGACGCCTGTCATTAGACCCTTGCCGGGATTAGACAGTCGGGTAGCCGGCGGTTGGCATTTCATCCATTGGCTTCCTGACTACATACCACCATGTGACGCAGCACTGCCTCCCTTGCTCTCTCTCCCCACCCTCTAATGCTGACAAGCCAATATTGGCACCATGCCTGCTGATTCAGATTTCAGCACTTTTCCGTATTAGGGAAGAGACTTAGGGGTCTAGTTACTAAGCTGTGTTAGGAGATAAAGTGAACGGTGATAAGGTACCAGCCAATCAGCTCCCAACTGCCATGTCACAGGCTGTGTTTAAAAAATAGCAGTTAGGAGCTGATTGGCTGGTACCTTATCACCATTCACTTTATCTTCTTACACAGCTTAGTAAATAGACCTCTTAGTAGAGTGTCTCACTCCCCAGGTGACGAGTCTGCATAGTCCACAGCCCTTCTGTGAAGATGCTCACAGCTCCTGTATCCATCTTTCACACTTATAATATTAGCGAGAGCATTGCATTGATCTTGAGAACTGGATTTCAATGTTTTGACTACTCATGTGAACTGTGGAATAAAAACTTATTATTGTTGAAATATGGAGTTCACTACACCTCTGTCTCCATGAATGCTCCATAAGTGAAACATGCCTCTTAACCAAGATAGCCCTTATTTGGTCTTCTGCTCATGTGTGGTACCATCCACTATGTTTCAGTGCCACAGTTCCACATGTTCCACTTAGCTTCAGTAACCCTGCAAATATCCTGCATTGCATCCTGCAAATGCCGCTACATGGCTGCACCGCTACCCTCATACATGACCAGGTGCGTCAAGAGCCGCACCGAGCCCGGAGGAAGAAGCGTGGCCTAATTGTGGAAGGCGTGGCCACGCCCCCTTAGGATAGGGGGAGGGGGTGCTGGGAGCCCCCCAGCCCGGCGCAAAGCCAGGGGGGGGGCGCAATCAGTGTGATCGCTCCCCCCACAGGAATAGGAGACTGCCGCAAGCAGTCTCCCACTGCAACATTGTGTGCTGGGCTGTTGTAAGATTAGAGGGAGGGGAGGGCGGCCCCGGGTCCCTCTAGCAAGCCTGGGCCCAGGTAATTAGCACCCACTCCCTCTCTGCACTACTGTACATCACCATCTGTTCCTCTCAAGAGCCACTCCATCCAGATCCACTGAGTGTATAACAGTGAGTACGGCTGTACAAACACCTTTACTACACTTCAGTAAACCAAACATCTGGTTAAGTACTTGGGCAGTCTGCTGTATCTGGATTCTACTATTTATAACTTGTATATCACCACAAAGAGTACACAGATATCAACAATTATCATGCTTGCCATCAGCTAGGTGGGCGGTGACAACACAGCTGTGTCATTATGACCCTGCCCAGTGCTATGCAATGCAAGGATCATTGTACCACAAATATTCCAGGGTCCGGAAAGACTTTGCTGTGTTATATGGTGAGCAGTACTCTCTATGGACCTGATTCAGAGCCACTCGCTAGATGAGATTGCTTGCACCCAGCGTATGCAAATTCTGCTGAGTACCGGCATGGCAGGCACTCGCTTGGAAAGGCATAAGCACGCCCACTTTGTCTGTGCGAGCGATCACTTTGTGTATGCAAACACCCATTAGCGTATGTAGAGACGCCCACTAGTGCACGTCATCTCAAGGAAGTGTATTAAAACATTGGTACATCGAGGACCATCGGAAACGAATGCAGCACTTGTGGTTGCCTTACCCTGCCGCAAGCACTGCAAGGACTTCAATGTAAAAAACAGGCATGTGACATGTACTATGATGCTACCTGTTAATTATACATGCCTTACAAATGGCGTTTAAACACTCAGGCACGCCTGTGTTTGCACCTCCACTCCCCCGTTATTAGTATCCTGCCCTTGTTACCACCCACAAACAGCCTCTCCTGTCACTCATTACACTGGACTGTCGTTGCTGGGTGACCGAGCGCATGCAGAAAGAAGCGTGCGCATGCGCGGTTGCTTACCATTGGCGGCGTACGAGCAAGTGGTCACCTGAATCTGGTCCTATGTGTTTGAAGATCCTCTCTTCATAGGTTCCGGTTTAGGGTCACCTGGGATCTCTGTACCTGGCATCAGTCAGACTCCTCACAGTACAATGGGCCTGATTCAGAGCCGGTCGCTATTTGCGGTCGTTCGTTCAACAAAAAGGGGTGGCTATTCAAATGAACCGTTCGCTCTTTGCGGTCTGTTGATGCCTCTATTTCTGAACGAGCGAACAAAACTTGCGGTTGTAATTTTGAAAAAGACGCCCCCTGGCCGCTCGCACCATACGACATGTCCGCTATTTATTAGATTAATCGAGTACATCGAACAGCGTATGAACTGTTCGCTATTCTTGTGGCTGGTGTTTGCTACCATAAATTTGCGAGCAGTTCTGGCTATAAAATAACCCAGTGACGTGGTCAATGACGCTCCAGTATTAATTATGCACACCCTTAAAACGCCCGTTTTGACCTTTAAGCACGCCTGCGTTCTGATTTCCACTCCCCGTTTTCAAGCACCTTCCCCTGTTACCACCCACATACGCCTCCTCCTGTCACTCATATTAGCAGGCATTCGCTATTTAGCATACAAACGATTTTCGGCCGCACTGACTGGTTCGCGCATGCGTATTACGATCCGTACGCATGCGCAGTTGGGCAAACATCGCTCGAAGCGAACGAGCAGCAGCTTACGAGCGGCTCTGAATCAGGCCCAATGTCTCAAGCATGATCCTCTGTCTCTTATTCATTTCAAATATTTTTATTTCCTCCCAATGTATTACTCATTTCATCCACAGTGATGGATATTTCAATTGTGATACTTACTAATTTTCTGATTTAAAATGCTTTATATAATGCAAGTGAAAGATTGCTTGCATCTTTACTGTAATTTCTTCATATGTGCTGCATATCTGGGGTGTGCCGGGGGCAAGCATGGGCTCGATGGATTTGAGGCAGTGTGAAAGGTTATTTTGTAGAATTTTGTTTGGGTTACATTCAGTGTCTGATTTTTCCTAGCCCCACCCCAGTGAAAATCCCCCACCCACAGGGACTGCCTGGCAGTGACTTCCCATTGGAAGTGCTCCCTGCTAATCACATCAGGACAGGGGGGGGGGGTTTCTCCCAATGGGAAGTCACTCTCCAGCTATTACAGCAGCCCTGGCCGGCTTATAGGGGCTGCAGCCGATACAGCCCCTAGAAGCCCTACAGCTTGCTAATTTGTGCACGTGCACACAATAACAGACCCCTCCCCCTTTCCCCGGCCAGACAGGTTAGGAACCGCCATTGGTTACATTGATATAGGGTTATCTCCTTTTCATTTTCAGATTCCTGAAGCGAGGGTCTGACCAGGGGTATGGCCAAAACTACATTTTATGTACCAGAGCTCCCTCATGCCACTTTATACTGTAAGCCTCAGAGGCCCCTCATGACCTTATACGCCAGCCCAGAAACCCCTCATGCCCCTTTATATGCCACAGAGGCCCCTTATGCCCTTATATCCCAGGCCAGAACCCTCTATTGCTTATTTGTATGCCTCATAGCTCCCTAATGCCCATTCATGCCAGCCCAGAGACCCCTCATGCACCTTTATATACCTCAGAGCCCCCGCATGCCTGTATGTGCCAGCCCTGAGACTCCTCAGAGCCCCCTCATGCCCTTATATCCCAGGCCTGTTATCTCATTATAATCCTCAGAGCCTCCTTATGCTCCTTTATATGCCTCAGGATCCCTTCATGCCCTTATATTTAAGCCCACAGCCTTTTCATGACCCTTTACATGCCTCAGAGCCCTCTCATTCCTTTATATGCCAGCCAAGAACTTCCCCATGGCCCTTTACATGCCTCAGAGCCCTCTCATTCCTTTATATGCCAGCCAAGAACCTCCCCATGGCCCTTTATATGCCTCAGTTCCCTAATGACCTTATATGCCAGCCCAGAGCCCCTGATGAACCTTTATATGCCAGCCCAGAACCCCTGATGAACCTTTTTATGCCTCAGAACCCCTTCCTACCCTTATTTGCCAGTCCAGATCCCCATCATTATATGCCTCAGAGATCCCTCATGCCCTTAAATGCCAGCCACAGAGCCCCTTCAATCAAGCCCTTTTATATGCCAGCCTACAACCCCTTCAGGCCTGACACACATTTCATGTCAGTGCCCAGACTGGCCAAACCAACACGTCAGCCTGATATAGTATAACGCTTACTGGGTTGGTCCATTGTACGTGAGAAAAATCATATTTAATGCCATGTCACTGCGTCTCCTTAAATCTCCCATTAACGACAAGAAAAAAATAATGATCAAACAGAATCATGGGTTTTACTTACTGTGACTGGATAGCTTCCAAGTTATTGATTCAATTACACATAATAAGATTAGGTTAGTGGAGTGCTTTATGCACTAAGCAAAGGAAAGTTCCCAATGTCATTGAATTACAATTTTAGCAATTACTATATAAGTGATCCCATTGAAAGACAACTGCTACGACAAAGTGCTTGACTTTGATGTTTGTTTTTAAATATTTAATTTTTAGAAAAAATATGAAAAATCTATATACAACATCGAATGAGACACCGTGGTGTTATTTTATTCTGTGCGGTCAGGTCCTCAATGACCGTGACGCAGTGGGTTAGGAAGGGTTATATAGATTATAGGATATTAGTGACTACCTCTCTCAGGGGTCTATTTACTAAGCAGTGTTAGGAGACAGAGGGCCTGATTCAGAGCCGGACGCTCTGAAAGAGCGCTCGCTCTGAATCAGGGCTTTTTTTTTTTTTCGGTGCGGCCTCCGGGCCGCTTGCATAGCTGTGGGTGGTCACCCACAGCTATTGCGAGCGGCCAGGTGATGGTCGAGACTATCGCGACCATCGGGGTTTGCAACGAGACCCTTGTGGTAGGGTCTGGTTCCCTCAAGCCCCCGTGAGCTTCTGGCTCTTAATAGAGCCGGAAGCTCACCACTGACATCACTCGTGATGTCAGTGGGGCCGCCCCCAAACGGCAGGCGTTCCGTCGGGAATGCCTTCATTTGGCCAGCCACACCCCCTCCCCTCCTCCAAAACAGTGCAAGCTGTCGATGAAAATCGACAGTCGTCCCCTTTTGGTGCAAGACCCGGAGTGACGGAGCGCCCGTCGCTAGCCGGGTCTCGCGCCTGCGCACGTTGGAGCCGGCTCTGGCGTGCGCATGTGCAGTGGCCAAACATCGACCTGCTCACGAGCGCATAGCGCTTGCGAGCGGGTCTGAATCAGGCCCAGAGTGAAAAGTGATAAGGTGCCAGCCAATCTGCTCCTAACTGTCATCTCACAGGCTGTGTTTGAAAAATGACAGTTGGGAGCTGATTGGCTGGCACCTTATCACTTTGCACTCTGTCTCCTAACACTGCTTAGTAAATAGACCCCTCAGCCTCCATCTACTGCTCTGACAATGGACTCTGCTGAGTTTCCGGCACACTGATCAGGTGCTTTATGAGACCTTCTGAAGAGGATAAGTCTATATTTTATCCATAACAACCAATCAGATTCTTGCTATCATTTATCTATTGCATTCTGTAAAATGATAGTTGGGACCCGATTGGTTGCTATGGGCAACATCTCCACTTCTAAAAACCAGCACTTTAGTAAATATACCCCTTGTAGTCCTTTGATGAAAGATTGACGGTGGCAGAATATTTGTTTAACCTGCAAAAACTGTTCCTTCATCAACAGCACAATACGTTCTATCATGGCAACCAGCCCATTAAACATGTAAGTTTGTTCATGTGCAACACCGCCCAAACATAACTATTCCATTTACTGTACTTTACAGCGAGTACCTGATGTGGGGCAGATTATGGGTGTGTAAATGACAAAGACGTACTGTAGGTCTCCGGAGTGGAATGACAACAGTGTTTACAATAAAAGTGTAAGATTGCCTGTTAAATCTGTTTGTGTGGCCTTTTATTGCAGCTATGGTGAAAGCAGAATTAGTTAACTCTTGCTGTGCTGACCAAATCTGTATTGTATTTATTATTATTACCAGTTATTCATATAGCGCACACAGGCCCGGATTAAAGGGGCCCCACACCCTCTAGGGGTTAAAGTGAGCCAGAATCAGTTCAGCCTCCTCTGGCTCACCTAACCCCGGCGCAGCAGGGAGGCTCCATATGCCGGGGGCCCGCTGAGATTAAGTTACCAGCAGGCGCCTGGCTCCCTCCCTGCTGTGCCAGCGGCAGCCGGAGGCTGGAACTCACACCTGAGCTCCGGCTTCCGGCTCCCACAGTGTGCAGTGCGTCATGACGTCTCTCCCATAGTTACGAGGAGCAGCCAGCCGGATGGATGCGGGGTTTATGGTAAGTATTGTGGCTTTTTTTTCTTTTTTTTTCTTGTAAGTAGCTTCACTACAGGGGGCACTACTACATGGGGCACTACTTCTGGGGGCTTTACTGCTGGGGGAATTACTATTGGGGGTACTACTACAGGGGGCATTGCTACAGGTGACATTTCTACAGGGGGCACTACTACAGGGGGCACTACTTCTGGGGGCATTACTAACTGGGGGCATTACTGCTGGGGCACTAATGCAGGGGGAATTACTATTGGGAGCACTACTACAGGGGTCACTACTACAGGGGGCACTATTTCTGGGGGAACTACTACAGGGAACTTTACTGCTGGGGCATTACTATTTGGGGCTCTACTACTGGAGGTAGTACTACAGGGATCATTACAATTGGGGGCACTACTACAGGGGGCATTACTACTGGGGGCATTACAACAGGGGGCATCACTACTGGGGCATTACCATTGGGGGCACTACCACTGAGGGGATGACTACTGAGGACACTACTAATGGGGGCATTGCATATGGGGCACTGCATAAGGGGCACTACTCCTGGGGCACTGCATAAAGGGCACCACTACTGTGGGCACTGCATAAGGGGCACTACCACTGTGGGCACTGCCACTACTAGGGGCACTGCATAAGGGGCACTACCACTACTGGGGGCACTGCATAAGGGGCACTACCACTACTGGGGGCACTGCATAAGGAGCACTACTGCTGTGGGCATTGTATAAGAGGCACTACTACTGTGGGCATTATGTGTATTAGGGGCACAACAACTGTGGGCATTGTGTATAAGGGGCACTGCTGTATGTCGTAACATGAATAATGGACACTACTATGTGGTGTAATGTGAATCAGGGGCACTATGGGCGGTGTAATGTGGATAAGATTGCGCTACTGGTGAGTAATATCTCATGTGGGTGCCTATATGTGTTTTTTTTTCCTGTGGGTGTATATTGTGTTTTTTACGTGTGTGTGTCTGTGGGTTTTTTTTTTCATGTGGAGCCCATGGGCCCCATTTCACAATGAGACATAACCCCTAAAGCACTCACTAAAGGGGTTATGTCCTCCTTTCAGTATTTAACAAACAGCGCTGAGTTTAGCTTATTGCTGTTTGTCAGTGTACCGCTTACAAGCGATACGGTCCCCATTTTGGCCATATTTAATAGGGGCCCCCACATGTTTGTTGCCCAGGGCCCCACACAGATCTTAATCCGGCCCTGAGCTCACACATATGTAATACCCCGCTATAGTATTCTATGCAAGGGAGCTCTTTGGGAAGTTACCCGGGACTGGGATATGTCAATTATCCCGTGATTCCCGCAATATCAGACCATTCGGTACTCAATGCTATATTTTATTAGCAAGAACAGGCAAATTATAGATAGAGCAAACAGTGGAATTATTACTTTGTTTCATGCAGACACATTAAAATATACATTTCAATTTCAGATTTCACTCAGAAAACACACTTGTCCCGATTTAGTTTATTATACAGGAAACTCCACCTTCCCTGAGCTGCAGGCCTGCGAAATTGAATGAATTTAAGACACACAGCAAGAAAACAGAATATTGTATAACTTTGCAACTTTGCTCCCTATATATATTCTGCAAACCTAAATAGCTAGCTTTAACTACATAAGTCTATACCTTATAACCGTTGCTGGCCAGATAATTCTTTAACGGTGGTGCACTGTAGTAACTGTATAACCCTATACTGCCCAACAAGGGCTGAAGGCTGAGAAGAAAGCTGAATCAGTAAAGTAGGGTAGTTGAGCTTGTGGTGCGATTGCTTAGTCTCTGCAGTAACTTATGTAACAACTCCTCAATTGTAGCTCTTCCCTGTATCTAACGATTCTGGGCCATAAGTTCAATAAATTACACTTGCATCGTCCTTTTGTCTGCAGTGTCGTTTACTTTATTTTATCTATGTGTCGACAGTTACTTAGGATACGTTTGTGGCAAACAGCTAATGGGGAAGGGTGCAATAAATCCTCTTGTTAGGAAGTACGTAGCAATACTTGCACGGTATGTCCCTTGTAGAAGCTGTGACTACACTGGTTACACTGAGCGTATGATTTAGGAAGTACGTAGCAATACTTGCACGGTATGTCCCTTGTAGAAGCTGTGACTACACTGGTTACACTGAGCGTATGATTTAGGAAGTACGTAGCGATACTTGCACGGTATGTCCCTTGTAGAAGCTGTGACTACACTGGTTACACTGAGTCTATGGAGAGTAATAATGTATCGGAGTAGGAGCTCTCTACCACTGACTAGTCGGTATTGACTTCCAGGGGCCAGCTAATTAGTGAATTGCCCAGCTGTGTTTGTGCGCTTACAGACCTGTTTTGAGGAGCCTAGGGAGAGGATGGGAGTCACTTCTCCGGATAATCACCACTCCTTCAGTCAGCTCTGCCCTCCACTGCACTCTCAGTACCTCGTCGTCGCCCTCAGCCTGCCTCCTGACTGCTTACTGGCTCAGGGAGGAACACCCCGTAGGGCTGGCTTGACTCTCCTCCAGTCCGGCCCCCTGCTCCTCCTCCAGCGGCCTTCGTCAATCAAGCAGCGGGAGTTCCCTGCCGTTCAGCCGCGCTGCTGCTGCCACCGGGGACCAGCGCTAGGCAGACACATCCCGGCCGCCGATCACCACAGTGCAATGGACCGCTGTCTCCGACTTACTCTCTCCAGACCAGCGCAGTGGCCCTCCCAGCTTCACAGGCAGTGCGCAGACCCTGCGCTTGATTCAGCTACCTCAGGACTACGCTAACCATCACCCAGGTAGTCCTTTTATCAACTCCCTCCAGGTACCTCAGCACACGCCGGCTCTCTTCCCGTCGGGGTCGCGTGAGCCGCTCTGCTCTGGGCTCGTGGCCAAGCAGGACTCCCCTGCTAAAGTCTATGGGAAATACTGATCTCGTGCCATGCCACAATTTGAGTCCATGACAGGCAGGGCAGTCCATAAATGGGGACAATACCATGGGCATATCAAACGGCATATAGATGCCAACATCAATACAGGTGCAACGAAATACAGTTAAAAGTCACTATCAATACACCCTTGCATGTACAGATACAGAGATTTTACATTTACTGGTACTCAAATATGACATTCCCAATACTAGGGGTACCACATATTCCCCCCCACTAAAACAGGCGTGTCCTCACGCGTGGCATAACATACACTTTCGAAAAGTTGCACATTTCTAACATTACAGTACTTTTGTGCTGCTTGGGGTACCCATCGGGCATCACTGTTGTTACCGTATTGGGATTTTCCCTTTGGTACTGCGAGTTGACCGCCTAACTTCATAAGGGATTGGATCATTTTGGGCCACAAGGGTACAGTTTCCCTCAGAAGGAGCGGAGGTTACAATTTTAGGATCTATGACCTCAGGGTTGCTTTGGGCTCCGCGAGCCGGCTCTAGTGGGAGTTCCTGATTGTCCCAAGTCACAGGCCAATACATGCTCATTAGCAAGTTCATTGGATGGTGCAGACTCTTGACGTCCCCCAAGGCAGGGGATTCAATGTTTGAGTCAGGTAAGTCTTCAAGTAACTCCCTGAAATCAACAGTAGGAATGTGGCATTGTTTTAGCTGATTACGATGAACTGTATGACAGGCACCACCATTTTCTGGTTGGATACGATACAAGGCCGGGTTTTCTTTAAGTGTCTCAACGATAACATAAGGGGTCATCTCCCATCTAGTATTTCGGCACGGGCCAGACGATTGTAATCCTGCTCTTGCCTTTGTCGTGCTAGCTGAGCCTGTTTTTTGACTAGTTCATGAGCTATTTTCAGCCTACATTGATGTTCGACAACCCATTCAGGCTGAGGGTGGGATGCGAGCCCTCTCTCTAAGGATACACCCAGTCGGACATCGGCGGGCAGTTGACCTTGTCTTCCAAATAGAAGGTAATATGGTGTGAACCCTGTGGATTGATGAATGATGTTGTTGTAGATATATACTACTTCAGCCAACAGAACAGGCCATTCGGCTCGCTGCGGGAGAGGAATGGATCGGAGCAGATTTATGAGAGTGCGGTTCATTCTTTCGCATACTCCGTTCCCTTGCGGATGGTAAGTAGTCGTTCTTAGTTTCTTGCAGCCATAAAGGGTACACAGTTCCTTGAAGAGATGAGATTCGAACGCTGATCCCTGGTCTGTCAAGAACTTGTCCGGATATCCAAAAGTCCGCACAAATGCCCTCCAAAAAATCTCAGCTGTAGTTTTGGCTGTAATGTCTCGCACCGGCAGAATGACTGCATATTTAGTATAGTGGTCCACCATTGTTAACGCGTATTGATAGCCGGTACGGCTCCTTTCCAGTTTTATGTGATCCAAGGTAACGATCTCTAGTGGACGACAGGTTAGAATAGGGTTCAAAGGAGCTTTTTCTGAACCTAGTGGGGCTTTTTTTAAAGGGACACATCCCGCACACCACAGTTCAATGTCTTGACGCATATTTGTCCAATAAAACCGCTTTCGGATATTGTTCTCAGTTTTTTTACAGCCAAAGTGACCGGAGTCATCATGGTAGGCCTTCAGAAGGGAAGTAGCGGCATTTTTGGGTATGACAATTTGGGTGAGCTGGAAGTGGGTCTTAGGGTCAATACTGTGTCGAACTAGGAGACGATTTTGTAAAGACAATCTTTCTTGTTGCTTCCATAATTTTAAAAGTTCCTTGGGGGCCACTTGTCTTTTCTCCATGGTCATTCGGCTGCAACTCTGCACCAGTCCATTCAGTTGCCGAATACTGGGATCACTTTCTTGCCATTCTAGCCAGAGTGCCCCTGTATCACTTCTCACACTATAGACATCCTTTGGTTGAATAACATTCTGTTGAACTGGACCTTGTCTTGAGGGACATAGAGGCATTTCCACCGACTCCTCCAGGTCCTCCGTTTCAGGCTGCTCTTGCTGATGAGGGATTCGAGATAAGGCATCTGCATTGACGTTTGACTTTCCACTCCTATACTGAATGTCGATCTGAAAATTGGCTAACCGGGAAACCCAACGTTGTTCGAGGGCTCCCAATTGAGCTGTTGACAAGTGAGCAAGGGGGTTACAATCGGTGTAGGCAATGAAGGGAGTGGCTAATAGATAATTCTTAAATTTTTCGGTCACTGCCCAGACCAACGCCAACAACTCTAACTTGAATGCACTATAGTTAGCGTTATTTCTCTCAGTTCGTTTTAAACTTCTACTGGCATAGGCAATTACCCGTTCCCTTTCTCCCTGTTTCTGTGAGAGGACTGCTCCCAGTCCTTGATTACTGGCATCTGTGTATAACAGGAACGGGTGGCCATAATCGGGATAAGCCAGTAAAGGTGCTTCCGTCAGCATAACCTTTAGTTGGTTGAAGGCTTCTTGACACTGTCGGGTCCATATTACTTGAACCTTCTGGGTGCAACCGGAATTTGGAACTCCTCTTAACAATTCATGAATCGGGGCGGCAATGCTTGCGAAGTGTTCGATAAAACGCCTGTAGTATCCTACGAAGCCCAGAAACTGTCGCACATCGCGGATGGTGCGTGGGACAGGCCACTCTCGTACCGCCCGAATTTTGTCAGGGTCCAGAGAAATGCCATTGGCACTAACTACATGTCCGAGGTATGACACTTTTGGTTTAAGGAGATGGCATTTGGAGGGCTTTATCTTTAGACCATATTTGACGAGTTGTTCAAGGACTTCTCGGAGATGGTTAGATGATCTTCATAGGTGCGGGAGAAAACAATTACATCATCCAAGTAAAGTAAGACCATCTCGAAATTTCGATGGCCTAGACAATGCTCCATCAGTCGCTGGAATGTTCCCGGCGCGTTGCAGAGCCCGAAGGGCATTCTTAGGAATTCAAACAACCCCATGGGCGTGGTAAAGGCAGTTTTTTCCCTATCCTCCGGCGCTACTTGGACCTGCCAGTATCCACTTGTCAGATCCAAGGTGGAAAAATACCTAGCAGTTTTAAGGGCTGCCAAGGACTCCTCTATTCGGGGAAGCGGATATGCGTCCTTATGAGTTATGTTGTTTAATTTACGGTAGTCAACACAAAACCGTAGCTGCCCATCTTTCTTCTTTACCAAGACCATGGGAGCTGCCCACGGACTGTGGCTTTCCCTGATGACTCCGGATGCCTTCATGTCCTGGATCATCTTTCTCACCGGCTGATACAAAGCTGGGGCCAGGGGTCGGTGTCTTTCTTTGATGGGTGGAGTAGTTCCAGTTGAGATCTGGTGCATCACACAATCAACTTTTCCGAAATCCGAGGGATTAGCACTAAAAGCGAGAGGAATCTCCTGCACCAGTTGGATGACGCCATTCTTTTTCTCCTCTGATGTGTTTTCATCTCTGATTTGTATGGTTTTCCACCACACTTCTTCTTTTGACTCGGGCGGACTTTTGGCAGCCCCACAGTGCTGCTCCACAGTGAAACCTGGATGGATCACATCTTGGAAGGTGACTTGAGATAGTTTAGCAACTGGATGGCGGCGGAATAGCCGGATGTGGTGGTTATGTGGATTCAAGAGTCGGATGGGTACTCGACCACCAATAACCTCTACCAGTGATCGGGCGATGACAATATCTTCTTGATCCGTCCCTTCATTTGGTTCGATAAAGGCCTCATAGTTGGTTCCTTGTGGTCCACAGCGGGCTTTGGCCCATATTACCATCTCGGAGTTGGGTTGCAAAATTATTGGTCGTGAGTCGGCCACTCTGGCTTTCCCTATCTCTCCATCCATTGCAGCAAATTTTTGATGGGCCTGGATGATTTTAATAGTATGTTGCATAATTTGTTTTTCGGACGATGTTTTCCGGTACAGTTCGGCTTTTAATGCAAATATAAGCTCTTCTGGGCAGTTTTGCAGAATGTTCATTCTGATGATGACAGGTACAGCATTAGGGTCTTCCACGTTGGTGACAATACACCCTTGTTTAAGCAGCTCTGCCTTCCCGACCTGGACATCCACCTCCCAATAGCCCTGACAGGAGATTCCCAACCCATTGCTAGCGATAAGTTGTAGCCAGGGTGGAGGGGGAAGAAGAAGTTGTTTAGTCTCCCAATATTTTTGATAGGTTTTGAATTGCATGGTGGTCACCTGGGATCCCATGTCAAACATAGCCAACATTTCCACTCCATTTAAAGTGATAGGGACCACGGGACACTTCCCCAAGAACTGGGGCCACCACTGCTCCGAAGCGGGGTTTAGTCTTCTTGCGTTCCCCTAGGATTGTCCTCCATCCTCGGGGTACTGGAGTTTAAAGGATTGGCTTGACTGCAATTACACTCGATGTGCCCACTTCTATTACATTTGCGGCAAATCGGCCGTCCCAAGGAGTCGAATTGATCCGTTGGTCGGCGCCCACTGGGGCGTGGAGGAGTCCACCAATCCGACATCGCTCTTCTTCTTTCCGTGCGCCATTGAGTTTCCCTAGGTTCCAGACGTTGTCGAGTAAGTTTTTTCATTTCCTGGCACATCTCCGTCATTCCTGTTGCCAGTTTCTCCATCTGACTCGTTAGGTTATGTAAGTGATTAGGTGTAGATGACTGAGCACCTTGTACTGCCTTTTCTTGTGCTTTAGTAAGAACTCCCACGGATGATTCTTGCACTGTTTCTTGGAAGCCTGGCAATTCTGAAAAAGTAACCTCCTCATCCCGAGCATATCCTACGACTTTGATGGAAGCTTCTTTGAAGTCCAGGAAGGAGTCCCTGGGCATTTGTAACCGTAGAAGGCGTAATTGGGTTCTGGTGCTTTCTCCTGTAGCACCCTCAATAAATTGGTTAGTTAGAGTCTCATCAATGTTTCGCACCTCGGTGGCATCCACAGCTTGGATTCGGCGTAGCGCTTCTTGAAGGCTCAGTGCGATACTGCGGAGGGATTCTCCAAACTGCTGCTTTCGGGCATAAAATTTCATTTTTAATTCTGACACGGTACGAATGTCAAAGGTATCGGCCAACCTTTGTAGAATTTGGTCAATATTTTGTTTTTCCTCTCGTGGCCAGGAAGTAACCTCTCTTAAGGCGGACCCTTTTAATTGTCCAATCAATATTTCAACTTGCTGACGGTCTGTCAAAGGATATAATCTGAACATGCTCCTCATTTTATTTTTAAACTCTCTTAGAGAATTACCTTCTGACTCTTGTTCATCCCCTGTATATGTTGGGAGCCACGGGGCCCCGAAATAATATGGCATTGTTATGGGGTTTAATTGTGCCATTGCCGGACTTTGTTGAGATGAATCTCCTGCTGAACGTTCTCGTGACATCTTGACTTTATTTCGGGCCTCGTATCCTGTTCTTGGGACGCCAACTGTAATACCCCGCTATAGTATTCTATGCAAGGGAGCTCTTTGGGAAGTTACCCGGGACTGGGATATGTCAATTATCCCGTGATTCCCGCAATATCAGACCATTCGGTACTCAATGCTATATTTTATTAGCAAGAACAGGCAAATTATAGATAGAGCAAACAGTGGAATTATTACTTTGTTTCATGCAGACACATTAAAATATACATTTCAATTTCAGATTTCACTCAGAAAACACACTTGTCCCGATTTAGTTTATTATACAGGAACCTCCGCCTTCCCTGAGCTGCAGGCCTGCGAAATTGAATGAATTTAAGACACACAGCAAGAAAACAGAATATTGTATAACTTTGCAACTTTGCTCCCTATATATATTCTGCAAACCTAAATAGCTAGCTTTAACTACATAAGTCTATACCTTATAACCGTTGCTGGCCAGATAATTCTTTAACGGTGGTGCACTGTAGTAACTTTATAATCCTATACTGCCCAACAAGGGCTGAAGGCTGAGAAGAAAGCTGAATCAGTAAAGTAGGGTAGTTGAGCTTGTGGTGCGATTGCTTAGTCTCTGCAGTAACTTATGTAACAACTCCTCAATTGTAGCTCTTCCCTGTATCTAACGATTCTGGGCCATAAGTTCAATAAATTACACTTGCATCGTCCTTTTGTCTGCAGTGTCGATTACTTTATTTTATCTATGTGTCGACAGTTACTTAGGATACGTTTGTGGCAAACGGCTAATGGGGAAGGGTGCAATAAATCCTCTTGTTAGGAAGTACGTAGCAATACTTGCAAGGTATGTCCCTTGTAGAAGCTGTGACTACACTGGTTACACTGAGCGTATGATTTAGGAAGTACGTAGCAATACTTGCACGGTATGTCCCTTGTAGAAGCTGTGACTACACTGGTTACACTGAGCGTATGATTTAGGAAGTACGTAGCGATACTTGCACGGTATGTCCCTTGTAGAAGCTGTGACTACACTGGTTACACTGAGTCTATGGAGAGTAATAATGTATCGGAGTAGGAGCTCTCTACCACTGACTAGTCGGTATTGACTTCCAGGGGTCAGCTAATTAGTGAATTGCCCGGCTGTGTTTGTGCGCTTACAGACCTGTTCTGAGGAGCCTAGGGAGAGGATGGGAGTCACTTCTCCAGATAATCACCACTCCTTCAGTCAGCTCTGCCCTCCACTGCACTCTCAGTACCTCGTCGTCGCCCTCAGCCTGCCTCCTGACTGCTTACTGGCTCAGGGAGGAACACCCCGTAGGGCTGGCTTGACTCTCCTCCAGTCCGGCCCCCAGCTCCTCCTCCAGCGGCTTCCGTCAATCAAGCAGCGGGAGTTCCCTGCCATTCAGCCGCGCTGCTGCTGCCACCGGGGACCAGCGCTAGGCAGACACGTCCCGGCCGCCGATCACCACAGTACAATGGACCGCTGTCTCCGACTTACTCTCTCCGGACCAGCGCAGTGGCCCTCTCAGCTTCACAGGCAGTACGCAGACCCTGCGCTTGATTCAGCTACCTCAGGACTACGCTAACCATCACCCAGGTAGTCCTTTTATCAACTCCCTCCAGGTACCTCAGCACGCGCCGGCTCTCTTCCTGCCGGGGTCGCGTGAGCCGCTCTGCTCTGGGCTCGTGGCCAAGCAGGACTCCCCTGCTAAAGTCTATGGGAAATACTGATCTCGTGCCATGCCACAATTTGAGTCCATGACAGGCAGGGCAGTCCATAAATGGGGACAATACCATGGGCATATCAAACGGCATATAGATGCCAACATCAATACAGGTGCAACGAAATACAGTTAAAAGTCACTATCAATACACCCTTGCATGTACAGATACAGAGATTTTACATTTACTGGTACTCAAATATGACATTCCCAATACTAGGGGTCCCACAAATATTCCGCAGCGCTTTACAGAGGATATTTGGCCATTCACATCAGTCCCTGCCCCAGTGGAGCTTACACTCTATATTCCCTACCACATCGGGAACCAATTAATTTACCAGTTTATTTTGGAGTGTGAGAAGAAACCAGAGTAGCCGAGGAAACTAAGGGGCACATTTACTGAAGTGAGAGTTTTTAGAAGTGGAGATGTTGCCCTTAGCAACCAATCAGATTCTACTTAACAGTTATCTAGCACCTTCTAGAAGATAATAGCTAAAATATGATTGGTTGTTATGGGCAATTTACCCATGTGATGCACTCCGGCCCTTGGTTGCAGTGGGTAATGCCATCTTCATGATGGCGTTATCCTATAGCAGCCTATGGGCTTCTATCGGGAGAGTGCTGAGAGAAGGATCCGATTGGATCCCTCCCAACACCCCCTGCGGCACAACCGTCCTTCTGCTCATGTTCAGAAGGACGCCAAAGGGGCTTCTAGGTCATAGACCCGGAAGTCCTTCCATCGCAAGGAATTGCTCTTACTGAGAGAGCGATCCTTTATGGTGTTCATCATCCATACCCTCGTTACCAACACCAGCATGCATGTGGAGAGCGGCGGGATGCATTGAGTCCCAAATGCGATGCGTCATGCATCCCGCACAGGGAGAGCCGCATTACCTAGCACTTGGAGATGATGTAATCTCCATACGCCGGCAGAGGTAAACCCTGGGAATATACCGGGTCCAGCCTGCGGTGTAAATGGGGTTCATGCTGCTGTGACATGGCTTGAAACCAGTGTTCAGTGTCCCGGTGTGGAAACAGGATTTTGGTGGAAAAAAGGTATTAAGTGATACTAATATTTTGTGGAAATGGTGTAAAAACATAATTTTTCACATTATTTTAAGTTAAAAAAATTATTGATAAATATGCCCCATAAAAATAAAACATCTTATCATAATTTTGCAATAGTGCTGGGCACTTCGTCAGTAATTCTGGTAGCTCCGTATACTCTGTGTTGTTAGAGCAATGTACAGTTAATTTCTTAAAATTGTATACAGTGTCTGACAGTACCAGCCTTGGGGGAATATATTACCCACTTTCATGGCTCTTACAGTAAAAATCCTTTCCAAACCTGAAGATTAAATCTGCTTTCGTCCAGCCTACATAACTTCATATCCCTGCTGGGACCTTAAACCAAGCAATCATTGAGAGTGTAAGCTCTCACGAGCAGGGCCCTCTTCCCTCATGTGCTTTTCCTTTCTTCACGTAGGAATCGGTATGAAATCTCTGCAGGCGGGATACCAATATACCGACAGCGGCATCCCAATGCTCAGAATCCAGACAAGGGTCTGGTAAGTATAGTAACCCTCCCCCATACTTGCCTACTCTCCCGAAAGGGTCAGGTGTCGCCTCCGGCCCCTTGGAAGTGGGCAAGTCTCCCGGCCGGCTCCACCTGCCCGAAACCCCCCGGCATCCGCTCTCACCTTGCAATAGGTGGCTGGTCCGGGGGACTGATGACGCGATTCACACTGAACCGCGTCATCGTGGCCCCACCCACCCGGCTTCACAGTGCCGGTAATCTCGGCATTGTGTAGCGGGGGCGGGGCCACAATGACAAGGTCGCGCCCACCGCCCCCTAAACCACACCACGCCCCACTTGCTGTGCCGAGCTGCCTTTCTCTCCCGGACGAGGCAGCCAGATTGTCGGCAAGCCTGCCCTCCCCCCTTCTCCCCCCAAACCCTCCTTTCCTGCATTTTAACACTAACCCTCCCCACCCCGCACTTTAACCCTCTCTGTTAGTGCCTAAACCTAACCCCCCCAGTGGTGCCTAACCCTAACCAACGCCTGGTTGTACCTAACCCTAACTTCCCCCTCCCCTAGCCTAACCCTAACACCCCCTGTGATGCCTAAACCTAACCCTCCCCCCGCTATAATTTCAATCGGCATCCCGGCTGTCGGGATTCCGGCGTCGGGATGTCCACTTCTGTCGGTATTCTGACACCGGTAGTGGCATTCCAGCGCCAGGATTACGTCAGCCGGGATGCCGGCTGTAGGTATGATAACTACATCCTCTTCACTTATAACATCATCTCCTTCTCGCTGCCAACAGCAGCACCAAACCTTTTGTTTTCGCCGCCCTGCAGTTCAGGTATTATCACTGTTACTGCAGTAATGTGTATAAACCTTGTCCATATTCTGTAGTGTTAGTCTCTTTTTTCGTTGTGGTCATACTGTTTCTGTTTATGTACTCTGTAATGTGCTGCAGACCCCTTGTGGCACCATATAACTAAATAATAATAAACAGGTAGCCTGCAAAACACAAGGACGAGTACATTTGAGAATTTCCTAAATAGATGCAAAAGTATTGCCTTTGGTTTAGATCACTAAATTATCAGATCTGCTCTGTATTACTGTTGGTGTAAACACTGTGGGGCCTATTCATCAACACTAAATGGCCCGATAACCATGTGTAAACGCTAGTTTCCGCATATTTTAGTTACCAGCCTAGTCATCATCAGGGGTCTGAAAAAGACCATCCGATATTCAGCAAACTTGGAAAACTGAAAGTTTTTGGACTTTGCTTCCGAGAACAAGCGCCATCTTCATTCGCATGGGAAGATGTTCCGGGGATGCAAAGAGGGATCCGAGCGAATAATATCACTATGGCTTTGATGTACATTTTCTGAGTTTTACCGCATTTTCCATATGTATCATTGGGTAGCCGCCGGGGCACCGATGAGGAGGGTAACGCCAGCTTTTTATCAGCCCCGTCTATGCGAGCTTCCGTGCATCTACAAGAGCATGTGTTTCACCACCCATGCTGATTGCAAAAAATCCATCTGGAATAGACGTCCCATCTTTATCCGCACGATACGAACGAGCACGAAAGTCGCCCTACCTGCCCGCCACACATCCGACACGACCACTAGACGCATCTGTTCGGTGCACTGTTTTCAGTTTTCAACAGATGCGCAAAATTGCAAGATGCTTCCAAATCAGAATCAGGCCCTTAGGGGTCAATTTACTCAAGTGCGTGTTTTTAGAAGTTGAGCTGTTGCCCATAGCAACCAATCAGATTCTATTTAACGTTTATCTAGCACCTTCTAGAAGATAATAGCTAGAATCTGATTGGTTGCTTTGGGCAACATCACCACTTCTAAAACCCCACACTTTAGTAAATATACCCCTAAGTGTTTCTGGATTTATTTTTTTTATTGTGAACATAGACAGGTTTAAAACCTCACCAGCTGGACGTATATGTTCTTTACTCTAAACTAGCTGTAGGGGGAAGAATGTAAAGGGAGGGTCAATCCAAAGCCATGATTGCGGCTTTAGATTGGTCCTCCTGCTCACACACTCACTTTGCAGCATCACATGATCCTGTTTTTACTCGGAGCAGTAAGTCGAACAATGAAGCAGCCGCTAGATTTCGGGTGAGGGGAAGGACTATGTAACTCATAGGTGGCAATGTGACTTAGTTTTTATCAAAAAATTTATGGCGTGAAGAAGTCAGACAAATCTGTTCATGAAGGATCGCCCACACAATTTTATTTCATTTAACTTTAGACACTTTTGATACTTCTTAAATAGGCCAAGTCAGATTAGTAGCTGTTGGTGTCATAAGTGGGGTATGAAACTTAAAGTGAAGATGTCACTTTCTGTCATTAATAAATAGGCTCCATAGCATACAGTACTTCCCAACATTGAAGGTCTTGATGGATGAACAATTGGTGAGGCCAGGAGCACAATTAGGTATTTGAAGGCCTCTTAACAAAATTTTGTAAGGGCCCCTATGTACCACCCAATGGTGAAAATGTATATAACACATGTAACTTTGACAGGGAAGATGGGCCTCCCTCAGCTCTGAGCCCCATATCAGCTGCACCCCTTGCACCTATGGTAGTTACACCCATGGGTGAGGCCATGGTGAAATGGCTCAGGTAGGTTTTTTATTTTTTAATCCAACACACTGGTCAGACACCTATCTTTGTCATTTTATTGGGAAACCGAACCCCTTTTCTTATACGCCACACCCTTTTAGTCAACAGAAATATAAAAAAGCACTACAGCCTTGCAGCTGTGGACTGAGCGCTAGACTAAAGCAACCAAAAAATAGTGTAAAAAAAAAAAATAATAATAATATATATATATATTTTTTTTTTATAAAAACGGGGGTGGGGGAAGGGAGTTCAAGTAACAAAAGGTAGAAATAAGGATGGGGAAGGGTTTAGGCTGGGGATGGGAATAGAACATTTTTAATTCTCTGGCTTTTCACACTTTCTATTCCCATCCCCAACCTTAACCCTTACCCATCCTCATTTCTACCTTTTGCTACTTCAATTCTTTTTACTTGATTTCCCTTCCCCCACCCCCGTTTTTATAAAAAAAAAAAAAACTATTTTTTATTTTTTTATTTACTTTTTTTTTTTTGGGTGGCTTTAGTCTAGCGCTCAGTCCACAGCTGCAAGGCTGTAGTGCTTTTTAATTTAACATTCATTTCTGAGCTGCTACATACAAATTTCAAGCGCGGCTCGCTATCTATATTTTTACCAGAAATATAAAGCAAGTGTTCTGTTAAAATTTGGACTTTTGGGGGAGTATTGGGTACAACAAGAGTCCAAATTGTTGCTTCATAGTTACAACTGTAACTATGAAGCAACATTTGTGAACATGGCTAATAATGTTACAAACACTACCATGACATCCTATTATATTAGTGAGGGATGTGTACAACGGGGACTTTGGGAGCCCATGTCACCCAACTAATGATGTTATAGGGTCTATTTGTTACAGGGGTTAACTAATATTTTCTATCACCACTTATTGCAGCAATTGAAAATCCTTTTTCAGCCAATCCTTGATGTTGCTAGCGATGGTACAACGATGGTGTGTCTTAGTACGTATCGTGACAAAATAGCATTGCAGCCAGTGGGAGTCTCAGTAGGCTGAGAATCGGTCGTGGTATTTGAATAAAGACGCAGGAGCTTGGCTGCAACTGCGTCCACCTCGGAATCATGCCCTAAATACGACAGCCCGATTGGTTGCCATGGTTGGTATGGAAAATTGTGCACCTCATTGCTATGTTAATGAATGTTACAAAGCACTTTTTCAATATTTGATCAACGCATATTTCAAGTTTAGTTATCGTATTAATAATAATCCAATAATGGACGGGATGCATCAATGAGAAAAATGCGGTCAAACTCCAAAAATGCGGGTTTGACCACATTTCTCATATGCACCATGCCTGGAGTGCATAGTTGCCATGGGTAACGCCATCTTCCTGATGGCGTTACCCATAGAAGCCTATGAGCTTCTCTCCGCAGAGTGCTGATAGAGGGATCCAATCGGAACCCTCCCAGCACCCACCGCAGCATGCGCAGAAGGACGCCGGAGGGACTTATGGGTCATAGACCCAGAAGTTACTCCAGCACAAAGGATCGCTCTTACCAACAGAGCAGTCCTTTGCGGTGATCGTCATGCGTTACCAACGCCGGCATGCATGCGATGACCGGCGGAATGCATTCCGTCCAATGTCACATCTTATTGTTTTCTTTCCTTTCCTTTCAACTCTATATATTAAGTAATAATCCATGAGATGTACATAGAGTGTATTGGGGCACAAGAGGACATCTGCATGGGGCCGCAAGATTTAATGGGACTTCATTGACTGGGGTTATATTTATAATGTCAGATTTAGTATCCTATTCGAATTTCATCATGTCAAATATGTTTAGGAACAAATAAGCTGCACTCAGCACCCCAACCCACCCCCCCCCCACTCCCCCGCACTCCTGTGCCCGTTTTCTCTCAGTTGTCAGATGATGCGGTTTTCCATGTACATGTGTTATAGGACAACCGGCTCTATTTAAGCAAAACAAAAAATGGCTGAGGCCCTGATTCAGAGGCGCTTGCTATTTGCGAGCGCTCGCTCTGAATCAGGACGGGCCATTTTGGTTTTTTTTGACCGGCCCCTAGGCCACTCGCACAGCTGTGGGTGACCACCCACAGTGTGTGTGCGGGCGGCCTGGTGATGGTCGCGATTATCGCGACCATCGGGCTTGCAACGAGAACCTTGTTGTAGGGTCTCGTCCACCGCAAGCCCCAGTGAACTTCCTGCTCACAGGAAGGAAGTTCACTACTGACATCACTGGTGGTGTCAGTAGGGCCGCCCACAAATGGCAGGCGTTCCTTGAAGAAGTCCAGGATACGGACGAAACGCGTTGGAGGCTGCTATTATCTTTCCATTCATGAACTTGCCATTTTTATCAGATAAGCTACGATTTTTATTCCTATTTATTCTGATAAATCTATAGTCCTTTTTTATATATACACATTTTTGTCCTTGGTTTTATGTGTTTTTATGTCATTTATCCTTCATGTAGGAGGATATCTATTGTTGTGTCTGATTAAAATTAATTTATGTTATTTTAAATGAATTTTTGCACTTTTATTGATTCACATTTTAAATTATTTATGCATTTTTTGCACATGTTTATGGAATGTTATGATTGTTAATTCAGTTTATGATCCTTGAAGGATCTCTGCAATAGCACTTTAGTCATATAGACCGTTGTTATTTTATAAGTTATACTCTATATATAACAAATTGCATAAATATTTGAGGATAATGATAATTTGATATTACTATCCTTGCATTAGCACTTTTATTGCACGATATCACTTTATATTGTTAGCACTTTATAATAAGCTATATAAGCACAGTAGGCGCTCTATACCAGCTCCTTGTATTTTCTATTTGTTTGTATATGTAATAGATCACCACTGTTACATTATTTTGCTGGTTGAGCTGACACTCACACATTTTTGGGGGTGCATTATAATAGTGTCACATTATTACAAATTTTAGTGTGAGACAATAGACACACAACTGATAAAATACCACATTGAGGGATTTGCACCCAACTGGCGCTGTGATCTTCTGCTGCACGTTCCTTTAGGAATGCCTGCGTTTGTCCAGCCACCCCCCTCCCCGCCTACAAAATGGGGCGAGCTGTCAATCACAATCGACAGCCGCCCCGTCTTATAGTGAGTCCCACAGCGAGTGCGCACTGCCCGGCCATCGACCCGCTTGTGAGCGCTATGCTCTCGTGAGCGTGTCTGAATCGGGCCTGAGTCTCTTTCTCAGTGGTCTTTTTCAAAATAAAGATATTGATTAAGTCTGTAACTTTAATGAGAATTCTGGTTTCCAAAACAAGCAAATTATTGTTATACCGCTCCATTGGTTGAATATTTATTGCCTGGTTGTACCCTTTGATACTGATTTAAATTATGAACGCTGTTGTTTGCCATTGTAAGTACACAGTGGTTTGAAAGCTGGTTATTAAATATTTATCTCTTCAGACAATAATTAAAGTATTTTTTATAGGCCTCAGCTTCGGGGACATTGAAAATAATCTATTGCAGAACATTGCCACATTACATCATTCAGGTTTATTAGGGCAAAACAATACAGTCAACAGTCTGCCTAGCCTCCTTTATATCTGCCATTAGGTGCTACTTTACTACAGTCTAATGGACAAAGATCCTGTAATAGTTTTATTGTCATTAACATAGTTGCCAATATTTTAAAAAATAGTTGCCAGGGGAGCATTACTACTGATCCGATGTGTCTCATCCCTTCACAATCCGGGCACTACAGCAGCATAAATAAATATATCATATATTTTGCAACTTACTGTAAATAAACGTTTGATAAATAAAAACTTACAGAACACATTAACTATTTAACAAAACTTTACATGATAATACACTTACATAACACTTAAAGAGCGATACAGAGGCTAGGCTAAAAAATGTGAGCAAGGCAAACGGGTTCACTAATGTTCACTTAAATAATTATGTTGTGTTACTTCCAGCCTCATGTCCCGTGTCACTCCTGCTTAATGCCATCTGTGTTACTCCAGCCTCATGTCCCGTGTCACCCCTGCCTAATGACTCCTGTGTCACTCCAGCATAATGACCCCTGTGTTACTCCAGCCTCATGTCCTCTGTGTCACTCCAGCTGCATGCAACCTGTGTCACTGCAGCCTCATGCCATCTGTGTCACTGCAGCCTCATGTCCCCTGTGTCACTGCAGCGTAATGACCCCTTTGTCAAACTAGCCTCATATCCGCTGTCACCTCAGCCTCATGTCCCCTGTGTCACTCCAGCCTCACATCCCCTGTGTCACTCCAGTCTCATGCCTCGTTTCTCACCAGCCTCTTGTGCCCTGTGTCTCTCCAGTCTCATACTCCATGTCGTTCCTGCCTCATGCAGCCTGTCACTCCAGCCTTATGCTCTCCGTGTCACTCAGCCTCATGTTACATGTCACTACAGCTTCATATTCCGTGTCACTCAAGCCTCATGCCACCTGTGTCACTCCAGCCTAATGACTGTCACTCCAGCCTCATGCCACCTGTGTCACTCCAGCCTAGTGACCCATGTCACTCCAGCCTAATGTCCTCTGTGTCACTCCAGCCTCATGCCCCCTGTGTCACTCCAGCCTAATGCCCCCTTGTCACTCCAGCCTTATATCCCCTGTCACTTCAGCATCATGTCCTTGGTGTCACTCCGGTCTCATGCCCCCTGTGCCCCCTGTGTCTCTCCAGCCTCATGCCCTGTGTCACTCCAGCCTCATGCTCTGTGTTACTCCAGCCTAATGTCCCGTGTCACTTCAGTCTTATGTCCCTTGTGTCACTCCAGCCTCATGTCCCCTGTCACTATTGCCTCATGCCCCCTGTGTCACTTTCAGCCACATGCCCCATGTCACTTCCAGCCTCATACTCCCATGTCACCCCCAGCCTCATGACCCAAGTGTCATCACCAGCCTCACTACAGCTTCTAGTCCCAAATAGTGTGAGCATTTTTAGTTATAACATTGTGTCTCTGGAGTTTGAGACCTCAATACTCTCCCTCCTAGGCCAGTAGTGTCCATGTACTGAATTCTGAGAATCCAAGCATTAGTGTGTCAATGCCATGGGACACCAAAAAAGAGTTGGATCTGGATATCAGGAGACCCCAACAACAGATTCAGGTACCACAGCAGAGCTGCTTGTGTGCGGCTCTGCAAATCAGTCCATCATCTGAATCAGGCCCTCAGTGTCTGCGCTAGAATTTCTGCAGCAGGTAAAACGCTCACCTACTTCCCAGGTACTGTATAAGCTGCATATCAACTGATATGTTGGTGTATTTTTTAAAGCTGTGCTAACACCTACATATATGATCGTATGACATGCACCTTTCCCGAGACGCACTGCATGCAGCTATTTCTTCGCAGGGCTGTGATCCCTCAGATGGAATTTCACATCTGATATAATGCAATATAAGCCAAATATGGTCTTACTCAACCAAATTGCCTGCCAGTATGCGACCGGCGTAATATTGCTGCTGATGCTGTATTATCTCCAGATTTTGACCTTGTTATAATGGATGGTATTTAAAAGCAGAACATTGGAACATTTTCCAGGAATGATGGACTTTGGCAAATTTCCTGGTTTCTTAAAGATTGTTTTTTATCTATCCAAATGTTTAAATTCTCAGGAACATTTAAGCCAGGATTATACAGATAAGAGGACTAAACGCATCTCGAGGGCAATTCATTAATATAAAACTATTTGTCTTTCAAGAACTATGTAGTGAATGTGTCAAATGGGTGACATTTCTAAAAGCCATTTCCTCAATCACAGAAAATATTCTAAAGATGCTGCGCACAGGACTTGTAAGGTGGCCTTTAGAAATCTCGGATTTTTATGCACTTTGATATACTGTAATGATGTACAAATGTGTCCTCACTTACTGGTTGTCAGTACACCATATGCCTGAGATACTCCGAGTGGAGTTGCATACCGAATTCTTCTTTAAATTTTGCATCTAATGGGTCCCATACATCTGCAATCAATTTCGGCAATTCCTCGTTCTGCCAATGCCTGGGTAGGGGGATCGTGAAAACCCAACATGTTGGCCAATCTCGATTTGCCGATTACAACTCAAAAATTATTGGAATCGGCGAGTCTGGGATTTTTAACATGTTGAATTTTCCAGATCCCCCGAGAAATTGGTGATCATCGGAGTCCGCAAATTGGCGGATCAGCATCGGCAGAACGGGGAATCGCCGTTTAGATGTATGGCCTGCATTAGTCACATCGCAGATGCAGCAAAAAGCCGCTGACAGATGCTAGGCTGCCACTTTAATGGCACAGGAATTGGTATTACGCACGTACAAAGTCACACTGGAACATGGCGTGAGGTAGAGCCGCGGCCGCTCGCACCGAAGCTCTTTTTACACTGATTCAGACTCAGTCGCAGACAGGTGTATAAATGCAACACACCAAATTGATCAGTGCAAGCTAGCAATACATTTATGACACTTATACAGTATGTGATTTACTTATGCGAATAAGACGCACGTTTTGAGTGAGAAAGCTGCTCTACGCGGCCGAGTCTCACAGGATCTGTTGCGCTGAGAGAGGATATTTGGCGCGACTAAATCAATGGTAAGGAAGGACACATATGTAGTGAAAAGAGATTAAAATTGACCTCACATATTGGATACCACTATTTCTATAGCACAATTCATACCTTCACTTTGACACCAGCAAGCAGCCCCATAACTGGGTGTCTCAGTGTCCTGTGCTGGCCATGCCCCCTAAGCGCATTAGGTCATGCGGAGGGGGGGGGGCACTGACTGCAGCCCCTAAAATCATGTCTGGCAGGGGAACTTGAGCATGTGCAGCCAACCCCACTTCTCCCCCGCAGCTTCTAGAGACTGCATTGGGTGCAGCCCTAGTGGATACACATTAGAGCTGGCAGTAAGGCTTCTCATTGGAAGCACAATCTGCCGCAGTTCAACATGTGATTAGCTGTGGGGGCTCACTGGTGGGGGTGGATTTTTACTGGGCTGAAGTCCCTAGGTAAAATTTACCACTGCTCTGCACTCAGTAACTATGTGTTGCAAATACATCGCCTGTGTGTTTGCTGTGAACAGAACTAAGTGCAACAAATACCTCAAACATGGAGATAAGAGGGACATGTGTGTGTACAGAGTAAACCAATTTCCTTAGTGTTTATTGTATTGTCGTCTGCTTCTGAAACATCTTTCAGTTTGTTAATTCAGCTTATTTCATATTTAAACGGGATATAGTTATGTGGCCGCCGGTCTCAATGCCGACTCTGGAATCCCAACAAGGGAGTTAAGGTAGGCATCAAAATACCGACACCGGAATCCAGAAGAACAAAGGTAAGCTGGGCCGCCATTAGTGTTAGCCACAGGGGGGGGTTAGGTTTAGGTAAGTTCGCTGGGTCAGCGTTAGGTTTTGGGGGAGAGGTTAGGTTTAGGCACCTGTAGGGGGGAGGGTTAGAGTCAGGGACCACTGGCGGGGGTTAGAGTTACGCACTAAGGGGGGAGAGGTTAGGTTTTAGGCACCTGTAGGTGGGAGGGTTAGAGTCAGGGATCACTGGGGGGTTAGAGTTAAGCACTAAGGGGGGAGAGGTTAGGTTTAGGCACCTGTAGGTGGGAGGGTTAGAGTCAGGGACCACTGGTGGGGGGGTTAGAGTTAAGCACTAAGGGGGGAGAGGTTAGGTTTAGGCACCTGTAGGTGGGAGGGTTAGAGTCAGGGACCACTGGTGGGGGGGTTAGAGTTAAGCACTAAGGGGGGAGAGGTTAGGTTTAGGCACCTGTAGGTGGGAGGGTTAGAGTCAGGGATCACTGGGGGGTTAGAGTTAAGCACTAAGGGTTAGGTTTTGGCATGAAGGGGGGAAACTTAGGTTTAGGCACTAACGGGGAGTGTTAGGGTGCGTGGTGGGGAGGGTTAGGGGACTTCAAGGGGGAAGGTAAGTATACTTACCCGATCCCTGTCAGGATACCAACCATCAGGATGCCGCTGTGGGCATTCTGACAGCCGGCATTACTTACCCATTCCTTATAAACAATATCTGTAAATTTTATATATATATATATATATATATATACATATACATATACATACACACACACACTGTATATATTTACGAATACTGTATATTCAGTACATTTAGTATGTCAGTTACACAATGTTGATATGACATAATGTCGACATTGTGAATTTCTACAAACACAATGTTGACACCAGTTTTTTACAGATTTTAGGGTTAGGTTTAGGGTTAAGGTTAGGTTGCATTTAGGATTAAGGCTAGGCTGCACTTAGGGCTAGACTGTGGTTAGGTTTAGGGTTAGGCTGCGGTTATGATTAAAGGTTAGGCTGCACATATGGGCTAGGCTGTGGTTAGGTTTAGAGTTAGGCTGCGGTAATGGTTAAGGGTAGGCTAGATTGTGGTAAGGTTTATTGTTAGGCTGTGGTTAGGATTAAGGCTAGGCTGCATTTAGAGCTAGGTTGTGGTTAGGTTTAGGGTTAGGCTGCAGTTAGGGTTAGGTTGCACTTAGGACTAGACTGTGGTTAAGTTTAGGTTTAGGCTGCGGGTACGGTTGCAGTTAGACTGCAATTAGGGATAGGCTGTGGTTAAGTCTAGGGTTAGGGTGCAGTTATGGTTACGGTTAGGCTGCACTAAGGGCTAGGCTGTGGTTACAGTAGGTTTAGGGTTAGGCTGTGGTTAGGATTAAGGCTAGGCTGCATTTAGGGCTAGGCTGTGGTTAGGTTTAGGGTTAGGGTGCAGTTATGGTTAGGCTGCACTAAGGGCTAGGCTGTGGTTACAGTAGGTTTAGGGTTAGGCTGTGGTTAGGATTAAGGCTAGGCTGCATTTAGGGCTAGGATGTGGTTAGGCTGCTGTTAGGTTAAAGGTTAGGCTGCACTTAGGGCTATGCTGTGGTTAGGTTTAGTGTTAGGCTGCGGTTAGTTTGCAGTTAGGTTTAGGTGGCGGTTAGGGATAGTTAAGACACCTATCCTTGTGTATCAATGCCTATTTCCCTATAGATTGTATGCTTGCGAGCAGGCTCTTCCTACCTATATATCTGTCTGTTATTATTACCCAGTTTTGTTCTATTAATGTTTACAATTGTAAAGCGCAACGGAATATGCTGCGCTATATTAGAAACTGTTAATAAATAAAATATAAATAAGACACCTATGGGAAACTGCATGGCTGAAATGTTAATCAGGTTCACTACGTATGAATTTGAACTGTCGTTGGATTTTTGTGGAGAGTAGGAAAACTATACATTTTTGTAAACGTTATTATATAAGCAATCAGAAAAACAATGTTACCATTTGCCTTGATACATAGATGGCCGCCATCTTGGAATTTACAAAATGGCTGCCGGAAACAATGTTTTCGTCTATAGCTCGGCTTCTAACTGACATAGAAATCTGATTTTCACAGCTGAACTACCATTTTCAGGTCCAAAGAATCAAATGCTCCTAGTTGCAGATGTTGCAAATGTGTTGAGACAATTGTTACAGCAGTTCTTGTATTATATTGTAGTTTACATATTGTAGTATACAGCAGTTGTTGACATGCATGATGTGAGGACCAATCACCCTGAAACCTGGAAAGAGCTGCAAGCAGGCAACATCGCAGTCACGAAGAGTGACATTCCCTTTGTATCAATCGGGTGGACCACGCATCTGAACAAGCTTATGAAAACTTATTTCGGACTCGTCGGCATCTCGAACAGTGCAAATGCCAGACAGAGGTTTTTCATGGTTACAGCAGAACTATCCCGTGTTGCAAAAGACTTCAGGAATCAGTTTGACTTTGATCCGGACAAAAGCAGAGAGCATCATGACCGTGGACCAAGTGCTGTGAAGAGGGAGCATGGTACCATAGATAAGATCAAGGCAGCTATTCTGAAACATGGAAACTAATTTGCTGATGACGGTGACAAGCTATACAATGTGATCACTCATGCATACATCCCTGATGAGTATGTACCAACGATCTTGAATGCAGATGTGACAGGTCAAAAGCTGTATGAAGACTATGTGTCAGAGCAAATAAATGGAGAGGTCAGCCTATGGGCACCAGTAAAGATGGAAAACAACAAGATGTTCATGTCTGCAAACAAGAAAACTGTGAGACAACGCTGTGGACCTGAAGGAGACCAAGGACTTGTTTGGCAGAATGATGGTTTTGGCCAAGTCCAACAGAGACATCGACCAGAAAAAGGCCATTGGAAACCACGAATTCACTGTGACACCAAGAGCCTTTTTCGCTGCAGATGGTACACTCCTGCCATGCCTGGACAAATCGAAGTTGATTCACCTCCTCAACAAGTTGGCAACAGCAGAAACTCCACAGGAAGATCAGCAGCCAGAGGATGGGATGGACACCACAGCAAATGCTACAAGCCACAAGATACTGTAGCCCTGATAGATGGAATGGTTCTTCTGCAGAAAATGGCCAAGAAACCTGCAACCGTAGTGACAGTCAAAGTTCTCAGTGAATGCTTCAACAACAGGCTGATGTCGTTCACATGAGATTATGATGAAATCATACTTGTGTTTGACACATACAAGGAAGAATCTCTGAAGAGTGCTACTACGGAAAAGAAGGCAAGGAAGAGCACCAATCCAATATAAAGTCACAGATGACACAAACGTAAACACATCCCAATGTCCAGGTTCCTTTCACATGAAAAGACAAAGGCTGACCTGACCAACAATCTTGCTGCAAAGACTCTACAGTACAACAGTACATCAAACAAACTGGTCATCACCTCTTCGTCAGGGCATACTGTACCAGTTGCAACAAAGACTTGCTTTTCCTGGATAACAATCACGAAGAAGCAGAAACACTATTGATCTACCAGACTGACCTGGCATCACAGCGAAACCCACCAGACGCACAGATGGTTTTCTTCTCCCCAGACACAGATGTCCTAGTGTTAGTCATAGCAAACTATGACCTCATGCTGAAGAACACATCCATCTCCATGGCCTCTGGGGTTATGGAGATAGAGCCAATATGGAGAGCCATAGGGGCAGAAAGAGCAATGGCTTTGCCAGCATTCCATGCAATCACTGGCGCTGACACCACTTGAAGGTTCTCTCGTATAGACAAAGCAACCTGGCTGCAACTCTACATGAAGGCAGGTATAGATGTAATACGCTCTCTGCAGATGCTTTCAACAGAGACAGAAGTGACGGAAACTATGTTGGTCACTCTGGCTAGCTTCGTCTGTGCAGCCTACTCCCCCAAAGGCATCCACATCAAGACAATCCCCGAACTACGATGGCATCTCTTCTGCAAGCATATGGCGGAAAGTCATAAGCTACCTCCTACTCTTGAAGTTCTGAGACAGCATGTCCTGAGAGTTCATATCCAACCAGAGTGTGGGGACAAGCCAGCATTGCTCTGCAGGATCTTCAGTTGGATCCACTGCAGAATGGCTACCACAAGCAGCTTTAGCGGGCGGCCTGGCCATGGTCATGACCATCGGGCTTACGACGAGACCCTTGTGGTAGGGTCTCGTCCACCACAAGCCCCAGTGAACTTCCTGCTCTAATAGAGCAGGAAGTTCACTACTGACATCACGTGTGATGTTTGTAGGACCGCCCCAAAACGCCTTCGGGAACGCCACCGTTTGGCCAGCCACCCCCCCGACCTGCCTACAAAATGGGGCGAGCTGTCGATCAACATCGACAGCCGCCCCGTTTTGATGCGAGCCCCGAGCGAGTGAAGTTCTCTCTCGCTCCTGGGCTCGCACACGCACAGTGCGCACGCCGTACGTGCCCACTGACCGGCCATCAACCCGCTTGTGAGCGGGTCTGAATCAGGCCCTATATTTGGTGGATGTGCTGTTCTCACTACACTGTGCACTCTCTAGAAAATTGTTTAAACTACAACTGAGGAGCTGCATTTGGAATCTGCTGTTCAGTGTAACCATGCACAAACGATTTGAGAAGATAGGCAAATGTCGCAGCCGCTGGGATTTGCGCAAAGGCGAACCATCAGTCGCACCAATGAAGTGCTGAGCAGCCCTATAATTACTCAGCATGGCCGTCTGAACTAAGACACTGCGGCCAGGCTCCTCCACCCTCTTGATGTGAAACTCATTGCCATCGGCAGTGCAGAATTGTCTTAATATACTTGGTGCACATGGCAAATTCTGAGTCAGGCGCAAGTCAACAGTCAGACGGACCACGCAGATACTTGCAAACTGCACATGTACCATAGAAAGCAATAATCGACTGTGCATCAGCCAGGCCATGCAAACCTCACAGACGGACACGGCCGTAGAGATGGGTGTACGACAAACCTCAGTTGCATCGCCCAGGGTTCACGGCCCTTAGGGCAGTACCATCGCTGCCACATGACTTTGCAGTATGCAGAGCCACCCAGAGCGTCCAGGCAGCTCTCCACTTTTACGAACGCCAGCCCGGCCCCCTCACATGATGTCAAGGGCTAAGAGGTGAGGTCAGCACAGAGATGGCCGCGAGCCCTGCTCCGCCTCTGTAAACAGAAATTAATAGAAGGGATGGATCTGATCCGTTCGTCAACTTTCTGTGAAGTGGGAGTTTCTGGGCGGAACTGATCCGCCCCCCTGGGAGTGTCATATGAGTGTCATGGGGCTGACGTCCTTCCTTGTTTGCAGCGTGGGGACAAAAATGCTGCACCTGTTCCTTACAGATCTTTTGCACCCAGCATGGGGGTGGGTGTACGTCAAACAAGCAAATGTTTGTCTCGGTATTAGGCCCATTGTAGTCTCTGATATACAACAATTAACAAAGAATGGGGAAAAAGAGAATGAGGTATTAGCAGTACACACATCTAAAAATAATACCAGGCTGACTACTACACTTAGAAGTGTCTAACCCTTAATCATTAAAAAGCATGACTACCACCAAGCTCAATGTTTAGTGCTAAACCCTTCAAATCTCCAGGATCTCTACCATTCCTCACATCACTTCCCCATATGGTGAGCCCATAGTTTATGCAAACCCTAGCCCTCTGAGCATAACCTTGTCCCTTTGCCCCCACCCCCCTCAGTATGGGGGCTCGCTGTTTCTCATGATTGATGAGAGATCATTGTCATATGGCAGAGTCATAATTAGGCATTTCAGCACTGCAGACAGCTGGTATGATGAAATGACTGATTGGATGGCTGCTTCGGATAGCATCTTACTTTGCTGGGGCCAGTAAAGGTTCATACACACTAGACCACAGGTTCTCAAACTCGGCCCTCAGGACCCCAAACAGTGCAGGTTTTCCAGGTCTCCTCAGAGACACAATTGAAATAATTAGCTCCACCTGTGGATCTTTTAAAATGTGTTAGTGAGTAATGAGTACACCTGTGCACCTGCTGGGTGACCTGCAAAACGTGACCTGTGTGGGGTCCTAAGGACCGAGTTGGAGAACCACTGCACTAGACGATATGTGTATGAGCCAATAAAGGCAGCGGCGGGCCCGGCAGGGGTGCAGACATGGGCAATTGTATACACAATTTCCGATGTCGGCCATGACGAATGGCGGCAGGGGATGGGGGGACGGGGCCATGATGAATGCGGCAACATGGCATCGTTAACGATATCCCCAGATTTGGCTGCATGTACAGCCGACTGGGGATATCGTTAATGACCTGCGGGAGCGCGCATCGTCGATCGTTCAGGACATACACACGGGACGATATGAACAATATCATTATCGTTCATATCATTCACTTTTATCGTCCAGTGTGTACGCCCCTTTAGTGCGATCGGAAGACAAGAGCGCACTCATCCCAATACCGGCAATCTTCTGACTGCATTTCCAATATGCCGTATGATAGTCCATTTGATTAGATTAGAGTATTATTGGACATTCATAGCGCTAAATGGTCCTGATTTCAGTAGGACAGTCCCGATTCACAGACTTGGAAAGTCATGGGGCATCACCAGAGCGGGTGTGGTAGTCGTCAGGCAGTGCATGTGGTTAGTTTGGGGCAGGGTTTGTGTGAAATGGACACAGCAAGACATCTGCATAAAGCAAATGTCAGGCAGTACAGCGCTGGGCTTGTTTTGGCAGCACACGAGCTGCAACGCCAATTGGCCCAGTATCACTTTCTACAGAATCTCTACATGTTTTCGGGTTTTTATTTCATAAAAAGCCATTTGTCACAGAATATAATTGATAAAGCAAGGCTTCTCCGCTGCATCAAGCAAGCTAAAACATGTCCCAGCGAGATCGCGTCTGCCGAAAGCCTTGTTCCCACTGATTACAATAGTTACGTCTAGCCGAATTTACAGGCTCATTCCAAGGTGAACGAAGGTCATATTCCCTGAAAGAAGCAGAAATGGCTCAAATAAAAAATATATTAACGTTTATTGTTACAATCACGACATGTATCAGATATCCTTTAAAAGCCGAATGTTTACTGAAAACAAAATGATCTTGTGTAACTCTGTAATCTGAAATGTTCATGACATATCCTGATCAAACATAATAACATAATAAAATAATAATAAAAATAATAATACATAATAAACAAATAAAAAAAATAAAAATCGCACAGGAATCTCATAAAACATGAGTTCTCACTGAGGCTGAGGGCCTGATGCCGCTGCTGCGCCTGTTTACGCACCTGCTCTGTGACAACATGCAAATGTCACAGGCGCTGAGGACTGTACGGAGGCGCCCTCTTGCAACTTTACACATCCAAGTATTTGCATACAAAAACGCAGTATCGGTCACAGATCATTTAATAATCAGTTCTGATGGCTACTCAAAATGGCTGCAGGAACTGCGACGCTGGATCCATTTACACAGTGTATGGGATTACAAACAGGCTGTGACACTCCCTGAAAACGGGCGCGACGCGCCTGCATTCTTTGCCACCACTCCCTATGGCCTCCTACAAACGCTCCCCAACTGTTGATCATACTGCGAGCGAAAAGTCGCTGTGAGTGACTAGAATAATGTACTTTGATGTATATGCAGTGCAACTTAGACGCATTGCGTACATCTCTCAATCAGGCCCTGAATTGTTCATTAGAATAGTTCAAAACAAATGAAGGGCCTGATTTTGAGTTGGATAGTACAGCGTCCATGTGTTCGCCTTTTGCCGGTTGTGCGTCTGCGACTTTAAGCTAGTACTGCTACAAGGCCCTTCCCTGGTGTAGATCCGTGCGTCTGAATGTGCAAGGACTGAGATGCCCACTTTGAGCGTCATTAAACGCTGAAATAACGCTTGATGCGTCTTTAATCGCAACCATCGGTTGGACCATGGAAATGTGCACCAGCCCCATGCTAAAGGCAGATTCTCTGAGTTGGCCTCCAAAGTAAGCGACTAAGCGTATGAGTACACAGCCACTTCAATGACATGCCCGCGGCACTGCAATGACGCACCCAGAAGACGGGCCATCTTTGTGTGTCTTAATAACCACTTCCCGGTCACTTCCAGGGAAGACCCAGCGCATTTCCAATACATTTCTGATACCGTGTGTCTCAATCGCAACTGCGTCTCTCTGTGCTAGGCACATCTGCTGTCACTGTACGCTACTCATCACTCATTTAAATCTTGTATGTCAACTAAGCGGACAGTGCAAATATTAGATCAAGGAAAAAAGGCAAAATAATTAATGTATGGGCTTGGCATTTGAATTTGGCGTCTGATGACCGCAACTATAAAATATCTGTATATTCAGGGCGCCATAGCACTAAAAGCCTGATCTGCAGGTGCACGCAATGCCATAGGCTGGTCCAGGTGCCGATGGTGCATGGATGGTGAGGTGTTTAGAACCACTTGCGGAGTTGCACAGTCCAGGGGCATTGAAATTGGTCGTTTCAGGGCCTCCACAGTCCGGCGCACTCTAGTACATAAGGGGGAGGGTGAAACTAGCATTTGCATATTATCGACGCTGCAAGTCCGCAAGAAGTCGCAGTAGCGGCTGCAGCAGAGTCCACCAAGGCTGTAGAGAGCTACAGTATGCCGGGCCGGGTAATTTCAGGGGGCTTGACGTATGTAAAAAGGTGCGATTGCCCCTCTATATAAAATTAAAAAATGAAAAGTATTTGCTGTGCCGAGAGGGGTGTCGCAATCAGTGTGATCTTTTTCCCCATCGCACAGCCAGAGAAGACTGCTGCTGATCGGTGGGCAGCAATGTCGCTGGTCCAACCTCAGCCCAGCACACAGGAGCATGTTCTGGGCTGGGGGGAGACGCAGGTAGTGGAGGGGTGGAGGTCAGCTGATCCGGACTCCTCTGTCAAGCCTGGGCCTGGATAATTAGTACTCGTCCCCTCGACACATCTGGTGCCCACCTCTGAATAACCTCTGCATCTCCAACGCAGACCCTAGCCTCGGCACTCCCAAGAAAGGGGGGTGATGCCCCCATTTCCGGAAGCGCAGGATGGCACTACCGCCTCCCCGTCCTCAAATAGCCACAGCGTGCCAATCATGCTGCAACTTGGGTGCACTGCATGGTAACAAGTAGGACTCATTCTACACATAAGAACGAGTCCTGCACATGCACAGAAGTAATAACAAAAAATGGATACGTATGGAAACCATTGTACATATCTGTACGCAACAGCTATCAGTGATATTACCGCGACACTCCCATAACACGCCCATGAGACGGAGCATCTCCATTTGTGCGCTAAGCCCCCTCCCTGTCACCGCCTAGGAACGCCCAATACATTTTTAAAACATTTCTGAGATGGTGCATCTGCCGCGCGCCTCAATCGCATCTGTGACGGAATCTGGACGTAGGCGCATCCAGACTTAGACGTATGTGCGGAAGAGAATAATCGCTCCACTGCGCCCGACATCGCCGTTGCCCCCATCTCAGAATCAAGCCCATAGTGTTTACCAGAGCCTGGCAGCTAATTCTTCCAATACATCTGTCCACAGCTAAGCACTACTGTTACTATACCTTTATGCCAACAAGAGGTGCGACGATTGCTCAGACTTTTAAAGCTGTCAGTTAAAATAATGGGATTCATTTTACTCATGTACCAACGGTAGCACCAGCATACTCCATAGTAGAGATGTGCGCTAACCCCCAGTGTTTTGGTTTGGGGATCTGGATTCATCTTCATGTTTTGGATTTTTTTTTTTAATTTGCTAAAAAGTTTTTAAAAACAGCTAAAATCATGTAATTTTTGCTATCCAAAACCTGAAATTCGGATTTAAAATCCGAATTATGAACCTTGGAGAGATCAGAACCGCGACTCTGATCTGTCCGGATCTCTTCGTATCATCAGAACCATGATTCGGATCTGTCCGGATTAACGAAATTCGAGTGATATCGGAATTCTGGAGAACTGAGCTGCGCATCTCTACTCCACAGTAGTTTGTAAGCGGGGAAAAAAACATAAGGTCAGATTCAGAGTCACGCCCAGATGCGGGCGCTGCTGCGTCTTAGGCTAATTTCGCAGCTGATTTTCTTAATACTGAGATGCCCACTTGCAGCGTCTTGCGCCGGTGCATTGTCACCTCAGTGTGCCTTTAGACGCAACCATCAGACGCGCCATCAAAACTTACCAGCCCTATGGCAGGCGTAGTTTCTCCTTATGAGTATGGCCTCCTGTGCTGAGCTTCTTTAGACACGACACGCCCGCATCTGCTTAGCCGCGCTCTTGTTACCGCTCTAGAACGCCCACTAAAATCCACAGGCCCTGCAGTCAAATCTGTTTTGCGTCCATGTGCGCGAACAATCAGGACACGTGAGTTGCGAGACTCGGACACATGCGCCGAAGAAAAAACACGGCGCCCATTGTCGGTTTAGCGCACTACTCTGAATCAGACCCATAGTAATCAAATAATACAGAGTATAGACCAAAAGACAGTAGGAGTAATTGCCAGTAAGGTTATCTCATATATTTACAGAGCTCCATAAATGTCTGGTAGCGTTACCTACGGCTGATAACTGCGGAGGGATTGGAGCACTTTACCCTCTGTGTATATTAATCTTTATGGATATGAGCTGAGGACACTAGAAAATAGATTTACAGGTCTCAAGTGTCTTTTCCACATTCACAGAGACATGTCAGCAATTCATCATGTTCCATCACTGTGCACAGGTCAGTGGCCTCATTTCCTCTCTCTAATAGGGTTTTCTCACAGGGTTTGGCCAATTCAGATCATCCATCTATCCCCTCTGTTATACCGTTACTCTTTATAAAACAGTTTATTGCATAATTTAACATTCCGTTAAAGGATCCACATCAGCTAAACAATGAAATGTATCCAATATGAAACTGGCTCCTATAATAGACACAAATATAAAGTATGTAAAAAATAAAAATGTGCAGCCACCTCTTCGTTTACTGTCCCAATACACAACCCCTCCACTCACTGTCCCAATACACAACCCCTCCACTCACTGTCCCAATACATAGCCCCTCCACTCACTGTCCCAATATATAGCCCCTCCACTCACTGTCCCAATACACAGCCCCTCCACTCACTGTCCCAATACATAGCCCCTCCACTCACTGTCCCTCCACTCACTGTCCCAATACAAAACCCCTCCACTCACTGTCCCTCCACTCACTGTCCCAATACACAACCCCTCCAACTCACTGTCCCAATACATAGCCCCTCCACTCACTGTCCCAATACACAACCCCTCCACTCACTGTCCCAATACATAGCCCCTCCACTCACTGTCCCAATACACAACCCCTCCACTCACTGTCCCAATACATAGCCCCTCCACTCACTGTCCCAATACATAGCCCCTCCACTCACTGTCCCAATACACAGCCCCTCCACTCACTGTCCCAATACACAGCCCCTCCACTCACTGTCCCAATACATAGCCCCTCCACTCACTGTCCCAATACACAACCCTTCCACTCACTGTCCCAATACATAGCCCCTCCACTCACTGTCCCAATACATAGCCCCTCCACTCACTGTCCCAATACACAGCCCCTCCACTCACTGTCCCAATGCACAGCCCCTCCACTCACTGTCCCAATATATAGCCCCTCCACTCACTGTCCCAATACACAACCCCTCCACTCACTGTCCCAATACATAGCCCCTCCACTCACTGTCCCAATACATAGCCCCTCCACTCACTGTCCCAATGCACAGCCCCTCCACTCACTGTCCCAATACACAACCCCTCCACTCACTGTCCCAATATATAGCCCCTCCACTCACTGTCCCAATGCACAGCCCCTCCACTCACTGTCCCAATACACAACCCCTCCACTCACTGTCCCAATACACAACCCTTCCACTCACTGTCCCAATACACAGCCAATCCACTCACTGTCCCAATACACAGCCCCTCCACTCACTGTCCCAATACACAACCCCTCCACTCACTGTCCCAATACATAGCCCCTCCACTCACTGTCCCAATATATAGCCCCTCCACTCACTGTCCCAATACACAGCCCCTCCACTCACTGTCCCAATACATAGCCCCTCCACTCACTGTCCCTCCACTCACTGTCCCAATACAAAACCCCTCCACTCACTGTCCCTCCACTCACTGTCCCAATACACAACCCCTCCAACTCACTGTCCCAATACATAGCCCCTCCACTCACTGTCCCAATACACAACCCCTCCACTCACTGTCCCAATACATAGCCCCTCCACTCACTGTCCCAATACACAACCCCTCCACTCACTGTCCCAATACATAGCCCCTCCACTCACTGTCCCAATACATAGCCCCTCCACTCACTGTCCCAATACACAGCCCCTCCACTCACTGTCCCAATACACAGCCCCTCCACTCACTGTCCCAATACATAGCCCCTCCACTCACTGTCCCAATACACAACCCTTCCACTCACTGTCCCAATACATAGCCCCTCCACTCACTGTCCCAATACATAGCCCCTCCACTCACTGTCCCAATACACAGCCCCTCCACTCACTGTCCCAATGCACAGCCCCTCCACTCACTGTCCCAATATATAGCCCCTCCACTCACTGTCCCAATACACAACCCCTCCACTCACTGTCCCAATACATAGCCCCTCCACTCACTGTCCCAATACATAGCCCCTCCACTCACTGTCCCAATGCACAGCCCCTCCACTCACTGTCCCAATACACAACCCCTCCACTCACTGTCCCAATATATAGCCCCTCCACTCACTGTCCCAATGCACAGCCCCTCCACTCACTGTCCCAATACACAACCCCTCCACTCACTGTCCCAATACACAACCCTTCCACTCACTGTCCCAATACACAGCCAATCCACTCACTGTCCCAATACACAGCCCCTCCACTCACTGTCCCAATACACAACCCCTCCACTCACTGTCCCAATACACAGCCCCTCCACTCACTGTCCCAATACACAGCCCCTCCACTCACTGGACCTCATTCAGAGTCGGTCGTAAGCGGCCGCTCGGTTGTACGCATCCGATGTTTCCAAACCACGCATGCATACGGTTAGTTGTGCGCATGTGCGTACGAGACCTTGCAATCCAAAATGCTGTAGAGCGTACGGCTTACGAGCAGGAAGTGGCTTCCGAGAGTTGATTTACATGAAAGGCCGTTTGTGGGTGTTGACGGGGGTGGTGGTCTGAAAACGCAGGCGTACCTCAGCGTTTTAGGCGTGCGTACATAAATTACCCGATACGCGCGACTTAGAAGGCCGGAAGTAGTAAAACGTTACTCTGCGAGCAGGTTAGAGGCCTGGGTGATCGTACAACTTGAGGTTGGGTATGTGCTCTCGCAAGCCCCAGAGTACAATCGATACTATCGAATGTTATTGATGTTAGGATTGATGTTTCTATTTTGAGCCACACAATGCCAGCAACTAATAATCGTTTGTTGTAGCTAATAACACTGCTAATTGGCTTGTAATTGATTCAGCTGCGTTAGCATTAGCGAATAATAAGAATAAATACATTTCATGGGGATGGCTTATTCTATGCGTTTTGTTTTTTTTCATTTTTGTGGGCATCAACACAACACAAGCGGCCGCAACCATCAGAAGAAAATTAACATACAGCGACTGACAACGACTGACTCGATCGCTAGCTGTTATCACTCGTTAGCAAGAGGAGGTGCATTGTTCACGTATGGGCGTCACTTTGGTTGCGACCGACCGGCCGTGCGATTGCTTCCTTTTTCAGTTTCTCGGTCGTTAGGCGTACGACCGAGCGGCCGCTTACGACCGACTCTGAATGAGGTCCACTGTCCCAATACACCGCCCTCTCTTCATTTACTGTCCCCAATACACAGCCCCCTCTTCATTTACTGGCCCTCATTCAGAGCCGCTCGTTAGCGGCAGTACGCTCGTTCCGAGCGATGTTTGCACATCTGCGCATGCGTACGGTTTTTAGTACGCATGCGCGAACCAGTCAGTGCGGCCGAAGATCGTTGGTACGCAATATAGCGAGGGCCTGCTATTTTGAGTGACAGAATGAGGCGTATGTGGGTGGTAACAGGGGAAGGTGCTTGAAAACGGGGAGTGGAGATCCGAACGCAGGCGTGCTTAAAGGTCAAAACGGGCGTTTTATGGGTGTGCATATTTAAAACAGCAGCGTCATTGACCACGTCACTGGGTTATTTTATAGCTAGAACTGCTCGCAAATTTGTGGTAGCAAACACCAACCACAAGAATAGCGAGCAGTTCATACGCTGGTCGATGTACTCGATTAATCTAATAAATAGCGGACATGACGTAGGATGCGAGCGGCCAGGGGGCGTTTTTAACAAATAAACGAGCGTATGTTTTGCTCGCTCGTTCAGACTTAGAGGTGTGAACAGACTGCAATGTGCGTACGGATCATTTGAATAGCCACCCCTTGTTTTTAAACGAGCGACCACAAATAGCGAACGGCTCTGAATGAGGGCCACTGTCCCCAATACACCTCCCTCTCTTCACTTACTGTCTCCAATACACTGGCATTGGTTAGCAGGGGTGGGGCCAAAATGACGTGATTGCGAAGTTTCTGGCTGCTGCTTACAGCTGTTCCAGAGTACCTGTAGCTCAGCACTGCTGTGAGCTTTCCACATTACCTGCTAGTGTACCTGTGTTTTACTCTACTGGGGATTCCAACCTTTAATCTGCAGCTTCGCCTGTGCCTCATAGCCTCTGCGCTGCTGTGGGGCCCAGGACACCATCTGAAGACATTCCCTGTGTGATCCTGTGCTACTCACACTGCAGAGAGCTTCTCCTCTCATTGTGCTACAAATCTGAAACACCAGTCTGCTCCTGCCTGCTTCTCTGGAAGCTCTTTGTTTCACTGCTCATCAGCCAGCTGCATTCATTCCCCTGGGACAAGTACATGCATACCTTCTGCAGGCATCCTGGTATCCTGCATGCAGTTAACCTTTGATATTCCTGCAAGCAAAGTACCCTTGTCTGCTACGCAGGGCCATAACTAGATATGGGCAACCTGTGCCACCGCACAGAGCGCAGCGCTTTGAGGGCAACACTGCCAGACATCCAAGGTCCCTGCATCTGGCAAGCAAGGTGCATGGAATGGCACCCTGAAGCCAGAATGGCAGATGCAGCCCAGGGCATCCTCTGGGCGCTCCACACGGCACACTGCAGCCATAACAGCCCCCGGAGCACCCTGAGAATGCTCTGGGCAGCACTGTTGTTTGATGGCTTGTGGTCCTGTCCCCTGTGGCATGATGTCATGTGCTGAGGGGGGTGTGGCCAGCATCGGTCGCTGTAACTCAAAGGTATGGTGCTGCCACTATGTGTACAAGTCTCCCCTGCATTACTGAGTGCTTCATTTAGCTGGACATTATCATTAAAAGTTTCTGTTTTTCCAGCGCAGTAGTTCCGCCATTATACCTGAACTACCTATAGGGGGCGCATGTCATCAGGTTTTCTTCTTTCTACCACCGTATTTAGCACCAACTATTGTTCTTGTTCTAGCTAAGAATTGTTCAGACACACTCAGGCTGTTCATTTGTGCCATTCCCCTATATCAGTTCATAGTATTTCTGTCTGAGCTGTGCATCTCTTGGGTGTCACACCACACTTTCAAGTTTGTCATTTCAGCTGCTCATTGCAGTTCCCTGTCAATTATCCTAGTTGCAACTCATCTGTTACCACTTACCACACTTTCGTTGTCTTCCAGTATTCAGCATTCAGTCCAGTCCAGCCAACAGTCTCCAGTCCAATCCCACTACAGTCCAGCCAGCAGTCTCCAGTCCGGTCTCACTCCAGCCCATGCTTACCGACATTCTGGCTGCCCCTTTCAGGTGGGGCCAGCCAGGTCGGCATAGTGGGTGGTGGCGCGACATAGGGGGCGTGGCAGGGGGAGCGACCACACGATCGCCTCATTTTTGCCCTGCCACCGCTTCTCAATGCCGTGATTACTGACACTGTAAACCAAAGGACGGAGCCATGATGATGCGATTCAGTGCGAATCGCGTCATGGCCCCACCCACTTCGGGGGTTACTGAAGGAGGTGCGAGGGGGTCCAGGGGGCAAGGTGGCCGGCCAGGAGACTTGCCTGCTTTTCCAGGGGGACGGGAGCGCCACCCGATTTTCGGGAGTCTCCCGGCCGACCCGGGAGAGTAGGTAATTATTGCTCTGTGCCCAGTCTGCATTTCCCATTTAAGACCCACTCCGGCCCAGGCTACTCTCAGCCAGTTACCAGTTTTGTCAGTGATCCCAGTCCTGTGCCCACAATAAATCCCGAACCTGACATTTCCAATATACAGTCCCCTCTACTCACTGACCCAGTACACAGTCCCCTCTACTCACTGACCCAGTACACAGTCCCCTCTACTCACTAACCAGTATACAGTCTCCTCTACTCACTGACCCCTCTACTCACTGACCAGTATACAGTCCCCTCTACTCACTGACCAGTAACACAGTCACCTCTACTCACTGACCAGTAACACAGTCCCCTCTACTCACAGACCAGTAACACAGTCACCTCTACTCACTGACCCAGTACACAGTCCTCTCTACTCACTGACCCAGTACACAGCCCTCTCTACTCACTGACCAGTACACAGTCTCCTCTACTCACTGACCAGTACACAGTCCCCTCTACTCACTGACCCAGTACACAGTCCCCTCTACTCACTGACCCTGCTACTCACTGACTTAGTACACAGTCCCCTCTACTCACTGACCCAGTACACAATCCCCTCTACTTGCTGACCCTGCTACTCACTGACCCAGTACACAGTCCCCTCTACTCACTGACCCAGTACACAGTCCCCTCTACTCACCGACCCGGTACACAGTCCCCTTTACTCACTGACTCAGTACACAGGCCCCTCTACTTACTGACCCCTCTACTCACTGACCCAGTACACAATCCCCTCTACTTGCTGACCCAGTACACAGTCCCCTCTACTCAATGACCCCGCTAATCACTGACCCAGTACACAGTCCCCTCTACTCACTGACCCCGCTAATCACTGACCCAGTACACAATCCCCTCTACTCACTGACCCAGTACAGTCCCCTCTACTTAGTGACCCCTCCACTCACTGACCCAGTACACAGTCCCCTCTACTTGCTGACACAGTACACAGTCCCCTCTACTCACTGAACAAATACGCAGCCCCCTCTTCACTATCTGTCCCCAATACACAGCCCCCCCTATACACAGACATGCCCTGTGGAAACTGACATTGGCGTAAGGCAGTAAATCTTCTGTCGTGCCCTCACGTTAACATGCCCACTCTGCGTCTGACTCAGAATCAACCAATAATGTGCAGAGATGTAGATTTGGGAGGGGCGTGTCTTATCCATGTTGCAGTGTATTTATAAAGCTGTCCAGCAATTGCAGGCTACATGCAACAGCAGCCAGTATTCACCCTGCATGCAAAAATTAAACATTGTATTTGTACCGTTTGCACTGAAGCACGGTCTGTCCAGGGATCAAAGTTATTGGCAGACCCTACGATGGTAGATGGCAGTGGTGTGCAATGTAAATTAGCCCACACAACAGATCAATGTAACCAGGAATTGGTTTATTGACCAGTAGAAACAGGTACAGGATAACACAGGGTTAGCAACTTTCAACAGCAAGTACAGGGTACAAGGATTTGCCATCTGGAGCATTTAAGGGTATGCTGGTGCTTACAGTGCACCTGTAGTCCTCACTTACTGTATATGCAGATTAGGCAGTGGTAGCAGCGGGATGTTTAATAAAGGTAGCGGTGGTGACACATTGGGGTTTGCTTTGAAGTCTCTATGCGTCTCCCCACATTGGAGATTCTCAGGAGCATATCCGTTCAGTGCGATAGTGGAAATAAGCACGGTAAATCGCACAATAGCGCATTAGACAGGTCCGAGTCCCCAGATCCTAGTGCCCGGGGGCTATGTAGTAGAGATGCAGCGCAGAGCACTGCTCTAACTATCTGCAATTTTTTTGCTGTGCTCCACACCCGCACACGCAGGGGGGGTTTCCGAGTCCCTGGAAACCCCCCCTGTTCGACCCGGCGAGCAGCGCTGCTTAAAACATTTTTTTTTTTTTCAGGAAGACTGTGACACTGCCTGGGCTGGCTGTAGGGGGAGCTGCAGCGCGCAAGCCCCTCCCAGCCAGTTCCCAGGCAGGCACCGTGACTCCACTCAGCGCCGCTGTGGACTGTCTGCCGTGACTCCGTACCTGCAGAGTTCGGCGCCGGGCGGCGGCCGTAAGATGTAAGTGGCCCGGCCGCCGAATTGTTGATCCAGCGGCCAGTATGTGTCGGGGGAGCGCCGGGGATCTTGCGGGCGGGCCGGCGGCGGGGGCCGGGAGTCCGAGTATTAATCGGACTCCCAGCCCCCGCCGCCCGCCTGCTCCCCCCCCCCCCTGGCACTGCCATATAATTACACTGCCAGACTGTCTGCTGTACTGCTGCTGTGGGGGGCGGGCTGGGAGTCCCAGTATTTTTTTCTTGTGACTGCACCCGCTGCCAGGTGCCATCTATTGCTGGGTGGGGGGGGTAGGGTAGGCACTGCCATATTCCACTGCCAGTCTGCTATACTGCTGCTGTGGGGGGTGGGGGGTGGGCTGGGAGTCCCAGTTCTTTTTTTTTTTTGTGACTGCAGCCAGGTGCTATATTATTCTACTGCAGGGGGGGGGGGGTAGGTAGGGTGACGGGGGCTGGGAGTCCCAGTATTTTTTATTTTTTTTTAATGCAGCCAGGTGCTGTATTATTCTACTGCTGGGGGGGGCGGGCGATTATTTGGAAACCCCCCTTTCAAAATCCTGCGTTTGCCACTGCTCCATACTTACCAATTTTCAGGAAGCCTGGTGGGAGGTGCGGAGAGACGTAGTGCCGCTGCTGCACCATACTGACCGCATCACCCACTATACAAAGCCACAATTCCCAGCATTTGTAAAGCGGGTGGTGGGGCCGCGATGATGCAATTCAGCGTAAATCAAGGCGCCGGACCGCCCACTTCACTTGGGCGGCGGCAGTGCAAAGCTTCCGGGAGGCTTGCCTCCTCTTCCCCTTGTCAGGGAGAGCCATTCGAAATTCTGGAGTGTCCCGGATATTCCGGGAGAGTAGATAAGTAGTCCCCCCACTCATAATCATCCCCCGGAAAGTGGTGCTGCTTAACAATACATAAATCCAGAATAAATCCAGACCTATGACTTGCATCCAGCTGAAACTGTTCTTACATTCAGAATAAGAATGGACAATACTGATTGCGCATAGAGTAGTGTCTCTGTGACAAAATGAACTGAGTCGTGTTAACCGGTACTGTAATAAAAATTCAATATAATCAGAACAAAGAGTAGCCACACACCCTAAAAAGTACCACCTGTGTCAAACACCACCGCCAAATGCTGAGTCCGGCAACACTAGGACTCTCTCCCGTCATCTACAGTCAGCGTCATGTAAATACACAAAGAGCGGAACACTACAAAGGAAGAGACTTTTCCTCTGACAGTCATTATAAAATATTCCAGTACCTCTCCTGAGAGTAAGTATCATGTTTATAGAGTCAAATCCATTGTGTAGTTCCTGCAAATTATAAGAGCGACTGTTTATATCAGTATCAGTATCTCTCGGCTTCTTTCCGTTTAGGGCGAGAGCTTTTCAGATTATGAAATACGTTTGCTGTGTATGTGTAACATAACTGTAAGTGGGGGTGACTGGCAAATCTTAGCATTGGGGCAAGTACCCGGCACTTGCCCATGAGCAAGCATCATTTGCAAACATTGCAGAAGCCCTGTAACGTATGCAAAAAATATATAATGCATGTTTAAATTAGAGATGTGCGCCGACCCTCGTGTTTTGGTTTTGGATTTTTTTCCTTGGTGTTTTGTTTTCGTGTTTTGGTTTTGGATCTGGATTTTTTTCTTAAAAAATAAAAAAAACAGCTAAAATCACAAAAATGTGCCTTTTTTTGTTCCTACAGTATTAATAACCTCAATAACATTTATTTCCACTCGTTTCCAGTCAATTTTGGTTACCTCAAAGCTCACAATATTGATTTTTTTCATCTAGTTAAAGGGCCAAAAGGTTGCATTCAGCTTGCTGGCTCAAAACTGATTTATATAATTATTAATAGAGTTGAGGACTATGCAAAGATGATGGTTGGGATACCCTTGAGGATTGAAGGCATGGGCCATCATAGAGGACAAGGAAGTTGACGGCCTTGCATTATCATGATGACTGCTGGCTGCAGCTACAACATGTAGTTCTTGGCCTTGCTCTCCTGTCATGTGACAGCCCTCCATATTTTCTGCGGTCTTGGAGCAGTGTCACAAGCACCAATAGTGTAACCAAGGTGCGGTTACAAAATTCACACACGTGCAGTCGTGCGCACACAGAATAAAAATATACAAAAGACACTATTTTGTTTTTTCGGGTCCAGAACTTGGGCCCAGAGCACAGATTGGTGACGACTGGAGTCAGGCAGCACTAGGTTGTATTGCCGACTTGCTAGATCTTGTGCGGCTAAGCCTAACACGCACAGACACACAGACAATTATTATAAAAAAAGACAATTGATTTTCATTTTTTTTATGCTCCAGAACTTGGGCCCAGAGCACAGATTGATCACGACCGGAGTCGGGCAGCACTAGGTTGCAACTTGCGTTGCTGGCTGGATCTTGTGCGGTACTGCGGTTAAGCCTAACATACACACACACACACACACACACAGAAAAATATAAAAGACACTTTGATTGATTTTTTTTTTTACTATATATATTTATTTATTTTTTTTGAGTCCAGAACTTGGGCCCAGATGGATCAGCAACAGCCCAGATGGACACAGCAGACAGCACAGTGACAGCACCAGCCCAGAATGGATCAGCAGTCACCAGCCCAGGACACAGCCGACAGCACCAGCACCTCTCCCAGCCCTACACTACCCACCCTCCCTGTTCAGTCTCCACAGCCGGAGTGAAATGGCGTCCGTCGCGTGGTCCCTTATATACTACATTGATCATAGAGACGAACGCTCACAAACCCCGCGATTTCAAACTCTATCGTTGTGCCTTGGTTTCGAGATCCAAGTCAGGCGGGAAACTCCTAGCCTGCTTGGATCCGACTCGGTTCTGCTAAATTCGGGTGGGTTTGGCTCTCTGGCATCCGAACCCGCTCATCTCTAGTTTAAATGTAAACCTGCTGGCTGCTGCCACTGTATTCTGTTCACCTTACCAATAGACAACATATACCTACCCTCCAACATGACCCATTCCGCCCGGTACAAAATGCTCTGCTCCTGGACTTCCCACCTAACTAATGATTGCAGACACCTGTGTTGAGCTACTTAATAGATGAGGCAGGTGTTTCTCACAGGTGGCTGCAATCATTAATTAAGATAGAAATCCAGGAACAGAGCTTTTTGTACCAGGTGGAAGGGGTCATGTTGGAGGGTACGCATATATCACAGTCCTCAAACATGCCTTTACCATTGGATAAATATCAGAGCCAACTGCCAACCAATCATTATCAAGGGGTCTATTTACTAAGCAGTGTTAGGAGTAGGGGTGAGCGGGTTCGGATTTCTGAAATCCGAACCCCCCCGAGCCCCCCCGATCCGAGTCCGATCCGAGTCAGGCTCGACTTTTCCCGCCTGACTCGGATCTGACATCGAGGCAAAACGTCATCATCCCGCCTTCCGAGTCTCGCGGGTTTTGGATCCTATATAAGGTACCCGCGTCGGCGCCATTTTCTCACTCGGCTGTGGACAGTGAAGAGGGAGGGTGGGAGTTAGTGCTGTGTAGTGTAGTGTAGTGTAGTGCTGCTGTTGTCCACTACTTCAAAGTCCATAGGGGCTGGCTGTGTTGTGCTGTGCTGCTGTTGTTAATAGGGGCTGTGTCCACTACTTCAAAGTCCATAGGGGCTGGCTGGACTGTGTTGTGCAGTCAGTTCTCCATAGGGGCTGTGTCCACTCCAAAGTCCTGTGCAGTGTCCCAGTCCTAAAGGGGTGCTGTAGTGTTGTCCAGGGGGTGCTCTGTCCATCAGGGGTGCTCCCCCCAAGTGCTAAAAAAATAATATATTTTCTGTGTTTGTGAATTGTGTGCGCAGTAGCCGCACGTGCATCAACAAAGTAGTGCCAAGCGTGCGCCTGTGTCATAAGTAAAGGGCCGGCTGGCTTGACCGTTAAAGGGTGCTGTAACCCCCGAAAGTACACTCCAGTCCAAACCAAAAAAAAATTATTTTCTGTGTTTGTGAATTGTGTGCGCAGTAGCCGCACGTGCATCAACAAAGTAGTGCCAAGCGTGCGCCTGTGTCATAAGTAAAGGGCCGGCTGGCTTGATCGTTAAGGGTGCTGTAACCCCCGAAAGTACACTCCAGTCCAAACCAAAAAAAAAATTATTTTCTGTGTTTGTGAATTGTGTGCGCAGTAGCCGCACGTGCATCAACAAAGTAGTGCCAAACGTGCGCCTGTGTCATAAGTAAAGGGCCGGCTGGCTTGACCGTTAAGGGTGCTGTAACCCCCGAAAGTACACTCCAGTCCAAACCAAAAAAAAAATTATTTTCTGTGTTTGTGAATTGTGTGCGCAGTAGCCGCACGTGCATCAACAAAGTAGTGCCAAACGTGCGCCTGTGTCATAAGTAAAGGGCCGGCTGGCTTGACCGTTAAGGGTGCTGTAACCCCCGAAAGTACACTCCAGTCCAAACCCAAAAAAAAATTATTTTCTGTGTTTGTGAATTGTGTGCGCAGTAGCCGCACGTGCATCAACAAAGTAGTGCCAAGCGTGCGCCTGTGTCATAAGTAAAGGGCCGGCTGGCTTGACCGTTAAGGGTGCTGTAACCCCCGAAAGTACACTCCAGTCCAAACCAAAAAAAAAATTATTTTCTGTGTTTGTGAATTGTGTGCGCAGTAGCCGCACGTGCATCAACAAAGTAGTGCCAAACGTGCGCCTGTGTCATAAGTAAAGGGCCGGCTGGCTTGACCGTTAAGGGTGCTGTAACCCCCGAAAGTACACTCCAGTCCAAACCCAAAAAAAAATTATTTTCTGTGTTTGTGAATTGTGTGCGCAGTAGCCGCACGTGCATCAACAAAGTAGTGCCAAGCGTGCGCCTGTGTCATAAGTAAAGGGCCGGCTGGCTTGACCGTTAAGGGTGCTGTAACCCCCGAAAGTACACTCCAGTCCAAACCAAAAAAAAAATTATTTTCTGTGTTTGTGAATTGTGTGCGCAGTAGCCGCACGTGCATCAACAAAGTAGTGCCAAGCGTGCGCCTGTGTCATAAGTAAAGGGCCGGCTGGCTTGACCGTTAAAGGGTGCTGTAACCCCCGAAAGTACACTCCAGTCCAAACCAAAAAAAAATTATTTTCTGTGTTTGTGAATTGTGTGCGCAGTAGCCGCACGTGCATCAACAAAGTAGTGCCAAGCGTGCGCCTGTGTCATAAGTAAAGGGCCGGCTGGCTTGACCGTTAAAGGGTGCTGTAACCCCCGAAAGTACACTCCAGTCCAAACCAAAAAAAAATTATTTTCTGTGTTTGTGAATTGTGTGCGCAGTAGCCGCACGTGCATCAACAAAGTAGTGCCAAGCGTGCGCCTGTGTCATAAGTAAAGGGCCGGCTGGCTTGACCGTTAAAGGGTGCTGTAACCCCCGAAAGTACACTCCAGTCCAAACCAAAAAAAAATTATTTTCTGTGTTTGTGAATTGTGTGCGCAGTAGCCGCACGTGCATCAACAAAGTAGTGCCAAGCGTGCGCCTGTGTCATAAGTAAAGGGCCGGCTGGCTTGATCGTTAAGGGTGCTGTAACCCCCGAAAGTACACTCCAGTCCAAACCAAAAAAAAAATTATTTTCTGTGTTTGTGAATTGTGTGCGCAGTAGCCGCACGTGCATCAACAAAGTAGTGCCAAACGTGCGCCTGTGTCATAAGTAAAGGGCCGGCTGGCTTGACCGTTAAGGGTGCTGTAACCCCCGAAAGTACACTCCAGTCCAAACCAAAAAAAAAATTATTTTCTGTGTTTGTGAATTGTGTGCGCAGTAGCCGCACGTGCATCAACAAAGTAGTGCCAAGCGTGCGCCTGTGTCATAAGTAAAGGGCCGGCTGGCTTGACCGTTAAAGGGTGCTGTAACCCCCGAAAGTACACTCCAGTCCAAACCAAAAAAAAATTATTTTCTGTGTTTGTGAATTGTGTGCGCAGTAGCCGCACGTGCATCAACAAAGTAGTGCCAAGCGTGCGCCTGTGTCATAAGTAAAGGGCCGGCTGGCTTGACCGTTAAAGGGTGCTGTAACCCCCGAAAGTACACTCCAGTCCAAACCAAAAAAAAATTATTTTCTGTGTTTGTGAATTGTGTGCGCAGTAGCCGCACGTGCATCAACAAAGTAGTGCCAAGCGTGCGCCTGTGTCATAAGTAAAGGGCCGGCTGGCTTGACCGTTAAAGGGTGCTGTAACCCCCGAAAGTACACTCCAGTCCAAACCAAAAAAAAATTATTTTCTGTGTTTGTGAATTGTGTGCGCAGTAGCCGCACGTGCATCAACAAAGTAGTGCCAAGCGTGCGCCTGTGTCATAAGTAAAGGGCCGGCTGGCTTGACCGTTAAAGGGTGCTGTAACCCCCAAAGTACACTCCAGTCCAAACCAAAAAAAAATTATTTTCTGTGTTTGTAAATTGTGTGCGCAGTAGCCGCACGTGCATCAACAAAGTAGTGCCAAGAGTGCGCCTGTGTCATAAGTAAAGGGCCGGCTGGCTTGACCGTTAAAGGGTGCTGTAACCCACAAAGTACACTCCAGTCCAAACCAAAAAAAAAATTATTTTCTGTGTTTAGCCGCACGTATATATCAAATCGATATAACATAAATGGAGGACCAAACTTTCTCCGATAAAAATAAAATAGAGAAAGATCAAGAACCACTTCCTCCTAGTGCTGAAGCTGCTGCCACTAGTCATGACATAGACGATAACATGCCATCAACGTCGTCTGCCAAGGCCGATGCCCAATGTCATAGTAGAGGGCACATACAATCCCAAATGGCAAAGTTCAGGAAAATGACCTTGAAAAAGACATTTAAATCAGCTGAAGAGAAACGTAAACTTGCCAATATGCCATTTACGACACGGAGTGGCAAGGAACGGCTAAGGTCGATCCCTAGTATGTTCATGACTAGTGGTTCAGCTTCACATGACGATGGAAGCACTCCTCCCACTAAAAAAATCAAAAGAGTTAAGCTGGCAAAAGCACAGCGAAGAACTGTGCTTTCTAAGAAGATATCACAAATCCCCAAGGAGAGTCCAAGTGTGGTGGTGGTTGCGATGCCTGACCTTCCCAGCACTGGACGGGAAGAGGTGGCTCTTTCCACCATTTGCACGCCCCCTGCAAGTGCTGAAAGGAGCACCCACAGTCCACTTGCTGATATGCAAATTGAAGATGTCACTGTTGAAGTACAACAGGATGAGGATACTGGTGTAGCTGGCGCTGAGGAGGAAGTTGGCGAGGAGGATTCTGATGGTGATGTGGTTTGTTTAAATCAGGCTCCGGGGGAGACAGTTGTTGTCCGTGGGATGAAAAAGCCCATCACGGTCATGCCTGGGCAGAAGACCAAACATTCCACCTCTTTGGTCTGGCAATATTTCTATCCAAATCCGGACAACAACTGTCTTGCCATATGTACCATATGTAAAGGTGAAATAAGTAGGGGTAGGGACGTCAACCACCTAGGAACATCCTCCCTTATACGGCACCTGCAGCGCGTTCATAAAAAGTTACTGTCAAGTTCAGAAACTTTGGCTCAGACCGTAAGCAGTCCAGGGACACCTAAATCCCGTTGTCCTGTTGTATCCAAGCGCCTGCAAACCACACCGTCAACTCCCTCCTCGTCAATTTCCTCCTTAGTCAGGATCGGAAGTAGTCCTGCAGGCCATATCACTGGCATGACTGACTCTCCTATCCGGGATTCCTCCGGAGGATCCTGCATTGCTACGCCTACTGCTGCCGCTGCTGCTGTTGCTGCTGCTGCTGGGAGTCGTTCATCATCCCAGAGAGGAAGTAGGAACACCACTACTTTTACTAAACAATTGACCCTCCAACAGTCCTTAGCGAGGAGGATGAAGTACGACAGCAGTCATCCTGAAGCAAAACGTATAACTGAGGCCTTGACTGCTATGTTGGTGTTAGACGTGCGTCCGGTATCCGCCATTAGTGCAGTGGGATTTAGACAATTGATGGAGGTAGTGTGTCCCCGGTTCCAAATCCCGTCTAGATTCCACTTCACTAGGCAGGCGATACCGAGACTGTACAGAAACGTCAGAAAAAGTGTCCTCAGTGTCCTGAAAAATGCCGTTGTACACAATGTCCACTTAACCACGGACATGTGGACAAGTGGAACAGGGCAGACTAAGGACTATATGACTGTGACAGCCCACTGGGTAGATGTATCACCTTACGCAGCAACAGCAGCAGCGTCACCAGTAGCAGCATCTCAGAAACGCCAGCTCGTTACAAGGCAGGCTACGCTGTGTATCACCGGTTTCAGTAAGAGGCACACCGCCGACAACCTCTTAGAGAAACTGAGGGAAATCATCGCCCAGTGGCTTACCCCACTTAGACTCTCCTGGGGATTTGTGATATCTGACAACGCCACCAATATTGTGCGGGCATTACATCTGGGCAAATTCCAGCACGTCCCATGTTTTGCTCACACAATAAACTTGGTGGTGCAGAATTTTCTGAAAAGCGACAGGGGCGTGCAGGAGACGCTTTGGGTGGCCCGAAAAATTTCTGGCCACTTTCGCCATTCAGCGACTGCGTGCCGAAGACTGGAGCGCCAGCAAACACTCTTGAACCTGCCCCGCCATCACCTGAAGCAAGAGGTTGTGACGCGGTGGAACTCAACCCTCTATATGCTTCAGAGGATGGAGGAGCAGCAAAAGGCCATACAAGCCTATACATCCACCTATGACATAGGCAAAGGAGGGGGTATGCACCTGACTCAAGCGCAGTGGAGAATGATTTCCGTGTTGTGCAAGGTTCTTCAGCCCTTCGAACTTGCCACACGTGAAGTCAGTTCAGACACTGCCAGCTTGAGTCAGGTCATTCCCCTCATCAGGCTTTTGCAGAAGCAGCTGGAGAAAGTGAAGGAGGAGCTAAGACGGAGCGATTCCGCTCGGCATGTGGGACTTGTGGATGAAGCCCTTCATTCGCTTTGCCAGGATTCCAGGGTGGTCAATCTGTTGAAATCAGACCACTACATTTTGGCCACCGTGCTCGATCCTAGGTTTAAAGCCTATGTGGTGTCTCTCTTTCCGGCCGACACAAGCCTGCAGAGGTGCAAAGACCTGCTGGTGAACACACTGTCAGCTGAAGCGGAACATGACACGTCAACGGCTCCTTCTTCATTTTCTCCCGCAACTGGGGCTGCCAGGAAAAAACTTAGGTATCCTAAGCAACCCGCTGGCGGTGATGCAGGGCAGGCAGGACCAAGTTTGGACATCTGGTCCGGACTGAAGGACCTGGCAACAATTTCTGACATGTCTACTGTCACTGCATATGATACTGTCACCATTGACAGAATGGTGGAGGATTACATCGGTGACAGCATCCAAGTAGGCATGTCAGACAGTCCATACCTGTACTGGCAGGAAAAAGAGGCAATTTGGAGGCCCCTGTACAAACTGGCTCTATTTTACCTGAGTTGCCCCCCCTCCAGTGTGTACTCCGAAAGAGTGTTTAGTGCAGCCGGGAACCTTGTCAGCGAAAGGCGTAGGAGGTTGCTTCCACAGAATGTGGAGAAGATGATGTTCATCAAAATGAATTATCAGCTCTTCCAGGGAGACCAGCCTCCAGAACGTACAGAGGGACCTGTGGTGGTGGATTCAAGTGGGGACGAGTTAATACTTTGTGAGGATGAGGATGTACACACTGAAGAGGGTGAGGAATCGGTGGATGAGGAGGATGAGGATGACATCTTGCCTCCGTAGAGCCAGTTTGTGCAGGGACACATTAATTGCCAGCTTGTTTTGTGGGGGCCCAAACGAACCAATCATTTCAGCCACAGTTGTGTGGCAGACCCTGGCGCTGAAATGATTGATTTGTTAAAGTGTGCATGTCCTGTTTATACAACATAAGGGTGGGTGGGAGGGCCCAAGGACAATTCCATCTTGCACCTCTTTTTTTCTTTGCATTATGTACAGTTTGGGGCCTAGTTTTTCTAACTGCCATCCTGTCTGCCACTGCAGTGTCACTCCTAGATGGGTCACGTGTTTGTGCCGCCCACTCGTGTCGCTTAGCATAGTCATCCAGCTACCTCGGTGCAACCTTTTGGACATAAAAACACTATTGTGAGGTGTGAGGTGTTCAGAATAGACTGGAAATGAGTGGAAATTAAGGTTATTGAGGTTAATAATAGCATAGGAGCAGAAAAACCTACAAATTCTGTGATTTTAGCTGTTTTTATGCTTTTTTTCAAAAAAATACAGATCCAAAACACAAAACCCAGAACCCAAAACACGGAAGGGTGGTTTTGGCAAAACCAATCCAGATCCAAAACACGAAGAAAGATCCAGATCCAAAACCAAAACACAAAACACGAAAAGTGGCCGGTGCACACCCCTAGTTAGGAGACAGAGTGAAAAGTGATAAGAAAGTGATAAGGTGCCAGCCAATCAGCTCCCAACTGTCATTTTTCAAACACAGCCTATGAGATGACAGTTGGGAGCTGATTGGCTGGCACCTTATTACTTTCTTATCACTTTTCACTCTGTCTCCTAACACTGCTTAGTAAATAGACCCCTAAGACATTTTAATCTAAAATGGGAAAGCATGTTTACAGTCTAGTCAATCAAACTTGCCAGGAGTAAGATAAGAAATTATTTGCTATACTCAGTAGATTTTGGTATAAGAAAAATAACTTTAGACGACATGCAAACGATTCGATGTCGCTCTCGATTTCCCTGGAACTCCCAGACTAACGATATTACCTTTAACCCAAATATATTTAGATACGCCGACGTTACCCCCTTGATTTGAAAGGAAGGAAATCATATAGTAGTGCCCCCATAGTTATGCCCCTGTAGTAGTGCCCCCATAGTTATGCCCCTGTAGTAGTGCCCCCATAGTTATGCCCCTGTAGTGGTGCCCCTGTAGTAGTGCCCCCATATAATGCCCCTGTAGTAGTGCCCCCATAGTTATGCCCTTGTAGTAGTAGCCCCCATAGTTATGCCCCTGTAGTAGTGCCCCCATAAAATGCCCCTGTAGTAGTGCCCCCATAGTTATGCCCTTGTAGTAGTGCCCCCATATAATGCCCCTGTAGTAGTACCCCCATATAATGCCCCTGTAGTAGTACCCCCATATAATGCCCCTGTAGTAGTGCCCCCATATAGTGCCCCTATAGTAGTGCCTCCATAGTTATGTCCCTGTAGTAGTGCCCCCATATAGTGCCCCCTATAGTAGTGCCCCCATAGTTATGCCCCTGTAGTGCCACTTGTACAAAAAAAACCCTTAATCTCCGCTCCTGCATCCGCCGCCGTCCTGTCCGCCCGGCTGCTCCTCGGAACTATGGGAGAGATGTCATGATGTTTCTCCCATAGTGCGCATGGAGAGAGCCGGAAGCTGGAGTTCAGAAGAGAACTCCAGCCTCCGGCTAACGTGGCACTGCAGGGAAGGAGCCGGGCGCCCGCTTTTAATAACATCTCAGCGGGCGTCTGGCTTAGAGCCTCCCTGCGGCACAGCCGGGCATGCATATGAAATGAATCATTCTATATTATTGAATGATTCATATGCATGCCCGGCTGTCCGTCCATTACCCCCAGGAATTTAATTTTTACCCCATGTGGGGTAATTTACCCCTGTTCCCTAACCACTGCATTAGTTGTTCGAACTACCAATCTCAGGCCAGAAAATGGAGGATGGGAGAGTGTCCAGGGAGGGGCTCTGATGACGACCACAGCAGCCAATTCGTGGAGACATATCGTTCGTAGTTGGTAGCATACACACTGCACAATTTGCTACTAGCCGTTAGCGACATTTACAAAATTGAGTTGCATGTACAGACGACATTGGATGTCGTTAGCGAGCCGCAGGAGCGTTATTGTGGGTACAGACTGAACGATTGAAAGAATGTGTCACAACGATTGGTCGTTATCGGCAAATTCATTTAAAATGTCTAGCGTGTACCCGGCTTTACAGAACGGACACTATGAAAACTTAAAGTTACCAGTTTAGCACACGTATGTGTACCCTTGAAAATACTAGGGTCTATTTACTAAGCAGTGTTAGGAGAAGTGAAAAGTGATAAGGTGCCAGCCAATCAGCTCCTAACTGCCATCTCACAGGCTGTTTGAAAAATGACAGTTGGGAGCTGATTGGCTGGCACCTAATCACTCTTCACTTTTCACTTCTCCTAACACTGCTTAGTAAATAGACCCCTGGGCTTGAATTTTCCGTGCTGTTCCGGGTTCTAGAGTTTTAAGGTAGACAGGCAAACTTGACTGCTCAACCCAAGTCCTGCGCACCAAGCAAACGGATTTATGCCCAATTTGGCTATGCACTTGCATGGTCAGGTCAGAAAGATCTGGCTGGATTCTATGGGACATGCACATCCAGGTCACAGCCAATGTCCAGCTGTATTTATAGCTCTATTCTCAGTTCTGCAACACTACCAAAGAGGAAAGATCTGGGCAGATACCACAGAACACCCTCCATACTGTTGTTGTATGATCACCACACACATCCGGTGAGACCAACACCATCTTCCAGTTGCATTTTCTGCCAGTTACGATCAACTTCTACCAGGATCCAATAAAAGATTATTAATAAATCCTGATCAAGACCCTAATCCAGTGATTTTCAGCCCGCGGCACACCGAAACAAGATTTAAAAATTGATAAGGCACACCATCAGTCCCTAATCAGTTCTCTAGGGCAGTGGTTCCCAAACTCCCTATGGCTCCAGATTTTAAGGATATCCATGCTTAAGCACAGGTAATTTAATTAGTACCTCAGTCAGTGGGATTATACCATCAGTATACAAGCATGGATATACTTAAAACCTGGATTGTTAGGGTGCTTTCAGGACTGAGGGCCCGATTCAGACCCAGACGCACGCTATGGGCGATTGTCGCTCGTCTGCGCATGCGTCGCAGTGCGCGTGCGCAAGCCAGTCACTGCGATTGGGAATCATGCGCTCGTAGCACAAAGATTGAGCGCTACTTTGAGTGACAGCGCCGTTTGTGGGTGGTTACAGGAAGGTGCTTGTGAATGGGGCAGTGGTGCTGCGAACTCAGGCGTGTCTGGGCGTCAATACGGCGGTTTATGGGTGTGCATAATTAGCATGGAAGTGTCATTGTACACGTCACTTGGTTGTATATCAGCCTGCACTGATTGCAGTGCTTGGGGTGGGGTAGGGTCTACCTCAAGCGCTGCGTGCAGCTCCGATGGCTCTCGATGGTTCTGATTAATCATATACTTCATGGAGACGACGTATGCTAAGAATGAAAAGTGGGCGTCTTTATACCGGTGTGCGCTCACTCTGCCGTCGTTCTCTAAGACATAGAGGGCGTCCTTACACCAGACAGTGCGATTGCGGAATTTGCATACCTGGCCCCTTTTGACAGCGAGAGAGCGCAGCTTAGCGTCCGGGTCTGAATAGACCCCTGAGTTTTGTAAACCCTGCACTAGGGTCTAGAGGTATTTGAGTTACTATTTAGTGCTATGTCTCTGGTTCCTTTTAAATGGACAGGCTGCATTTTTATGAATGTCAGTTTATCCACAAATTGCCCCCACCTTGTCTGCATTTGCCATGGTCCTTCTCTCTTAACCAGGACCCCAAATGTCAATACGCATCTTTCAGGTATCCCAAATGTCAGTGTACCTTTGTTCTGAGAGCCCAAAGAGCTGTTCCCAGTAGAATGTATTGCATGCCTGAATATCAGGGGCTCCTCAAAGATTCCTGTATGGCACCCTGCCCCCCGGCCCAGCCCGCCACTGCCTGTATCCCAGTTAGGGTCGTGACCCACATGTTGGGCCAATCAGCAGTAGGAAACGTTAATTAAAGTGTCATTTCAGACCAGCAGGCATGTTTGCTGATGTCACCAGTTATTGGCTTGGCTGCCTCATACGTGGTCTCAGTTTCCCTTCTCACTTCAGTGACTTCCCTGTGAGCATGATCCTGTATAATCGGAGGAAGGAAGCAATATAAACTTGGAAGAGATTGTGTTACAGGCCCTTAACTCTATACTTACAGACTGTGGAACACCAACAACACAGAGAATAAATCAGATTAAAATCATAAAGAAACTATGATGATGGCAAAAATACATATAATTCATTTAAACTTCCAGCGTATATACTGTAGGTCCTAATACAGAGGTGGACACAAGTGGTGTCGAAGGGTCTTTAGTAGCATCGGATCTGAGAAGTTATGTGAATAACGCTTTTGTAAAAAGACGCCCATGTTGCCAGCTTCTCAGATCCACTGCCTGCGTCTGAAGATGCAGCATCAGATCTTCATTGGGAACATCGGGTTTCTAAACAACCCATAAGGTTGCTCTGAATGCCCGCCTCAACTAAGCTGCTGAAGCCAGTGTTTCTGCATCCGAAGACGCAGCGTCTGGCCTCCCCTGTCATACTCCTGAGATTTTATATAAAAATGATTAGAATAATACAAAGAAGATATTTATAACTTATAAGCATCTTCTTTGTTTTTTGCAATCATTTTTATAGCTAACACTCACCAGCTTTGTGGAGCTCCCTGGGACTGCAGGGAGACAAAAGATGAGGCAGCAACAGCTCAGCCTCACTTCTGTATAGTCAGACACTGCTTACAGTGCTGGGGGCAGGGCCACACCACATGCAGTAAGCTGCACAGAAAGAGAGCTAATAGAGGCATGCGTCGGAGTATGGGGGCATGCCTTGAGCACTGATGGACACCTTGAATGTATCATGTGACCAGAAGTGCACTGCAGTGTGTAGAGATCGGAGCTCAGTCAGCACTAGCAAGAGAAGACAGTGATGCAGGTAGGAGAATCAGTGGACACTGAAGCTTAGTGTAGTGAGGGGAGAGTTACAGTGAGTAGGGGGTGAGACAGGCTCCGAGCACTCAGACCCATCTCCATGTGTGCCTCCCCAGCTATTGGACTCACCACACGTCACTGCCAGCTATGTTCATGTATAGGGACCAGATATATATTTCAGCTGTTTCTGCAGCTGACATAAGTGCCAGACTGTAACTATACAAAGGGTTAACTGTGTACCACCTAACTGTCCCAACAAGCGGGATGCAGGGGGATTTTCCCACTTTACCAGGAGCTGGGAGACTCTCCCCCAAATTCTGGGAGAGTGGGCAAGTATGCCTCAAATGAAACGGGAATTTATGCTGGCTGCATTGTGGGGATCAAAAGGGTTGGACCTTACACAATAGTAGGTCTTGTTTCACCCAAAAATGGGCATTTTTGGACAAGGTTTGGGCAGTTCGCAAATGAGGTTTATTATAACCTGGTGTCACTTGTCTAAATGTTGTGAGATATGTTGCAGCATCAGAGGAAACAAACAAACAAAAAAGACTACAGGGCCTATTAATCTATGGCCATCCTTTCCTCAGGAAAAAGTCTAATCTTTTGATGGAAAAAAAAAATAAATCTCTTATCGCAATCTACCAAACCAATATTAATGTGGCAGCTGATTAATAATTACCTGCCCCGGTGACACTGGCTCCGACTAAGGGCTTTGTCTTTCTGATGCACTAATGTAAACAATTATTCAAAGAAAACTATTTTTAATGATATTCATCTATTATCAGCATCTTGAGATGGCAAGAACAGGTAGGTACTAGGGCAGGGGAGGTTGTGAGTGTCCATTGTTGGGGTGTGGCTATAAATTGCAGTGGGTTGCAATTCTATGGTGTACACTACCACATGTACTCCTACGCCTCTTTCTATTGCCAGTGTCATGCCAGGCAGGACATTTGCAGATATTGAGCTAATTTAAAAAATAAAAAAGCTACCCGTTACTTGAGTGTGGACAACTTGAAGGGCAAGTGGATTACAAGTGAAATAAATACAGTGTAACAATACAAGATCTATCTACACGTTGTTTGTTACATCCTCTAAAACTTTTTTTTTTAAATATCAGGTTGTGAAAGGTTTGTCTATATTGCATCACTCTGCAACAGGCAGAGGTGTAAGTTCATGCCAGGCTCCAAGAAGCAAGAGACTGTGGTACCGCCCTCTCCCCCTGGTGGCTCCGGCTTACTACATCCCCCCAGTGTTTCTCCAGCTAGCCCCCTTCTGTCTCTCCAGCCCCCCCAGTTTCTCTCCAGCCTCCCTGTTTCTCTCCAGCCAGACCCCTTCTGTCTCTCCAGCTAGCTCTCTCTTCCAGCTCCAGTCAGCCTCCTTCTGTTTCTCCAGCATCTCCCCCAGTTACTCTCCAGCTAGCCCCCTTGTTTCCCTCCAGCCAGCCCACTTTTGTCTCTCGTCCCCTAGTGTCTCTCCAGAGAGCCTCCTTCTGTCTCTTCAGCCAGCCCCCTTCTGTCTATTCAGCCAATCCCTTTCTGTCTCTCCAGCTTCCTGTGTCTTTTCAGACAGCCCCTGTCTATTTATACAGCCCCCAGTGTCTCTCCAGCCAGCTCCCTTCTATCTCTCCAGCCCCCGCAATGTCTTTCCAGACAGCCCCCTTCTATTTCTCCAGGCCCCCAGTGTCTATCCAGCTAGCCTCCTTCTGTTTCTCCAGCCCCCCCAGAGTCTTTCCAGCCAGCCCCCTTTGGTCTCCCCAGGCAGCCCTGAGTATCTCGCCGGCCCCCTTCTGTCTCTCTAGCCATCCCTGCAACGTCTCTCCAGCTCCTGCCCCCGCATCACTCAAGCTCTAACCCACAGACACTTACCTTCACCTGGGTCTTCTGGCCGCACCTGCTCCTCTTTGCGCTGCGGCTCGTCCAACCTTCAGTGGTATGTTATGACATAATCATCGTAATGTGCACTGCGACGCAAATCTTCAGGCACCGCTAGTGGTTGGTGCAATAAAGTTTTTTCAGTTTATAGCAACCCACAATAAACAAAAAAACTTTATTGCACTAGTTGCTGCCGAAGGTGCCTGAAGAAAAGACAGAGGCCTATGGCACCCCTGTGACAGTTGGTCAATGACTCCACTGCCTATGGGATTTCTCCCACTGGCAACAGGGAACCATGGGAAGTTTAGTGTAAAAAGCCATTGCAAATGACTCATAAATACAATAATAGTAAGAGATTGCATTAAAGTATTTTAGGTAACACAGGAGCATGACAGACCTGGTGAGAGAGAGTCTAAAACTTGAGTTCAAAAATGAAAGCAAAAACGGAGGATGCTCCACCTTTGATGGTTTCGTTTTTTGGACCACAGCAGTTTTTACTCATCGACTTAGGGCCTGATTCAGAGCCGCTCGCTATTTGCGGTCGTTCGTTTTATAAAAACGGGTGGCTATTCAAATGAACCGTTCGCACTTTGCGGTCTGTTCATGCCTCTAAGTCTGAACGAGCGAGCAAAACTTGCGGTTGTAATTTTGACAAAAACGCCCCCTTGCTGCTCGCACAATTCGTCATGTCCGCTATTTATTTGATTAATCGAGTACATCGTACAGCGTATGAACTGCTCGCTATTCTTGTGGTTGGTTTTTTCACCTTCCCCTGTTACCACCCACATACGCCTCCTCCTGTCACTCAAATTAGCAGGCATTCGCTATTTAGCGAACAAACGATTTTCGGCCGCACTGACTGGTTTGCGCATGCGTATTACAATCCGTACGCATGCGCAGATGTGCGATCTTCGGTCAGAACGAATGAGCGGCCACTTACGAGCGGCTCTGAATCAGGGCCTTAGTCGGGTGTGCTAAATATCTCATTCACAGTAGATTTGATTTTAAGCAGACAGTATTGGAAAGTTCCATTTTAACATTGCATTTAGCTTGCTTCCTATGTGAAGATATTACTTTTAAGGTTTAAAATGGCAAAATATCTACAGATTCTGGATGCCCCTCTGACATCTGAATACGTACTGTATGTATTTATGACCAACCAGACATGATTTGTGTTGTCTGTGAAATGTACTAATGTCAGTTTCTCCCATGTTCCTTCCTAGAAGAGATGACGGTACCATGGCACCATCAGCGGGAGAGAAATATGTGTACTTGGCCGTATACACTGTAACGATTATTACAGGATTTCCAGCCAACCTCCTTGCCCTCCATGCATTCATTCGGAAGCTACGGATCAAGTCAACACCCAATGCAATCTTTCTCTTCAACTTAACTATCTCCGACCTCGCCTTCCTGGCTTTTCTACCGTTCAAGGTTACAGAGGTCTTGCAAGGCCAGTGGTCAATGCCCTCCTTCCTCTGCCCGCTAAGTGGACTCTTCTACTTCAGCACCATCTACTCCAGCACCTTGTTCCTCACCGCTGTTAGCGTCGAGAGGTATCTCGGCGTGGCCTTCCCTCTCAAATACAAACTCTACCGCAAGCCCAGCTATGCTGCCGCCATCAGTGGCTTTCTATGGATCTGCTCGTTTGGTCACTGCAGCATTGTCTACATCACGGAGTACCACCAAGCTTCCAATGCCACCGGGAGGTTAGTCTGCTATGATAACTTCACTGAGAAGCAGATGGAGGTTCTACTGCCTTTTCGTCTAGAGCTGGGACTCGTCTTGTTCTGTTTGCCTTTTCTCATCACCTGTTTCTGCTACGGCAGCTTTGTTAGGATCCTGGTCTCTTCGCCACACATCCACCGGGAGAAGAAGCAGCGAGCCATCGGACTGGTCCTCACCACCCTGGGCGTGTTTGCCATATGTTTCGCCCCATACAATGTCTCTCACTTGGTGGGATTTGTGCTGAAAAAAAACTTGAAATGGAGGGAGAAAGCGTTGCTCCTCAGCACCTTCAACGCTAGTCTGGACCCCATCATCTTCTACTTCTCCTCCACCGCTGTCCAGCACTCTTGCAAGTGCTGCTTGATGCGGCTGAACATTTGCCACCCCAATCCGACTTTACATAAGATCATGGAGAAGCAGAGCATAAGACTAGGTCAGCTGGAAATTTCCGATAGCCAGATATACGCAACAAAGTGCTGATATTGGTTTGTTATTTATTCGGATTGAGCGTACCGGTATTGTGACGTAGTAGTGTTGAAGACATGTTGACCTGTCGGAGAGTAACACTGTACTAATGTTATGTTTAGAGTGGGTATTATGGGAAGTGGCAATTGATAATCTATTTGTGTGGTAAATGTAACACACAAACCATTCTAAATTCTTATATGATTAAAGCTAAACATTACTTCTTTTGAAAACATGTACAGTATGTGTTGGTTACACTCATCTCAGCATACCTCACAACGTATGGGAGCCTTAATTCAGGACACACTGTGCATGCCAAAGGCATGCAACCAAGAAAAGGGGTGTGGCCTCATGGGAAAGGGTGTGGCATCAAAGCACTTTCCCGTTTCCGGCACTCAGGGAGTGTGTCCAGCACTCCCCGAGCTGCTGGGCTGTCCCCAGGCTCACCCCACTCCCCGCACTGTTCAGATGCCCTGCTCCCCAAATCTGTCCCCCCCAATGAGGGACACTGTGACCCAACAGTGGGATGGAACAGTGCACAAAAAGTGGGACTGTCCTGTCAAAATCCAGATGGTCGGGGGTAAGTCTTTGTGAACAAAAAAAACTTATTAAAAACATTCCAAATTCCCACCAAACTAAAAAATATTACTCCACAAGAGGTCGGGAATTGATGCATCTTCTAAACCAGTATCTCCCAAACTCTGTCCTCATGCCCCACTCACAGGGCCTGATTAAGAGCCATACGCTATGCCTATGTTTTCGCAAATGGAGCGATTTTTTTGCCACTGCTCATATGTCAAGGTACATTATCATAGCCCCATGCCACAAGTCTTGTGCAGAAGGGAGGGTGGGGGCGGTTTAAGTATAGGTGAAGCGGGGGTGTGCCGACGTGATCGCGTCATCGTGGCCCCACCCCGCTATTTCACATCCGTAATACCTCGCAGTCCTGCATATACATCGGGAACATCGAGTAACATCGGCCACTCATGCACAATTACTGCAGTCTTGACCTTATTCACAAATTACTAACCTCGTTGCACGCAGTGAGTACTCAAGCTGCGTATGCCATCTCGCAGCGGCAAATTTATGCACGCCCATGCAACAGCGTTTCTCCAGCCACTTCCCCATCACCACCCCAAAACACTCACTGCCTGTCGATCAGTCTGCGATGTCTCTGTGGTCTGTGTGATCGCAGTGATGCCTTCGCGCAAGAGCAGTACACAACAATCGGCCACCTGTGTACGCTTTAGCAGTTGAGATCCTTGCTCCAGACCCTTTGTTCTCAAGGCACTCTAACAGTCCAGGTTTTAAGGATATCCATGCTTCTGCATAGATGGTATAATCAAACTGACTGAGGTACTAATTAAGTCAACTGTGCTAAAGTATGGGTATCCTGGAAACCTGGATTATTAGGGTACCTTGAGGACTGAGGGCTCGATTCAGACCCGCTCGCTAGATGCGTACGCTCGTTCTCAGAGTATGCAAATTCGCCTAAGTGACAGCAAGGCAGTCGAACGCACGGCAAGGCATAAGCACGCCCACTATGTCTTGGCGTGCAATCGCTTTGTGTATGCAGACGCCCACCAGCCTGTCTTAAGACGCCCACTTGCACACGTCATCTCCAGGAAGTGTATGCAAGCATCAGTACATCGGGTACCATCGAATGCGATCGTAACGCTTGAGGTTAACTATAATCTACCGCAAGCACTGCGAGCACTTCAGTGTAAAATTCATCCAGGTGACGTGAACTATGACGCTGCATGTTAATTATGCACGCATCTGAAACGGCGTTAAGACGCTCAGACACGCCTGCATTCGCACCTCCACTCCGCCATTTCTAGTGGCCAGCCCCTGTCAACACCCACAAATGGCTTCTCCTGTCACTCATTCGGCTGGGCTGTCTATGCCTGGCGAGCGTACGCTTCCTGATAGCTCGGACTAGTTCGCGCACTGCGATGCATACCCATGCGCACAATGTGAACCATTGGCAGCTACGAGCAAATGCTTCTTAGCGTCCGGCAGTGGCGTCAGAATGAGGTGCGGGGGGTGCGGGCCGCACCCGGGTGTCACCCGCCGAGGGGTGACACCAAGGTGCAGGCTCCCCCTCAGTGACAGGAGGCGGGTGCTGCACTGTAACATCATGTGCAGCACTCTGTTCCTGTCACAGAGAGAGAGAGTGCACGCACCTCCGGCACCCCCATTGATAACTAAGTACTGGCGGTCTCGGGACGTGAAGCCACGCCCCCTTCCCCAAGGCCACGCCTCCTCCATCGAGGCCATGCCCCTTTTCGGCGGAGTCCGCCGTGCTCCAGGCATTCCTCCCCGCACCGGGTGTCACCGCGGGGAGGGACGCCACTGGCGTCCGGGTCTGAATCAGGTCTTGAGTGGTATAGACCAAATCTGCTTCATGAAAAACTCTTGTTCGAAAGCAGACATTTTACATATTTATGTACTTTACTATTTACCTACTGTACTGTGCAGTTGAGGATTCTTTTTAGCTATCAATGTATTCAAATTTGCAGAAAAATTATGTTTCATGAACAATAGCAGAAATGATGGTAACATACATAAGCACTATGGTCACACACTAACGTACAGCTCGTAGAATGCAGGTCTTTAGGTATATTCTCTATTTTTTTAAATTTCTAACTTATTTTCAGAATGTCCAATCAGAATGCAATGTAAACTGCAAATGATGTGTGTTATGTGAGCAGTGAGTGGCGTTCAATAAATACGTCATTTCAGAAATCTTGTAATGTGATGTCAGTAACTTACTCTTGACCCGTGATTGCCCATCTGAACAAGAGACTAATGCAATCTCCCCAAGCAATGGAGAGGTCTCAGGGATATTACGTATATTATATGTAGGGATGTGCGCCAACCACCATGTTTTGGTTTTGGATCTGTATCTCCTTCGTGTTTTGGATCTGAATTTGGTTTTGGCAAAACTGGCCTTAAGTGTTTTGGTTTTGGATATGTTTTTTTTTTTTTTTTTTTTAAATCATAAAAACAGTTAAAATCACAATTTGGGCCTGTTTTTGTTCCTACAGTATTATTAACCTCAATAGCATTCATTTCCACTTGTTTTAAATAAATTTTGACCACCTCACTGCTCACAATATTGTTTTCATCCAGTTTAGGTCCATAACTTGCACCAAGCTAGCTGGCTGACTAAGATAAGTGGCAGCAGTGGGCGGCACAAACACGTGGCACTTCAACTTCAAAAATGGCACATAAGGAAACATATGTTTTCATTAATCAAAAGGCCTGAGGGAGATGGAATATGTATGTAGTTAAAGGCAGGGAAAGGAAGGGTTGATTCATAATAAATAAGAAAAGAATAACACACTGCACTTCCACATACAGTGTCACAAGATTTTTTTATGCGTAAAACACTGCGCTACCACTTAGTGTCACCAGATTTTTTATGAGTAAAACTTTGCACTACCACTTACAGTGTCACATGAATTTTTATGAATAAGAATAACACACTGCGCTATGACTTATAATGTCACAGTACATGGATGATAAACTGCGGTCTGGCCGGCAGTGTCACCGAACAATAATAGTGTAGCTAGCACACACAAAAAAAACCTGAAATAAAGATCTTTATATTTTTATTTTTTGTGGAATGATAATTATTTTTTTTATTTTTTTTACACTGGGGAACAGCACCCCTGGACGACACAGCACTCCTTTATGTAGTCTTCATTCTAGCACCCTGCACCTGTCACATCTCATGCAGTTCCTCTATTCTGCCAGATGTGTCGCTCTCTGCTCTGATGCTTCAAGCACACTCAGCTGATGCAACAAACTGCTGAGATTAACACCAGAGCAGAGAGCGACACCCCAGGCAGGAAAGAGGAACTGCACGAGTTTTAACAGGTGCATGGTGCTAGAATAAACACTATTTATGTACTGCAGCCCTAGCCCCTTGATGGACAGTACAACACAGCAGCACCCCTTTATGTACTGCAGACCCAGGCCCTTTATGGACAACACAACAACAGGCCTTTATATACTGCAGCCCCTTGATTGACAGGATAACAGTGACACAGCAGCACCCCCCCCCCCTTTGTGTACTGCAGCCCCAGCCCAACAACACTGCACCCCTGAACAGACAGCACAGAGCACGTCTGTTCTCTGTACACTACCACAGCCGGAGTGAAAATGGTGCCGTTCACCGTGACCTTTATAGGATCCAAAACCTGCGAGAATCTGACAGTGGGATGATGACGTTTTGCCTCAAGTTAGGCAGGAAAACCCAAGCCATACTCACATCCCTTATATTCGGGTGGGTTCAGTTCTCGGAGAACCGGACCCGCTCATCTCTAATTATATGTAGTCAATATGTAAATAGTTTGATCTAACACAATTAAAACTAACCTGGTATTAGGAAGACGTCAATGGGTATAACTGTCGCGCAGCAGGAGGTGGCCATTAAATGTCTGAAGGGTTGCCTGCAATATTATTTCCACAGCTTATGCTGCTAATGAAATGTATATACAGTATATTGCGCTGTAATACCATCTGCTGCCTTGTGAAAATGTTCCAAGCTTGTAATGCTCCAGCAGCTTTTGTGGGGTGTGATATGACATACCGGCAGCCGGGATGCCACCCGTCAAAATACCGACAGCAGTATCCCAATGCTCAGCATGCTGACAGGGGCCCCGTAAGTATACTAACCCTCCCTCCTTCACCCCCTAACTCTAACCCTCCCTTTCTGAACCCTTACCCTCAGGGGCATTTCTAGAGAGGAGGGGGCCCGTGTGCAGTCTCCAACACGGGCCCCCTCCTCTCTGCAGTGCACTGAGCTGTGCGCGGCCAGCCCCGGAGTTATAGACTCCGGGCACTAGAGTGTGCTCAGAGACTATAGTGTATGCACAGGTCACCGGGAAAATGGCCACGGCGGCCATTTTCCCTGTACTGCGCATGTGCAAACGAGGGGAAAATGGCTGCCGTGGTCATTTTCCAGTCTTTTTACAGCGCCGGAACCTCGCGCCGAAGTGGGACTCCGGAGAGGTAAGTATTATTATGGGTGCAGGGTGTACCCTGCACCCATTATAGATGCGCCCCTGCTAACCCTCCCCCCTTAGTGCCTGAAACCTAACCCTCCCCCCCTTAGTGACTAACCCCAAACCCCACCCCCCACCCCCGCTATACCTACGTTCTGGATTTCTACGCCAGTCTTCTGCCTGTGGTTTGGGATTCCGGCACTGGGATTTCGACTGCCAGCATCCCGTACGGTGGCATTTTAGCTATATTGCCTTTTTGTGATCGTTCCAGGGACACGCAAGAGGCCAAAACACTTTTCTTGTATTCTTATTTCTGAGTTAAAAGCTGCACTAACGGGGGCTTGGAAAATCTGTGTTAACAATGACACATTATTGTCTCCTAAATATGTAAAAAATAAATGGATTAAGTAAGTACAGCTGTCATTCAGGCAGAAATGATGAACAGTAAAATGCCTTATTAACGATTTCACAGCGCATTTAATTAACATCCTAACGATATGTTTATTTAGTAACCATTTCTGGAACATTTACATTACAAACATAACATTTCAATGACACCTTTACCTGGCAACGGCTGACATCACCTGAGGCTCTCAGCCCAGCTCATCCCTTGTTATAATACTCATTGTATGAACATGGCTGCAAACTATGGTTTGTCCACCAAAAAACAACTTCAATGTATCGTTTCACATATCTCCCCACTGTCCTAATTATAGTGGGATTTTCCTGTGATCAGTCAGGACTTTTGGACAGGCTGTCGGGACTGGTGCGACGTGAGTCCATATTTATCCCATATCATCTTGGCCAAGCTGAGCAGAGGTGTGACGAGGGCGGATTGGGATGGAAAACCAGGCCGGGTAATTTTTGGAAGCAGCCCTAATGGGGGCGGTGTGCAAAAAAAAACGATAGTTTGCGCTACCTCTACCTAAAGTCACAAACGGGGTAAAGAATAATAATGAACAATTTGTGACAACACAATAGGAAATATCCTACCATTAAATGAGATGGAACGATTGTATCAATCAAAGTAAAATATTTATTAACCACTAACAAGACCCCATATTAACATAAGTATATGGACATGAGTAAAAATCAACAATAAAAACACCAACAGCTAATAAATAAGTCATAATGATACAGGGTTGCATAAAGATATAAGAATGTTGCTTTGTCACTGAGGGCCTGATTCAGAGCCGGACGCTCTGAACGAGCGCCCGCTCTGAAACAGGGCGTTTTGGTTTTTTTTGTTGCGGCCTCTTGGCTGCTCACATAGCTGTGGGTTACCACCCACAGCTTATGCGATCGGCCAAAATGATGGTCGCGATGGTCAAGACCATCGCGACCATCGTGCTTGCGACGAGACCCTTGTGGTAGGGTCTCGTCTGCCGCAAGTCCTGGAGTGCTTTTGGCTCTATCAGAGTGATGTCAGTGGGGCCGGACCCAGACGGTAGGCATTCCCACGCCTCCGTCTGGCCAGCCACGCCCCCGGCACGCCCACCAAAGGGGGCGTGCTGTCACTCACCATCGACAGCACGCCCCCTCTGGTACGAGACCCATAGCGACGGTTTGGCTGTCGCTATTCGGGTCTCGCGCATGCACACGAGGGAGCCGGCTCCCACGTGCGCATGCGCACTGGGCCAACATCGACACGCTTGCGAGCGCTCAGCGCTCGCTAGCGGGTCTGAATCAGGCCATGAGATCCGTTTACAGATGGATAAATATGGTCATTTGTATATTGTGCACAATCCGAAGCTGAAAGCTTCTCTAAGCATGCGGCTGTACACAAACCGGCAGACAAATAATGAAGGTGACGTCTTCCCAATGTAATCAGGGAGATTGAAAGGACTCAAAAATGATAAAGTCACAAATTCAATCCAATGATTTGTCAGCTGCTTTCACCATTTGTTTTACATTAATACCAGTATCCGTATGTATAAGCACAAACTAACAAACAATATTTAGTTCTTATCTTTGATAAAGTCACATGATATGTGACGAAACGCGTTAGTAAGGACGCTTCTTTGATACACTTTGATACACTGTTGCTCTGTTGCTCTTGATCCATGCACTACCAACGTCCATACTCTGGCTTCTGCTGAACGGCTAACATACCTGCAGTATCCGGCTCAGTCTCAAAATACCCCGGCTGAATACACGGGACTCCGGTCCTTAGAGAACAGGGGGCCCCCACGTTGTTCTACTTATCGTCCGTGAGTACACACAGAAAACAATTGGTGATTACGGTCCGGTTATTGGAGACACGATCTATGTCCCTGATTCAGAGCCGGACGCTCTGACAGAGCGCTCGCTCTGAATCAGGGTCGGCCTTCTTGTTTTTCAGAGCGGCCTCCTGGCCGCTCGCATAGCTGTGGGTGACCACCCACAGCTATAGCGAGCGGCCAGGAAGATGGTCGCGATGGTCAAGACCATAGGGCTTGCGATGAGACCCTTGTGGTAGGGTCTCGTTGCCGCAAGCCCCAGAGAGATTTCGGCTCTATCGAGTGATGTCAGTGGGGCCGGCCCCAAATGGAGGCGTTCACATGGGAACGCCTCTGTTTGGGCAGCCACTCCCCCAGACCGCCCACCAAACAGGGCGTGTTGTCACTCAACATCGACAGCACGCCCCCTTTGGTACGAGACCTGGAGCGACATTTTGCCTCGTCGCTATCCGAATCTCGTACATGCGCACAACGGAGCCGGCTCTGTCGTACGCATGCGCACTGGACCACCATCGACCCGCTTGCGAGCGCACAGCGCTCGCGAGCGGGTCTGAATCAGGCCCTACATGTGGTTGTGAAATTTGCCTGGCTGTTTGGTTACCTTTTCTCTATATATATTTTTTTGTCCAGAAACTGTGCTCAATCCTTTACAGCGGGTTGAGAACTAAATATTGGAGAAACAATCTGACGGGCCGGTCTGCATATAGGATTTACTACAGCTGGAGGCCAATCAAGTAACAATGGAACTAGTTAGTTTGTGTGCTTGCTTATACATACGGATACTGGTATTAATGTCACAGGTGATATCGTCAGGTTTGATGTGCTGCACGTCAAACCTGAGTACGACACTAGTGACCTCAAGCACTCGCATATTGAGCGTACACACTGAGCAATGTCATTACGAAATGGTAAACCCGGCCCAACATCGCTCCAGTGTGTACTCTGCTTAAGTCTTAGAGCCTGATACAGATTTGTATGCAAACCCGACGCATTACGTACAGCTCCGATGCTTGGCGATCTGCGCATGCCCAGGATCTCTACTGCGCATTTGCAGATCTGTGTCTGCGAGTGACCCCTAAGCCGCAGCATGCTGTTTGGGGACGGGGTAAGTGGGTGGCTTAGTATTTTGGGCGTGCCGAAGCCAGTAGCTGCGTTTTTGGACACAGCTTCACTGGCCCCGGTAGCGTGATTTACCCGGACACACAGATGTCCGATGGTCACCCAGCTGATCCCATGTCTGAGTCTCCAGATACAGTAACGGATCAGAGAAGTCGATAGTGGGCCTCTTATTACATATAACTAAGACGCCTCCTGCGGCTTTTGCATATTGTAGTACAGTCTCCATCGCTGAATCAGGTCCTAAATTATAATAGTTGCTAATGAAGAATAGTACATACACTTACATCATAAACTGCATTTTTATTTTATTTATTATTATCTCAATATATATGTTAGTCACAGTGCTGGGCAATTATATCATTGTTGCAAAATGCAGGTACAGTACATTGCAGCGGTTTCTGGGCCTGATTCAAACCCGCTGGCTAAGAAGCGTTCGCACGCAGACTGCCGATGTTTGCAATGTGCGAATGCGCATGCATCGCATTGCGCATGTGCGAACCAGTCCGAGCGATCGGGAAGTGCTCGCTCGCTGCACATAGACAGCCCAGCTAAGTGAGTGACAGGAGAAGCCGTTTGTGGGTGGTGACAGGGGATGGTCGCTGGAAACGGGGGAGTGGAGGTGAGAACACAGGCGTGCCTGAGTGTCTCAACGCTGTTTCAGAGGCGTGCATAATTAAGACTCAGCGTCATAGTACACGTCACCTGGTTGTATTTCACACAGAAGCACTCGCAGTGCTTGCGATAGGGTATAGTCAACCACAAGTGCTGCGTTCGCTTCCGATGGTACTCGATGTTACCGATGGCTGCATACACATCCTGGAGATGACATGTATAAGTGGGCATCTTAAGACAGGCTAGTGGGCATCTGCATACACAGAGCGATCGCTCGCCAAGACATAGTGGGCGTGCTTATGCCTGGCCGTGCGATCGCCTGCCTTGCTGGGTGGGTGTGAAAGAACGCGTCTAGCGAGCGGGTCTGAATGAGCTCCTCTGTTCAAAGAGACACATAAGATCTATGTACTAAGCATTGGAGAGAGATACAGTGGCTGGAGATAAAGTACCAACCAATCAGCTCCTAACTGTGACTTTTCAAACACGGGGCGGGATGCAGCAAGGTGAGAAATCAGAAATCTTCCTGATGGCGTTACCCATAGAAGCCTATGGGCTCCTCTCTGCAGAGTGCTGTGAGAGGGATCCAATCGGATCCCTCCCAGCAACCCCCCACGGAGCAGAAGGATGCCGGAGGGGCTCTTACCGGGAGAGCGCGGCCCTTTGCGGTGATCGTCATGCATACCGGCGTTATCTCAAGTGCGATGCGCCATGCCTCCCGCCCATAGCCTGTAAAGCAGGGGTGGAGCAATAAGCGGCCCTCCAGCTGTTGTTGAACAAAACAAAACTGTGGCAGGGCATGCTGGGATGTGTAGTTCTACAACAGCTGGGGGGGGGGGGAGGGCGCTTATTGCCCACCCCTACTGTAAAGTGTCAGTTAAGGGACGGGATGCATCAAGCAACACATTTTGCATGCGATGTATCCCACCACAAATCGCATGCATGACAGCGTAAGTAACGCCGGTATGCATGAAGGAAATCACAAAGGGCCGCTCTCCCGGTAAGAGCTGTCCTTTGCCATAGAGGGACTTCCCTGTTTATGACCCAGAAGTGCATCTTTGTATGCATCGAGTGACGCATGCTCTGCAGGGGGTGCTGGGAGGGATCTCATTAGATCCTTCTCAGGGGGAATAGAAACCCGTCGGCATCAATTGGGCAACGCCATCTACAGATATAGATGGCGCTGCCGACCGCATCCAAGCTCCGCAATCTATGACATTTCGGAGCTTGGTGCATATACGGTAAGCAGCCAGACTTTCAAAAACAAAGTTTTCGGAGGTTTGACCACAAAATCTGCAATGACGTATCCCATCCAGGAGCTGATTAGTTGGTACTTTATATCCACTGTCTCTCGCCAAGGCTTAGTACCCCAAAGTCCCTGAGAATATACTGTTAAGTCACTGTGAGAACTTACGCAAATTGAGCCACTGAAGAAGATTACTGTAACAATGGTGCCAGACATAAACCAATGACGAAACTATCTCACACCCCTTTCTTTATTGGGTTTATGTACTAGTCAGTAGTCAATAAACCTTTAACCTTATTTGTGTAGTTCTTTCAATAGTACGGGGATGGGTTCTCCTAATAATACGCTCATTTTAAATGTAAGGGTCAGTCGGCTGTCATATATTTATCTGCCTTTCTGTTTGCACTGAACAACAGGTGAGAACACAGAATAATAAAATTATCGCTATAACGCAGACACAGTTTTTCTGGTTTCCTAACGCTTAATGGGGAAGATGTATGAAGCCCAGAAACTGTATCAGCGCACGTTATGTGCGCTGATACCGCTTCTCCCCGATGTATGATAGGGGGTCTGGGCGGTAAATGACAGGGGTGCTATGCGCCCCTGTCATTATCGGCGCTGCTATCTACAAGATAGCAGCGCCGATAGCCTGGGCTATGTATGAACGGTCAGATCGTCTGACCGTTCGGCCGGCTGTAGCTGTCGTTATCGACAGCTACAGCCTGGCGTTAGCCTATCCCCACAGCAGGGACAGCGCTGTCCCTGCTGCTGCGGCTGCCGGCTCCAGGGCTCCACGCGGGGATCTCGCGATACTTGCGAGATCCCGCGCATGCTCAGTGGAGCCGGCCGGGACAGAGACACAGCGCATCAGCACTAGGCTGATGCGCTGCTGTCTCTTGCGGGTAGCGCCGGAGGGGGGAGTTAACGCTCCCCCTCTCCGGCCGATGAGATGTTTATACATCTCATCGGTAGTGCATCCTGCTTCGCCTTTGTAAAGAGGCGAAGCGGGAAGCGTTATAGCGGCACGTTAAGTGCCGCTATAATACATCTACCCCATTGTGTTTTAAAGGGGCACAAGCAGGTCATGGCGCTCATTTTTACGAGTGTTGGGCTATTTCGGAAATAAAAGTCATGTTGTGAAATTGTTACGCTGAGAACAGAGCCTCTAAATTAGATTTCCCAGTCTGTGTTACAATTCAGTTACATACAAGGGTCTTAGAGGAAAGAACAGCTGTGATCTACCCCTAACCCTGAGCGGCCGCCCGGTAAGTCCCCCGGCTGACCCATGAAAGGTGCTTCCCGGTGTAATTACTGCACAATCTGCCTGGGGGGAAATCCCCAACCTTCAACATTTAGCAAAGGAGGAAAATAACTACAGGAACTTTGCACTTTGAGAATATATTTGAAAGCAGAATAATTAGCAAACGCAGCTGGACAAACTGAGCTTATTCCTAAATTCCGCCTGGGACCCTGCTCTGTATCAGTGACAGTGGAGGACAGAATAAATGTAGCATGGTTTGGTTTACACAAAGTCTTCCAAGGAGCATCAAGTGCCAGAGATCAGAGGTCACGCTACCAAAACTCTGTTTATGCTTGGTCCCGGGGATCATATTGTTCAAAAAATAATCATTATAATTCCGGCAGCTTCTTCGGGAGGTCCTGGTGGAAGGAGAGCAAACATGTCAGACAGAGTAGCTACGGATAAATAATAATTATTCTTTATTCTAGTTTAGATAGATAGATAGATAGATAGATAGATAGATAGATAGATAGATATGCGATAGATAGATAAATAGATAGATAGATAGATAGATAGATAGATAAATAGATAGATATTTAGATAGATAGATAGATAGATAGATATGAGATAGATAGATAGATACATAGAAAGATAGATAGATAGATAGATAGATAGATAGATAGATAGATAGATAGATAGATAGATAGGAGATCGATATTATAGATAGATAGATAGATAGATAGATAGATAGATAGATAGATAGATAGATAGATAGATAGATAGAAGATCGATATGATAGATAGATAGATAGATAGATAGATAGATAGATAGATAGATAGATAGATAGATAGATAGATAGATAGATAGATAGATATGAGATAGATAGATAGATATGAGAGATAGATAGGTAGATAGATAGATAGATAGATAGATAGATAGATAGATAGATAGATAGATAGATAGATAGATAGATAGATAGATAGATAGATAGATAGATATGAGAGATAGATAGATAGATAGATAGATAGATAGATAGATAGATAGATAGATAGATAGATAGATAGATAGATAGATAGATAGATAGATAGGAGATCGATATTATAGATAGATAGATAGATAGATAGATAGATAGATAGATAGATAGATAGATAGATAGATAGATAGATAGATAGATAGATCGATATGAGATAGATATTATAGATAGATATGAAATAGATAGATATGCCGGCCCGCGCTCTGTCCAGGCCACTCCCTCTCTTACCATAGCTCTGCCTCCTTCCTACCATATCTTCCCTCCTCCACTCCCATACTTACCCTGGGTACACAACCTGGGCTAGGTCTGTCCCATCTCCTTAGCGCAGTGGTCAGGGAACATTGGTAAATTACCCCACATGGGGTAAAAATGAAATTCCTGAGGGTAATGGACGGACAGCCGGGCATGCATATGAATCATTCTATAATATAGAATGATTCATATGCATGGCCGGCTGTGCCGCAGGGAGGCTCTAAGCCGGACGCCCACTGAGATGTTATTACCAGCGGGCACCCGGCTCGTTCCCTGCAGCGCCGCGTTAGCCGGAGGCTGGTGTTCTCTTCTGAACTCCAGCTTCCGCCTCTCTCCATGCGCACTATGGGACGTCTCTCCCATAGTTCCGAGAAGCAGGAGGGCGGACAGGACAGCGGCGGATGCAGGAGCGGGGATTAAGGTAAGTGTTTTTTTGTACAAGCGGCACTACACGGGCATTATATGGGGGCACTACTATATGATTTCCTTCCTTTCAAATCAAGGGGGAAACGTTGGCATATCTAAATATATTTTGGTGTAAAAGGTAAAAAAGTTCCCTGACCCCTGCCCTAGCGGGTAGATAAGGTGACGTCAGTGGCGTCCCTCCCCACGGTAACACCCGGTGTGGGGAAGCACACCATGCGCGTGGCACCTGCCGAAATGGGGGCGAGGTCTTCGGGAGGGGGTGTGTCGGGGCGTAGCCTCCCATGTCGGACCTTCGGAAGGGGCGTGGCCTCGCGGCGCGAACCTGGCCCGTGGCCATGGTAAACAAAATGTATGATACATTAGGTATCAATGGCGTGGTGCCGGCGGGGGGTGCAGGAGGTGCGGGCATGGGCAGTAGTGCCGGCTCCCTCACTGACAGGAGCCGAGTGCTGCACTTAATGCTATAGAGCAGCACCCGGCTCCTGTCACTGAGGGGGATCCTGCACCTTGGTGTCACCCCTCGGCGGGTGACACCCGGGTGCGGGCCGCACCCCCCGCACCCACCTTGTGACGCCACTGGGTGACGTGTTATACAAAAAGTGTGATTCCGCTCTACGGAAGAGTGAATTTAAATCCTGGGTTTAAACTATAATTTCAGATCCTTTAAATTGTTGACTGTCCTTAATTCCTGCAAACTCCACCTATATTACATGCTGGTACTCGCACTAATACAGAGGATTTTACTTACTTGTAATGTCCAGTTTGCTGACAGGATTATTTACTCTTCTTATTTGTTTTTGCATCTCTTTCTCACTATGAAGGAAGAATAAAACAGACGGGTAAAAAAAAGTAAAACCTGAATATTCCCATCCTGCACTACAGATGTCACTAACTTCCTTTCAGCAGTAGATATGTATTATTACACTGACCGCGCCCCTTCGCATAAAATTAGTGAAATATTTTTGGCAAAACGTCATTTTCTTCCAGTTACTTTTTATCCTGAACAGGAAGTGACATCACAGTTTTGGAATACCCAAGTTACTCTTATCTCCCTGGTTTAGCACACGATGTGAGCAAACTACCTGTGAAGAGCATGCTGACCGTCAGCCCAAGGACCAGGCTCATTTTAAGGATATTCAGGTATTCCACAAGCTGATATCCAGTCTCAGAAAGATCTGTATTTATAACAACAAAAAAATGGAAATCGTCATTCTCAAAGCGGGCGTCTTATTTAAAGAAATAGAGGTATGAATTACCAGCGCTGATAACACAATTAAAAATGAATGGACGGTTTATAATAAAAGGTCACACATTTATTTAAGTCTCCATAAAAGATAGGATCTATAGCAAAGTAAAATCCACTATTAGGGCCACAGATATACTGATGCAATAAAATGAATAAAATCGAATCATATGAAACGAGCTTCTGTTAGAGCTGATATTTAAATTCGGACTCAGGGCCTGATTCAGCAAGGAAGGCAGTTGCTTTTATGCACGCAATCGCTCTATTATTGCGTACTGCGCATGCATCGCAGTGTGCGTGCGCGAACCAGCCACTGCGATCGGGACAGCGATCGCAGAGGATAAGCAGACCCATGGCAGAGTGATTGACAGGAAGTGCCGTTTGTGGGTGGTGACGGGGGTCGGGCGAATGTAGGCGTGCCAGTGCATTTCAACGGCGTTGCAGGGGCATACATAAATTAGCCACTGCGATACCATACGCAGCCTGGGGACTCCTAGCGTGCGCTGAAGTAAGCAATCCCTGAGTGAGGTTTGGGCTTCCTTAACTGTCCGATGTTACTCGATGTTACCGATTTTTTCTCTATGTTGGTCAAGTATACGGATGTGAGTAAGGGGAAGTGGGCATCCTTATGTCAGGCTGCAATCGCAATTCTAGTGTCCAAACAGTCCCTTTAGCAACCGATTTCTGCAAAAAGTACCAGTGCCCGATTCAGCTATCTATGGCCCTGGGCCTCTCCCGGCAGTTGGGTATCAGTATAAAAAAGGATAGAATACAATGCCAGCTTTTGTGGCACTATAAGTGCCAGCATGCACTGAGAGCCCACAAATGTTATTGCATTCTGATGCTTGTAGAACTGCAAGCACTAACATGCAGTAGGTGGGCCTGATTGCCTGTCTCTGCATCTTTTACCGGTCGCAAATCTGCAACTTTATGTTAAAACTGGTACAAGCCCTTCCCCTGGTGCAGATCTGTGCGTCTGAGTATGCAAGGACTGGGACGCCCACTTCGAGCGTCTTTAGGTGTTGGAATGGTGCTTGCTGCGCCCAGGAACGCATTCCAATACATTTCTGAGACCGTACGTCTCAATCGCTACTGCGGCTCTGTGCGTGCACACTGTGGGATGCATGCGCAGGGCGGCTTTATAGCGACAGGTGCATGTGCAGTCGGCATTGCGTGCAACTCAGGACCCAAAGGTGTTGCCCCTGTAAGTACTAAATAACTCACGTCCCCGTAATAGCAATAAATCATGCTGCATAGAGAATCAATGGTTAATGCATCCATATTAAATAAATAAATAGCACCCTCGTAATAAAAAAGTATTAACAATCAGGGGTTTGCAAATCGCGGCACATCGAGTTTTCAACATCCGATCAGACTGATGATTACATTCCTGCGGCCATGTTCGGAAAACCACACCTGATGCTCGGCGTTTTCCAAACCGTATACTAAACCACTGCTTTGTAAAGTATTTAAAAAAAAAATTGTTTTGCTGTAAAAAAAAAATGAATAAAATTAAATAAATAATATAAATGTCTCTGGACTAAGGCCCTGATTCAGAGCCGCTCTCAAACGCTGTGCACTCGCAAGCAGCCTGATGTTTAGGCACTGCGCATGCGCCACGCCTGGCGTGCGCGAGCCTCGCCGAGCAACTGTAGCTCAGTCGCTACGGGACTCGCAACAAGACGGGGCGGCTGTCAATGGTGAGTGACAGCTCGCCCCGTTTTGTGGGCGGGTAGGGGGAGTGGCTGGACAAACGTTTAGGAACGCCTGGCGTTTGTAGGGAGGTCTTACTGACATCACTACTGATGTCAGTAGTGGACTTCCTGCTCTATCAGAGCAGGAAGTCCACTCGGCCTTGCGGAAGCCTAGACCTTACCGTAGGGTCTCGTCGCAAGGTCGATGGTCGCGATTATCGCGATAGTTTCCTGGCCGCTCGCACAAGCTGTGGGTGGTCTCCCACAGCTTTGCGAGTGGCCAGAGAACTAAAAAAAAAAAAAAAGCCCACAATCCCAGCATGCGGGCAGCGGCAGCGAGCGGCTCTGAATCAGGGCCATAGGCAGAAGCAAATCTCCAGTTACATTTCAGAGAATGGCTTTACTGACATCTAGTGGCGAACCCTTCATATGACATCAAGAATCTGAATGAAGCTGGACTGAATCTGAATGAAGCTGGACTCACTGTAAGTATAGTTGCTGTACAGTGGGTCTGTAAGAGAAACATGTTGGATAACGCATGACACCGCCAAAAGACGGTATCTGAAGCTTCGGGGTAAGACAAGATGGAGGTTGGCCTGCAGGATGCCATGTTGCGACTTGCTTATCTCTAATGGTCCATGATCAGGCAGCAGAACTTCAGCGCTATGCCAGCTCACATGAATGTCTGGTGGGTAGAAGCCGGATGTCCTGCACATGAAACTCCGTTCTTCTTCAGACTTCATGGCTACCTTCAGGTAAATCTCTGGCTGTGATGGGTGAGCTGAGAGCAGGAAAAATAATTAACATACATGAAAATAGTTTTACTATAGATACCAGGGGAATGCTGGGACTTGTAGTTACAACAGCTGGAAAGCCAAAGTGAGAGTATCCAGTTAGATCTTGGCCATATTATGAATGAGGAATACACTGTGTTAGGGATAATCTAAAAACAAAAACTATGGATGTCAATGGAACAGAGGGCCTGATTCAGACCCACTCGCGAGCGCTATGCGCTCGCAAGCAGGTCGATGTCAGTGTCAGTGGGAGTGCTTTCGGCTCTGTTAGAGCCGAAAGCACTCTAGGGCTTGCGGCAACGAGACCCTACCACAAGGGTCTCGTCGCAAGCCCGATGGTCGCGATGGTCTTGACCATCGCGACCATCATTATGGCCGCTCGCTATAGCTGTGGGTGGTCAAAAAAACCAGAGGGCTGGCCCTGATTCAGAGCGAGCGCTCTGTCAGAGCGTCCGGCTCTGAATCAGGCCCAGAGCCCCTATTGGCAGCATTATAAGTAAGGTCATTAGATTCTTGTCTGAGTTTTACCAAGCAGTAACTTTTGGAAAAAGAAAGGTTTAGGCATTTTCCCCCATACCATACACAATGAGCCGGGTCCCACTCCCCTGTTCCTCTTCCTTTTCCCATGTGAGAACCTTACAGAAGTAGATCCCAGCATCTTCCCAGGTGATGTTCTTGATGACTAAGGACCCGTCTCCCTGGCTTAGGAAGGTCCTAGGGAAGGCTAGCGAGAAGCGGCCTCTAAGAGAGATGATGTGACTGGAGCTTGCATTCCCGCCAAGGCTGGCCTTGTGCCACGACACGGCACCTCTCACATGTGGGTCAACAATGGAAAAAAGGCAGCTCAGCTTGGTCTGGGTCCTCTGAATTACGGTCAGAGATGTAGGCGATTGTGAGACTTCCAGGTCTGCAAGGCCTGGGGGAATAAGAAGACAGATTATAAATGTAACATTGCACTTTCCAAACAAGTAACTCAAAGGGGCAAAACTGTTTTTGGATTGATTGTCCCTGTATATTACACTTGGAACCAGATATGTATCTGCTTATTACACATCACACACAATATGACTCTGCTTATTATACTTCACACACAATATTGCTCTGCTTATTACACTTCACACACAATATGGCTCTGCTTATTACACTTATCACACAATATGGATCTGCTTATTACACTTCAAACACAATATGGCTCTGCTTATTACACATCACACACAATATGGCTCTGCTTATTACACTTCACACACAATATGACTCTTCTTATTACCCATCACACACAATATGGCTCTGCTTATTACACATCACACACAATATGGCTCTGCTTATTACCCTTCACGCACAATATGGCTCTGCTTATTACCCATCACACACAATATGACTCTTCTTATTACCCTTCACACACAATATGGCTCTGCTTATTACCCATCACACACAATATGACTCTTCTTATTACCCATCACACACAATATGGCTCTGCTTATTACACTTCACACACAATATGGCTCTGCTTATTACACATCACACACAATATGGCTCTGCTTATTACCCTTCACACACAATATGGCTCTGCTTATTACCCATCACACACAATACGACTCTTCTTATTACCCATCACACACAATATGGCTCTGCTTATTACCCTTCACACACAATATGGCTCTGCTTATTACACATCACACACAATATGGCTCTGCTTATTACACTTCACACACAATATGGCTCTGCTTATTACACATCACACACAATATGACTCTTCTTATTACCCATCACACACAATATGGCTCTGCTTATTACACTTCACACACAATATGGCTCTGCTTATTACACATCACACACAATATGGCTCTGCTTATTACCCTTCACACACAATATGGCTCTGCTTATTACCCATCACACACAATATGACTCTGCTTATTACACTTCACACACAATATGGCTCTGCTTATTACACTTCACGCACAATATGGCTCTGCTTATTACACATCACACACAATATGACTCTTCTTATTACCCATCACACACAATATGGCTCTGCTTATTACACATCACACACAAGATGGCTCTGCTTATTACCCTTCACACACAATATGGCTCTGCTTATTACCCATCATACACAATATGACTCTTCTTATTACCCATCACACACAATATGGCTCTGCTTATTACACTTCACACACAATATGGCTCTGCTTATTACACATCACACACAATATGGCTCTGCTTATTACCCTTCACACACAATATGGCTCTGCTTATTACCCATCACACACAATATTACTCTTCTTATTACCCATCACACACAATATGGCTCTGCTTATTACACTTCACACATAATATGGCTCTGCTTATTACCCATCACACACAATATGGCTCTGCTTATTACCCTTCACACACAATATGGCTCTGCTTGTTACCCATCACACACAATATGACTCTTCTTATTACCCATCACACACAATATGGCTCTGCTTATTACACTTCACACACAATATGGCTCTGCTTATTACCCATCACACACAATATGACTCTTCTTATTACCCATCACACACAATATGACTCTTCTTATTACCCATCACACACAATATGGCTCTGCTTATTACCCATCACACACAATATGGCTCTGCTTATTACCCATCACACACAATATGACTCTTCTTATTACCAATGACACACAATATGGCTCTGCTTATTACCCATCACACACAATACGACTCTTCTTATTACCCATCACACACAATATGGCTCTGCTTATTACCCTTCACACACAATATGGCTCTGCTTATTACACATCACACACAATATGGCTCTGCTTATTACACTTCACACACAATATGGCTCTGCTTATTACACATCACACACAATATGACTCTTCTTATTACCCATCACACACAATATGGCTCTGCTTATTACACTTCACACACAATATGGCTCTGCTTATTACACATCACACACAATATGGCTCTGCTTATTACCCTTCACACACAATATGGCTCTGCTTATTACCCATCACACACAATATGACTCTGCTTATTACACTTCACACACAATATGGCTCTGCTTATTACACTTCACGCACAATATGGCTCTGCTTATTACACATCACACACAATATGACTCTTCTTATTACCCATCACACACAATATGGCTCTGCTTATTACACATCACACACAATATGGCTCTGCTTATTACCCTTCACACACAATATGGCTCTGCTTATTACCCATCATACACAATATGACTCTTCTTATTACCCATCACACACAATATGGCTCTGCTTATTACACTTCACACACAATATGGCTCTGCTTATTACACATCACACACAATATGGCTCTGCTTATTACCCTTCACACACAATATGGCTCTGCTTATTACCCATCACACACAATATTACTCTTCTTATTACCCATCACACACAATATGGCTCTGCTTATTACACTTCACACATAATATGGCTCTGCTTATTACCCATCACACACAATATGGCTCTGCTTATTACCCTTCACACACAATATGGCTCTGCTTGTTACCCATCACACACAATATGACTCTTCTTATTACCCATCACACACAATATGGCTCTGCTTATTACACTTCACACACAATATGGCTCTGCTTATTACCCATCACACACAATATGACTCTTCTTATTACCCATCACACACAATATGACTCTTCTTATTACCCATCACACACAATATGGCTCTGCTTATTACCCATCACACACAATATGGCTCTGCTTATTACCCATCACACACAATATGACTCTTCTTATTACCAATGACACACAATATGGCTCTGCTTATTACACTTCACACACAATATGGCTCTGCTTATTACCCATCACACACAATATGGCTCTGCTTATTACACTTCACACACAATATGGCTCTGCTTATTACACATCACACACAATATGGCTCTGCTTATTACCCTTCACACACAATATGGCTCTGCTTATTACCCATCACACACAATATGACTCTTCTTATTACCCATCACACACAATATGGCTCTGCTTATTACACTTCACACACAATATGGCTGTGCTTATTACACATCACACACAATATGGCTCTGCTTATTACCCTTCACACACAATATGGCTCTGCTTATTACCCATCACACACAATATGGCTCTGCTTATTACACTTCACACAATATGACTCTGCTTATTACACATCACACACAATATGGCTCTGCTTATTACACTTCACACACTATATGGCTCTACTTATACACTTCACACACAATATGGCTCTGCTTATTACACTTCACACACAATATGGCTCTGCTTATTACACGTCACACACAATATGGCTCTGCTTATTACACTTCACACACAATATGGCTCTGCTTATTACACTTCACACACAATATGACTCTTCTTATTACCCGTCACACACAATATGGCTCTGCTTATTACACGTCACACACAATATGGCTCTGCTTATTACACTTCACACACAATATGACTCTGCTTATTACCCTTCACACACAATATGGCTCTGCTTATTACACTTCACACACAATATGGCTCTGCTTATTACACTTCACACACAATATGGCTCTGCTTATTACACGTCACACGCAATATGGCTCTGCTTATTACACTTCACACGCAATATGGCTCAGCTTATTACACTTCACACGCAATATGGCTCTGCTTATTACACTTCACACGCAATATTACACTTCACACGCAATATAGCTCTGCTTATTACACATCACACGCATTATGGCTCTGCTTATTACACTTCACACGCAATATAGCTCTGCTTATTAGACTTCACACGCAATATGGCTCTGCTTATTACACGTCACACGCAATATGGCTCTGCTTATTACCCTTCACACGCAATATGGCTCTGCTTATTACACTTCACACGCAATATGGCTCTTCTTATTACCCATCACACGCAATATGGCTCTGCTTATACACTTCACACACAATATGGCTCTGCTTATTACACTTCACACACAATATGACTCTGCTTATTACCCTTCACACACAATATGGCTCTGCTTATTACACTTCACACACAATATGGCTCTGCTTATTACACTTCACACACAATATGGCTCTGCTTATTACACGTCACACGCAATATGGCTCAGCTTATTACACTTCACACGCAATATGGCTCTGCTTATTACACTTCACACGCAATATGGCTCTGCTTATTACACATCACACGCATTATGGCTCTGCTTATTACACTTCACACGCAATATGGCTCTGCTTATTAGACTTCACACGCAATATGGCTCTGCTTATTACACGTCACACGCAATATGGCTCTGCTTATTACCCGTCACACGCAATATGGCTCTGCTTATTACACTTCACACGCAATATGGCTCTTCTTATTACCTACCACACGCAATATGGCTCTGCTTATTACCCTTCACACGCAATATGGCTCTGCTTATTACCCTTCACACGCAATATGGCTCTGCTTATTACCCATCACACGCAATATGGCTCTTCTTATTACCCATCACACGCAATATGGCTCTGCTTATTACACTTCACACGCAATATGGCTCTGCTTATTACCCATCACACGCAATATTACTCTTCTTATTACCCATCACACGCAATATGACTCTTCTTATTACCCATCACACGCAATATGACTCTTCTTATTACCCATCACACACAATATGACTCTTCTTATTACCCATCACACACAATATGGCTCTGCTTATTACACTTCAAACACAATATGGCTCTGCTTATTACCCATCACACACAATATGGCTCTGCTTATTACACTTCACACACAATATGGCTCTGCTTATTACACTTCACACACAATATGGCTCTGCTTATTACACATCACACACAATATGGCTCTGCTTATTACCCATCACACACAATATGGCTCTGCTTATTACCCATCACACACAATATGGCTCTGCTTATTACACTTCACACACAATATGGCTCTGCTTATTACCCATCACACACAATATGGCTCTGCTTATTACCCATCACACACAATATGGCTCTTCTTATTACCCATCACACACAATATGACTCTTCTTATTACCCATCACACACAATATGGCTCTGCTTATTACACTTCACACACAATATGGCTCTGCTTATTACCCATCACACAAAATATGACTCTTCTTATTACCCATCATACACAATATGACTCTTCTTATTACCCATCGCACACTATATGGCTCTGCTTATTACCCTTCACACACAATATGGCTCTGCTTATTACCCATCACACACAATATGGCTCTTCTTATTACGCATCACACACAATATGGCTCTGCTTATTACACTTCACACACAATATGGCTCTGCTTATTACACTTCACACACAATATGGCTCTGCTTATTACCCATCACACACAATATGACTCTGCTTATTACACTTCACACACAATATGGCTCTGCTTATTACCCATCACACACAATATGACTCTTCTTATTACCCATCACACACAATATGGCTCTGCTTATTACACTTCACACACAATATGGCTCTGCTTATTACCCATCACACACAATATGGCTCTTCTTATTACCCATCACACACAATATGGCTCTGCTTATTACACTTCACACACAATATGGCTCTGCTTATTACCCTTCACACACAATATGGCTCTGCTTATTACCCATCACACACAATATGACTCTTCTTATTACCCATCACACACAATATGGCTCTGCTTACTACACTTCACACACAATATGGCTCTGCTTATTACACATCACACACAATATGGCTCTGCTTATTCCCCTTCACACACAATATGGCTCTGCTTATTTCCCCTCACACACAATATGGCTCTGCTTATTACACTTCACACACAATATGGCTCTGCTTATTACACGTCACACACAATATGGCTCTGCTTATTACACGTCACACGCAATATGGCTCAGCTTATTACACTTCACACGCAATATGGCTCTGCTTATTACACTTCACACGCAATAAAGCTCTGCTTATTAGACTTCACACACAATATGGCTCTGCTTATTACCCTTCACACACAATATGGCTCTGCTTATTACACTTCACACACAATATGACTCTTCTTATTACCCATCACACACAATATGGCTCTGCTTATACACTTCACACACAATATGGCTCTGCTTATTACCCTTCACACACAATATGACTCTGCTTATTACACATCACACACAATATGGCTCTGCTTATTACACTTCACACACAATATGACTCTTCTTATTACCCATCACACACAATATGGCTCTGCTTATTACACGTCACACACAATATGGCTCTGCTTATTACATTTCACACACAATATGGCTCTGCTTATTACACTTCACACACAATATGACTCTTCTTATTAGCCATCACACACAATATGGCTCTGCTTATTACACTTCACACACAATATGGCTCTGCTTTATACACTTCACACACAATATGGCTCTGCTTATTACACGTCACACACAATATGGCTCTGCTTATTACACTTCACACACAATATGGCTCTGCTTATTAGACTTCACACACAATATGGCTCTGCTTATTACACGTCACACACAATATGGCTCTGCTTATTACCCTTCACACACAATATGGCTCTGCTTATTACACTTCACACACAATATGACTCTTCTTATTACCCATCACACACAATATGGCTCTGCTTATTACACTTCACACACAATATGACTCTTCTTATTACCCTTCACACACAATATGGCTCTGCTTATACACTTCACACACAATATGGCTCTGCTTATTACCCTTCACACACAGTATGACTCTGCTTATTACACATCACACACAATATGGCTCTGCTTATTACACTTCACACACAATATGGCTCTGCTTATTAGACTTCACACACAATATGGCTCTGCTTATTACACGTCACACACAATATGGCTCTGCTTATTACCCTTCACACACAATATGGCTCTGCTTATTACACTTCACACACAATATGACTCTTCTTATTACCCATCACACACAATATGGCTCTGCTTATTACACTTCACACACAATATGACTCTTCTTATTACCCTTCACACACAATATGGCTCTGCTTATACACTTCACACACAATATGGCTCTGCTTATTACCCTTCACACACAATATGACTCTGCTTATTACACATCACACACAATATGGCTCTGCTTATTACACTTCACACACAATATGACTCTGCTTATTACCCTTCACACACAATATGACTCTGCTTATTACACTTCACACACAATATGACTCTGCTTATTACCCTTCACACACAATATGGCTCTGCTTATTACACTTCACACACAATATGGCTCTGCTTATTACACTTCACACACAATATGGCTCTGCTTATTACACATCACACGCAATATGGCTCTGCTTATTACACGTCACACGCAATATGGCTCTGCTTATTACACTTCACACGCAATTTGGCTCTGCTTATTACACTTCACACGCAATATGGCTCTGCTTATTACACTTCACACGCAATATGGCTCTGCTTATTACACGTCACACGCAATATGGCTCTGCTTATTACACTTCACACACAATATGGCTCAGCTTATTACACTTCACACGCAATATGGCTCTGCTTATTACACTTCACACGCAATATGGCTCTGCTTATTACATATCACACACATTATGGCTCTGCTTATTACACTTCACACACAATATAGCTCTGCTTATTACACGTCACACACAATATGGCTCTGCTTATTACATTTCACACACAATATGGCTCTGCTTATTACACTTCACACAAATATTTCTCTGCATATTATGTGGGCGATGTATAAAGCCTTCTAAAGAGTAGGGAAGTGGACCCGTGGAGATGTTACCCATAGCAACTAGTCAGCTTCTACCTATCATTTTACCGAATGTATTTGGTAAAACCTACCTCAAAGCTGATTGGTTGCTATGGTCCTCTTCCACTCTCTACACTGATTGCTGCATCTCCCTCTATACATGGATCCAATTATGTCTCTGCATATTACATTTCACACCAAAGAGGATCCTACCACTTGGTATTCGGTAAGTCTCTGCATTGTACACTTGGCAACCGATGTGGCTCTACATATAAGACTGGGCACCACATAAGGCTCTCCATATATTACATGAAAGCAGATGTCTCTGTGTGACTGTACATGCTAATCTCTGAGGTGTCACTTGCCTTGTTGCACCCAGATCCTCTGTAGGGAGGTGCCCACCTGTACCCTATGCACGTCAGTGTTCCAACCTGTAACAGCCGCGTCTATTGATAGTAATAGGTCTCTTCTGTGTGAATAACAGACATTCCTACTACTTCCTGCTGCTATTATTGTGTTTCCAACTGTCTATGGGCCTGATTCAGAGGCGCTCGCAAAAAGCGACCGCTCGCTCTGAATCAGGGCGGCCGCATGTTTTTTTTTGTTCAGCCTCCTGGCCGCTCGCTAAGCTGTGGGTGACCACCCACAGCTTTAGTGAGCGGCCAGATGATGGTCGCTATGGTCGCGACCATTGGGCTTGCGACGAGACCCTTGTGGTAGGGTCTCGGCCGTCTCAAGCAGCAGTGAGCTTCTGGCTCTAACAGAGCCGGAAGCTCACCACTGACATCAGTTGTGATGTCAGTGGGGACGCCCCCAAACGGCAGACGTTCCTTCGGGAACGCCTCCGTTTGGCCAGCCACTCCCCCTGGCCTGCCTACCAAATGGGGCGAGCTATCGATCAACATCGACTGCCGCCCCTTTTGGATGCGAGTGCCGGAGTGATTTCTAGCTTGCTCCAGGGCTCGTGCATGCGCAGTGCGCACGTGCGTCCATCGACCTGCTTGCGAGCGCATAATCAGGCCCTATGTGCCTTCAGTCTGATCACTCTCTCTGACCAAATGTTACCAAACCGGCCACTGACCACCTCTCTCTGCTCATGACTCTGGGCCTGATTCTGCAAGGATGATATTTGCAGAGCTGCGCGCAGGCTATAGATATATGATGTATGCGCGCAGGCTATAGATATATGATGTATGCGCGCAGGCTATAGATATATGATGTATGCGCGCAGGCTATAGATATATGATGTATGCACGCAGGCTATAGATATATGATGTATGCACACAGGCTATAGATATATGATGTATGCACGCAGGCTATAGATATATGATGTATGCACACAGGCTATAGATATATGATGTATGCACGCAGGCTATAGATATATGATGTATGCACGCAGGTTATAGATATATGATGTATGCACGCAGGCTATACATATACGATGTATGCACGCAGGTTATAGATATATGATGTATGCACGCAGGCTATAGATATATGATGTATGCACGCAGGTTATAGATATACTGTATGATGTATACACGCAGGCTATAGATATATAATGTATACATGCAGGCTTTAGATATATGATTTATGCACGCAGGCTATAGATATGATTTATGCACTCAGGCTATAGATATATGATTTATGCACTCAGGCTATAGATATATGATGTATGCAAGCAGGCTATAGATATATGATGTATGCACGCAGGCTATAGATATATGATGTATACACACAGGCTATAGATATATGATTTATGCACTCAGGCTATAGATATATGATTTATGCACTCAGGCTATAGATATATGATGTATGCAAGCAGGCTATAGATATATGATGTATGCACGCAGGCTATAGATATATGATGTATACACACAGGCTATAGATATATGATTTATGCACTCAGGCTATAGATATATGATTTATGTACGCAGGCTATAGATATATGATGTATGCACGCAGGCAGCTTTAATTGCGACCCTTACAGATATGTTAATGCAGCAGGAGGCATCACGCCCCCTGTGCATTACTTATCCGAGCTGCGTTGTCCAATGTAGCATTGAATAATCTGCATAACATTGGCCGGCTGCGGTGACCCATGGTGTTCACAGCCGGCCACTGCAGTTTAGAGGAAGAGGCCAGGAAATTTCCGTCCGCCAACAGAGATCCTGGTTTCTTCCCTCCCCCGCAACGGCGGTGACACATAGGGCAACATAGGGCAACGCCACTCTCACCCCTCCCTCCCCCTCTCCCTCCATCTTACCTGCTGCTGGTCAGCAGCACAAAGGAGGAGGAGGCTAACACCACGGAAGGGGAGGGCGGGACCATCAGGGAGGAGTAGGCAGGAAGCAGGGGCTGTGCACATTATAGGATAGGCTGCACGTTACACCTCCTCCGTGCAGTGCAGGAGCCGTGCAGGCTTCTGCTATAATGTGCACAGCCCCTGACCATCCACAGCCGTCACTCCACCTGCGTCTCTCAAATGTTTGCAGACTGCAACAATCGGCCGATTGCTATGGAATCGCAGTTGTGATCGGTAGATCAGTAGAGAATCAGGCCCAGGGTAAAGCTGGCCACACATCTACAGATTATGGGCCTGAGTCAGACCCACTCGCGAGCGGCTGTCCGCTCGCAAGTGGGTCGATGTTGTGCACTGCGCATGCGCACGACGGCGGGAGCTCCGTCGTGCGCATGCGCCAGACGCGACGAGCGAAGGACTTTCCTTCGCTCGTTGTGTCTGATCAAAGGGGGCGTGCTGTCGATGTTGATTGACAGCACGCCCCCTTTGGTGGGCGTGCCTCCCTGACGGGGGCGTTCCCAAGGGAACGCCTACCGTCAGAAGCCGGCCCACTGACATCACTAGTGATGTCAGTGGGAGTGATTTTGGCTCTGATAGAGCCAAAATCACTCCGGGCCTTGCGGTTGAAAAACTCAACCGCAGGCTCCGGCTCGCAGTGGCGATGGTCGCGATGGTCAAGACCATCGCGGCCATCAAACTGCACGCTCGTATAGGCTGTGGGTGGTGACCCACAGCTATACGAGCGTCCAGGAGGACGCTCCATAATTATGGAGGGCGGCCCTCATTCAGAGCGTACGGCTCTGAATGAGGGCCTATCTGTCCAACCAGCCAACTTGTTGATCGGTTGGAATGAAAATCTGGTAAGGAATGAAAGCAAATGACAATCAGCAATTTGCGCCCAAACGCCGGAAACTGGACAAAAACTGTTGTTTGAACAAATTGTTTAGATCAACCATTTAACAAACTTGTCTGACGTCCATTTTCATCTGTTTTCTGGCATTTAGGAGCAAATTGCTGATCATCAGTTACTCCCATACCTTACCAGATTTTCATTCCAACCAATCAACTAGTTGGCTGGTTGGATACAAGTTGGTCTAGTGTGTGGCCAGCTTTAGGCTACAATTAGGGTTAGGTTGCAAGTAGGGTGGACTGCAATTAGGGTTAGTCTGAAATTAAGGATAGGCTGCAATAAGGGTTAGTCTGCAATTAGGGATAGGCTGCAATCAGGGTTAGTTTGCAATTAGGAATAGGCTGCAATCAGGGTTAGTTTGCAAGTAGGGATAGGCTGCAAGTAGGGATAGGCTGCAAGTAGGGATAGGCTGCACATAAGATAGCCACACATCTAAAGATTATCTGTCCAACAAGCCAGCTACGTGATTGCTTGGAATGAAAATCTGGTAAGGTATGAAACCAAATGACAATCAGCAATTTGCTTCCAAATGCCGGAAAATGGACAAAAACTGTTGTTTGAAAAAATTGTTTAGAGCAAACATTTAACAAACTTATCTGAATTTCATCTGTTTTCTGGCATTAAGGAGCAAATTGCTGATCATCAGTTACTCCCATACATTACCAGATTTTCATTCCAACCAATCAACTAGTTGGCTGGTTGGACAGATAATCTTTAGATGTGTGGCCAGTTTAAGGGTTAGATGGCAATTAGAGATAGGCTGCACTTAGGGTTAAGCAGGGCATCCACTGTACAATTTTCTGTCAGATATCTGTCCAATCTGGCTGGTTGGAATGAAAACCTGGTAATGTATGGGAGCAAATGACAGTCGATCATATAGTTTTAAACACTGAAAAAAGGACAAAATTTTTTTTTTAAATTGGTTAAATTGTGTGTTTTAACCACTTTGTGTATTTTTGGCTATTTTACAGTGTTTGTGAGCAAATGGACGACTGTAATTTGCTCCCATACATTACCAGGTTTTCATTCCAACCAGCCAGATTGGACAGATATCTGACAGATAATTTCATAGTGGATGCCCAGCTTTATACTGCAATTAGAGATAGGCTGCATTTAGGGTAGACTGCAATTAGGGATAGGCTGTACTTAGGGTTAGATGGCAATTAGGGACAGGCTGCATTTAGGGTTAGATGGCAATTAGGGATAGGCTGCATTTAGGGGTAGACTGCAAATAGGGGTAGACTGTAATTAGAGACAGGCTGCACTTAGGGTTAGACTGCAATTAGAGATAGGCTGCACTTATGTCGGACCGAGCGCACACCCGTAGGGTTGTGCATCACATCCCCTGATCTTACTGCAGGCTCAGTTGATCAGGGAATGCGATGTGCGATCCCATGCAGTGCTGTGTGGGAGGAGGGGGGGGGGAGCCGGCATATCAGGCGTCGGCCACTCGATTGCACCATGTGTGGGGACCGCCCGATATGTCGCACCATGTATGGCTGGCATCAGGGTTAGTCTGCAATTATTGACGGGCTGCAGTTAGGGTTAGACTGCAATTAGGGGTAGGCTGTAATTATGGTTAAGGTGTGTATCCACTTACAGACTGTGCTGTCGTTTCACAGTCTGATGTGCCTACACTGAACGTTCAGTCATTCAGTGTGGGCACATCAGTCATCCCCAAACATAGGCAACCTGCAACGTCGTCAGGTTGACCAGCATGTTCGGGCGATGGTAGATGTAAAAAACGACCAGCGGGCGCGCGCATTGCTAGTGATTTTTTACTTTTAATTGCCCGATTTGCGGCTAATTACTGAGAGATTACACGATTACAATGATGTCATAATCGTGCAATCGCTTAGCAATGTTGCGTAAAGGATACACGGCATTAGACTGCAATTAGGGTTAGGCTGCATTTAGGGTTAGTGGGGTAGGCTGCAGTTAGGGGTAGGCTGCAATTAGGATTAGGCTGCAGTTACGGTTAGTCTGCAATTAGGGTGACTATTGTAAAGTACCGCAACACATGAACAATGCAACTCAAACACATGCACAGTGGCAACAAATCACTCTACTTGTGAAAACAGCATTGTGTTCATCTCTGTATCAGGCCCTATAATGGTAACTACAGAGGAGGAAAGGGATCTAGGAGTCACTATATCAGGTGACTTAAAGGCAGGTAAGCAATGTAACAAAGCAATGAGAAAGGCCAGACAGGTGCTTAGTGCACAGGGAGAGGAATCAGTAGCAGAAAGAAAAAAGTAATAATGTCCCCGTATAGGTCACTGGTATGGCCTCATCTAGAATACTGTGTTCAGTCTCGGAGACCATATCTCCAAAGTGATATAAATACATTAGAGACGGTACTAAGAAGGGCAACTAAAATGGTGCATGGCCTACAGCACAGAACTTACCCAGAAACACTAAAAGATCTTAATTTGTATAGTTTGGAGCAGAGAAGGGGAAGGGGGGGACATAAAAGAAACTTTCACATATATCATAGGTTTTAACAGGAGGGAAGCATTCTTCATAGTAAGAGAAGTACTAGAACTGGTCTGGCCAACCTGTGGTTCTCCAGCTGTTGTGAAACTACAAGTCCCAGCATGCCCTACCACAGTTTTTGCATTCCCTTGTAGCAAAATTGTGGCAGGGCATGCTGGGACGTGTAGTTTCACAACAGCTAGAGAGCCACAGGTTGGCTAGGCCTGTACTAGAACATGCACTGAGGGAGGGAAGGAAGTAGATTTAGGGGAAATCTGAGGAAAAATGAGTTAATGGAAAGGATAGTGGATAAGTGGAATAGCCTCCCATCAGAGGTGGTAGAGGCTAGTACAGTAGTTATTTAAACATGCATGGGAGAGGCATAATAATGTCCTTACAAGCCAAGTACACACTGGAGCGATGTTTCGTAATGACAAGATGCCTACATTGCTCAGTGTGTACCGGCGATTGCGCAATCCCGCAGTCGCTAGGATTGACGTGCTGCACATCAAGCCTAGCGATATCGCTAGCAACCTGTAGGAAGTTATTGAAGGACCAAACAGTGGCCCTGATTCAGAGCCGGACGCTCTGACAGAGCGCTCGCTCTGAATCAGGGCCGGTCTTTTTTTTTAGAACAGCCTCCTGGCCGCTCGCATAGCTGTGGGTGACCACCCACAGCTATAGCGAGCGGCCAGGAAGATGGTCGCGATGGTCAAGACCATCGCGACCATCGGGCTTGCGATGAGACCCTTGTGGTTGCGGCTATAACAGAGCCGAAAGCACTCCCACTGACATCACTTGTGATATCAGTGGGGCCGGCCCCAGACGGTAGGCGTTCCCATGGGAACGCCTCCATCTGGGCAGCAACGCTCCCGGCCCGCCCACCAAAGGGGGCGTGCTGTCACTCAACATCGACAGCACGCCCCCTTTGGTACGAGACCCAGAGCGACGTATTGCCCGTCGCTATCCGGGTCTCGCGCATGCGCACGATGGAGCCGGCTCCGTCGTGCGCATGCGCACTGGGCCACCATCGACCAGCTGTCGAGCGCATAGCGCTCGCGAGCGGGTCTGAATCAGGCCTAGTGATCGTTCTGTCGTTCATTAACTCGTTCCATTGTGTAAGGTCATTCGAGGGCATTCATTCCAATATTGGAACAAATGCCCGTCGTCACAGGTTCTCAAACTCGGTCCTCAGGACCCCCAACAGTGCATGTTTTCCAGGTCTCCTCACAGAATCACAAGTGAAATAATTACTCCACCTGTGGATTTTTTAAAATGTGTCAGTGAGTAATGAATACACCTGTGCTAGGTGATCTGGAAAATTTGACCATAGGGCTTGAGGTTACCAAAAGGTTTAAAAAAGGGGCAGACTAGATGGGCCAAGTGGTTCTTATCTGCCGTCAAATTTTTTAGCTATTCCCTAACCCACCCGAATACCCTAACCCTAAAGGTGCAGACTAGATGGGCCAATGGTAGTTATCTGCCATCACATCTATGTATGGTTAGGGGCCTCTTAGAACTGGTCTTTCTATATGGGCCCTTACATCAAAAACAATTGCATAATCAATATGTTATATTAAAATAAAAACAAATTATGATGTTTCTAAGATAATGTTTGGAATAAGTATCTATCGTGCAGTACATTCTTCTATGATAAAGTGATTAATATAATTCATGCACATATTAATCGCAGTGCATTGATCTAATAGCAGAATATAACAATCGGATTTCACTCACTGGTTATACGCATTGAGAACCTCATTCAGAGTCTCTCGCTAGATGCGATCGCTCGCCCCCAGCGTATGCACATTTGTCAAAGTGACGCCACGGGAAGCGATCGCTCGCCAAGGCATAAGCACGCCCACCATGTCTTAGCGAGCAGCCAGCGTACGCCCAATCGCACAGGCAGAGCCACCCACCAGCACACATCATCTCCAGGAAGTGTATTAAAACATTGGTAAATGGAGGACAGTCGGAAGTGATCACAGCGCTTGTGGTTGCCTTACCCTACCGCAAGCACTGCGAGGACTTCAGTGTAAAAAACAGGCATGTGACGTGTACTATGACGCTGCGTGTTAATTATGCAGGCCTCTAAAACGGCATTGAAACACTCAGGCGTTCGCACCTCCACTCCCCCGTTATTAGTGTCCTGCCCGTTACCACCCACAAACGGCCTCTCCTGTCACTCATTTCACTGGGCTGTCTTTGCTGGACGAACGAGCGCGCTGCTATCGCACAGAGTAGTTCGCGCACGCTCAGAACGAAGCGTGCGCATGCGCGTACGCAAACCATCGGGCCGCTTGCGAGCGCACATCACTAGCGAGAGACTCTGAATCAGGTTCTGAGTGTATTTAGAGTGTGACAGCGGGGGAGGGGGGCCTAACAAAAGCAGCAATGGGTGCGGGCTATCACAGGCTGTGCTGTCCCACTAGATCAGGAAAACACATATGTTCTGGAAAACAATGTGTCATTGGGCTCTTAATATTGCATTTATGCTGAAAAAAATACAATTTGAAACTGTTGATTAAATTTTTTCATCCATCACACACAGTTCCGTACGAATTTATTTGATATACAAGTTTTTGAAGCATTTAAAGGAGCCGACTGGCTTGGATAGCAGCCAATTTAATTAGCTTTGTAGTGTAAACTCACTAATAACTCATTGTTGTCATTTCTAATTCTCTTCTGTCTGAAAAAGCCGGGAGCCAAAATCCTTTTCAAGCTTCTTGCTTTTCTGATGGTGACGAATGGTTTTCCTGGGTAGTACTTGTCTTTAGCATTGGATCTTCTTGTTTCAAAATAAAGCGATTTCTATAGTGATCTCCAACATTGGTGGGGGGGGGGGGGGCGAAATGCAGGCGTGCCTGTGCGTTTGAACGCCGTTGCAGGGGCGTGCATAAATTATCCACTGTGAGGCCATATGCAGCTTGTGCACTCACTGCGTGCGATGAAGTTAGCAATTCCTGAGTAAGGTCAGAGCTTGTACAAGTGTGCGCGAGGCTGCGATGGTACGTGTTGTTACCGATGGTTTCGCAGTCTTGCTAAATATTACGGATGTGTATAGGGTAAGGTGGGCGTCCTTATGTTGTGGTGTGACACCATAGCGATTGCAGAGGATTAGCATATCTTCGCAGTGAGACTGCGTGCGTAATCGGTATTGCATTCGCAGTTGCGATCCGTACTGAATCAGGCCCTAAATCCCCTCACAAAGGGAGTCGCTCTTCTCTTTGGGAATCCATATAATCCTGCATAATCACACAAGTGCACAGGACGCTGCATCTGAAAAAGGTCACCTCACGCTTCTCCATAAATACTCTGTGCTGCTGTAAACATTCAGATTATCCGCAGGCTACATGACGTTATATCCAGGCAAATTTTAAAACTTTAAGCACACGGATGAGCAGGATTTGAAGACTGATTACAATATTCATATATATATATATATATATATTTGCACGATGATAGATGTCTAAGCGACCAGCTGGCACGCGCATCGCTGGTCGTTTTAGACATTTGTGCAAACGATTTATGAACGATATCGTTCAATCGCTCATTTAAATTGTCTAGTGCAGGCCTGGCCAACCTGTGGCTCTCCAGCTGTTGTGAAACTACAAGTCCCAGCATGCCCTGCCACGGTTTTGCTATTAGGAAATGTTAAAACTGTGGCAGGGCATGCTGGGACTTGTAGTTTCACAACAGCTGGAGAGCCACAGGTTGGCCAGGCCTGGTCTAGTGGATAGGGGCCTTTATGTACTCCCTCTTAGTTAGACCAAAGGATGGGAAAATGTCTTCTTAAAATTATTTCTAAAATGAGACCCTTGCACCAGAGACTCAGCTTCATATCTAGTTTATTTATTTAAACTTTATAAATACAGTAAAATTCCTTACCTGACACATGCAATGTGGCCTTTTTGGGGGGGTAGTTGGCATAAGCTTGCTGTCCTTGCCCCTTGCGAGGTGTGAGCTCTTGACAGTAAAGTTTTGCCCCTTTAGGTCGCTTAGGTGCTTAGTACAGAACTGTTGGTGCACCTTAGGGAATCTATCTAAATATATTTATTTTATATTATATATATATATTGGAAGGACCAGAGCACGCTCCCTGGGTCAAAGTTCTGCCCAGTGTACACAACAGGAGGTCCAACCAGGAGCCTAACCCTCCTAAAACCTGTCCAGGATCCAACTGGACCACCACGCGTTGGTTTTATCCCAATTGGTGCAGGAGTGTCCGAATGGATAACCAGACAGACAAACAGACCAATGAATTTTATATATAAGATTTGTCGCTATGTTGCAACGTGGTCTAATTGCTTACTTTTCCGATACTAAATAACTATGTAAGATTTCCCAGGTTTATGGTGCATACACATGGTCCGATTTTCTTAACGATATGAACAATGATTGTAAAAATTGTTCAATCGTTCATATCATTGACATGTAGGGTATGCATCGACGAACGATGAGCGTGCCCGCATGTCAGATAACGATATCTAATATCGACTGTGTTTGCAGTCAGATTTTGATGATTTGATTCATTTAAATACTGTCAGAAATCGTTCATGGTTCATGAAATCATTAATATCGTTTATCGTTCATCTAGCAAATCTGACCGTGTGTATGCACCATTACCTTGAGAGCTGTGAAAGATATTCGCCAACAAACTTTTCATTTTAGATATATTTATACATACACACACACACAGTACAACGAAAGCGCTCACAGTGTGAACCATCAGTACTTTTTACCCATTGCCCTAGTACTGTGCATTAAACTATACTGAAACTTTGGGACTATAGTTACTGCTCCCGTGTTCAATACTCCACAATGTGCCGCCGTAATGTTCAGCTGCGCACTATCGCTTATTACAGTAAGCAAACTGTTTGTTTCCTTGCGCACCTCTACGGGGTGCGAGGAAGGATGAGCAAAGATACATCGCCGCGCGGTGCCTTTGCTACCGGTGCTCAGACGCGTCGCTGAGAATTGGAATCCCCCGGTTTTTCTGCCTAGCTTTCTTTATTTGTTCCATTTATTCTCTAAATACAAGAATCCAAAAGCAATGTTATCAGTGTTATAATGTCACATACTTGGAACACTGCTTGGACAAATGTTGTTGTCGGCACAGTAATGGGTACGGTGTATAAAGGCTAGATATACAGTATGTATATTAATGCTGAGGTAAGGAATAAACAGTGTTTGAGCAAATAAAGACACTTATATAATGTGGGTCAGTCATTTTGGCAGTTTTCCACCATATTGACAGATCACCGTCAGGGGTATATTTACAATAAAGTGCAGGGTTGTTGGAAGTGGAGATGTTGCCCATAGTAACCAATCAGATTCTAGCTATTATCTTCTGAAAGGTGCTAGATAAATGTTACGTAGAATTTGATTGGTTGCTATGGGCAACATCTCCACTACTAAAAACCTGCACTTTAGTAAATATACCACTCAGAGTCAAACATTGGGTTGGGGTAGTATATGTGCCATGACAGGAAATTCTGTACCCATAGCAATAACTCCTAATACAATATCCCTGATCACTCACCTGCTGGAGGTAAATATGCCAAGTACAGAATCACGATGAGCCCACGTTCCTGATCCATCACCAGTCAGATAGAGCCTTCACTGATAGTCATCGGTCTATGAACCATCCGGCACATATTTAGAACCCAAGTCTGGGGAGGCGCCAATGGAGGTGCATGGTCTCTAGCGTCTCCAGAGTGACGTCTCACTGTGGTTTCCCGATTTCTGCTGACACTGACAATATCAGACCAAGACCCAATTTCACAGATACCACAGTGGTCTCAAATAATACTGCTACCACACGTGTGCCTCGTGTCTCCTGCTCTTGCACAACTAGTACCTTAAAGGATTAGCAGAAATAGAGTAAAAGAGAGATATAAACATTAAAATGAATGACTTCTATCCAGTCATTGTGAGCTAAATGTTCCTTTGGCACAGATTTTCAGCACTAGCTTTGTGGATGATACGAGATTAGACCTCGGTCTGTGAATACTTCCCCGGATGACGCCAACAGTAAATCCTTTCTAATCTAAATTGTTTTTTTATTCATACCTATTTCACTTTATTACATGATAAGAGATCAGGTTTTTTTTTTTTTTTATTATAACACACAGACATTTCTAAAGATAGAATGGCATTAGTAACAACCCAGGCAAATAGCGCAATGTATAAGAATGGGGGTTAAAGCAATTTGCTGTATGCATGGCATTTTGGGGGCTGATTCTCAGCTGGGAGCAAAGCAAAAAAAAAAAAGGAGTAACTGCACCAGGATAAACCATGTTGCAATACCAGGGTGCAAATAAAGTGTCTTGCAAAAGTATTCACACCCCTTTGCATTTTTTATGTTTTGTTGCCTCACAACCTGGAATTAAAATGGATTGTTTGAAGGTGTGCATCATTTCATTCACATAACATGCCTACAGCTGTAAAGTTGTGTTTTTTTTATTTTGTGAATCAAACATTCAGAACATAACAGAAAACAACAGCGTGCATAACTATTCACGCCCCTAAAGTCACTACTTTGTCGAGCCACCTTTTGCGGCAATTACAGCTGCAAGTCCCTTTGGATAAGTCTCTATGAGCTTGCCACATCTTGCCAATGGGATTTTTGCCCATTCCTCAAGGCAAAACTGCTCCAGCTACTTCATGTTGGATGGTTTACGCTTGTGAACAGCAATCTTCAAGTCTGACCACAGATTCTCAAGTGGATTGAGATCTGGGCTTTGACTAGGCCACTCCAACACATTTAAATGTTTCCCCTTAAACCACTCGAGTGTTGCTTTAGCAGTATGCTTCGGGTCATTGTCCTGCTGGAAGGTGAAACTCCGTCCCAGTCTCAAATCACAGACTGAAACAGGTTTTGCTCCAGAATATCCCCTGTATTTAGCACCATCCATCTTTCCCTCGACTCAAATCAGTTTCCCAGTCCCTGCTGCTGAAAAACATCCCCACAGCATGATGCTGCCACGTTTCACTGTGGGGATGGTGTTCTTGGGGTGATGGGATGTGTTGGGTTTGCACCAGACATAGCGTTTTCCTTGGTGGCCGGTTACATTTTAGTTTCATCTGATCAGAGCACCTTCTTCCATACATTTGGGGAGTCACTCACATGCCTTTTGGCAAACTCAAATCATGTCTTTTTATCACTAAGTAATGGCTTTTTTCTGGCCACTCTTCCATAAGGCCCAGCTCTATGGAGTGTACGGCTTATTGTGGTCACATGCACAGATACACCAGTCTCTGCTGTGGAACTCTGCAGCTCCTTCAGGGTTACCATTGGTCTCTGTGCTCTATGATTAATGCCCTCCTTGCCTGGTCTGTGAGTTTTGGTGGGCGGCCCTCTCTTGGCAGATTTGTTGTGGTACCATGTTCTTTCCATTTGATGATGATGGATTTGATGGTGCTCCAGGGGATCGTCAAAGATTTGGATATTTTTTTATAACCCAACCCAGCATTGGGCTTCTCCACAACTTTGTCCCTGACTTGTTTGGAGAGCTCCTTGGTCTTCATGGTGTGATGCCTCTTGCTTAGTGGTGTTGCAGCCTCTGGGGCCTTTCAGAAAAGGTGTGTTTATACTGACAGATCATGTGACACTTAGATGTCACACAGGTGGACTTCATTTCACTAATTATGTGACTTCTAAAGGTAATTGGTTACACCAGAACTTTTGAGGGGCTTCATAGCAAAGTGGGTGATTACATATGCACATGCCAATTTTCAGAATTTTATTTATAAAGATTATTTTTCATATATATTTTTCTCATTTCACTTCACCAAATTAGACTATTTTGTGCAGATTCATCACATAAAATTCAGATTAAAAAAATAAATAAATTACAGATTGTAATGTAACAAAAAAGGTAAAAAGCCAATGGGTGTGAATACTTTTTCAAGTCACTGTACATCCATTTTTTGTTTTTTTTTGCATGCATGCAGAGTAAATACTTCCTGCTTTTGCATGTAGCCCATAAATGCTGCACAGCTTTATACCTACAATGGAATTTAGTTAGGAAGATAGTGTTAGATTCAGCAGTGCACGCTAGTACCTGATCGCAGATCCCTGATGTTCGGGTATCTGTGCATGCGCAGTACCCATTCTACGCATGTGCAGAACGGGTCTGCGATCAAGCAGGCAGTACGGCAGCAGACTGTCAGGGATTGACAGTATGCTGACGTTTCTGGGCAGCTACGGCATCCGTTTCTCAAAACGCAGGCGTGTCATCGCCGTTGAGGGGGGAGTGGAGGGGCAAGGATCTGTCAGCTGACAGAGATTTCCTGGTCTCTTTTATTCATCTGCAGCGGCCGGCTTGCATGACCCAATGGTAGCGCAGGACATCCAAGGATGCAGCTCGGATCATGTTGGTGCTATCGCAGTTGTTGACATGGTAGCAGCTACGATAGCCGCTGGGTCCGCAACTGAATCACCCCCTTAAAGGTGGGTACACACCTGAAAGATATCTGCAGATGATGGTCGTTCATACACACTGAACGACCATCATCTGTGCTGCAGCGGGTCCCGGCGGCCGGGGGCGTGGCCTAATCGCGGACCGCGTGGCCATGCCCCTTTGAGAAAAAAAAAAACATTTGCGGCACTGGGGAGAGGGGCGCTGTGTGCCCCTCAGCCTGGCGCACAGCCAATGGGCCCTTTGGCATAGAAGACTGCTCGGGCTGCTGCTTTAGCAGCCTCAGACAGCCTCTCAGTGCAGCCCAGCACACAGCAGCGTGTGCTGGGCTGCTGTGGATGGGGAGCTGTGCTGGAGTCAGGTAAGTAGTACCCGCTCGCGGCTCCCCCCCCCTCTCTGTACCCGTGTACGGGCGATCAGCTGATCGCCCGTACATTGGCTATGCAGCACAGCCAATGCGATTTGTCTGTGAATGACGTAGTGATCGGCCAATGTGTACCCAGCATTAGGCTCATACACACTTACGGTAGCAATATCGCTCATGAAGCATATATTTAAGTGTTTCCCCTGCACTGCCAGGCTCAATATCATTAAACGACATTGAGCATACACACTGAACGATATCATACAGTGCCGGCACCCTCCCTCATTCCCGAGCTTGCAGAACCTGACGATATCGTCAGGTTGCCCTGCAAGTACGAGCGATGAAATACATTGTTAATGATCCGTGGGAACGCGCATCGTTAACGATATTTTGTGTACATATGGACGATATCATTCAATTCATCGTCATCAGATGTGGTCATTCATTTTGGAGAGACTCACTCATAATTGGAGTTTCTATACTCTCATGGGGCTCTATTAGTTCTTGCCATTCGGTTTTAACTAGAGATGAGCGGTTCGGATTCCACAAACATAGGGGATCCGAGTCCACACGAACCCTGTTCGGGTGTTCCCCGCCTAACTCGGCCGGCGGCCGCCTGATGTCGGATTCTCGCCAGAGAATCCGACATCAGGGCTCCTCGAGTGTAGGGCAGACCGCTGTGATAGCGGTCTGCCCTACACAGAAAAAACACACAGCCGCCAGGGGCAGCTGTGTGTTTGTTACAGCAGCCAATGAGAGTCACACAGACTCTCATTGGCTGCTGCACGGAGGGAGCCGGTTGGAGCTCACTCAGGAGCTCCGTCTTCCAGCTCCCTCATCGCGTGGCAGCAGAGCGGATGGCGGCTGGAGTGGGGATACAGGCAAGTTTTTTTTGTGTGTATGGGGGCCTACTACTGGGGGCCTGCTTATGGGGCATACTAATGGGGCCTGCTAATGGAGGGCATACTACTGGGGCCTGCTTATGGGGGGCATACTACTGGGGCCTGCTTATGGGGGCCTGCTAATGGGGGGCATACTACTACTACTACGGGGACTGCATAGGGGGCACCACTACTGGGGGCATTGTGTAAGGGACACTGTTGCTGTGGGCATTGTGTAAGGGACACTGTTACTGTGGGCATTGTATAAGTGGCACTACTACTGTGGGCATTGTAGAAGGGGCATTACTACTGTGGGCATTGTGTAAAAGGGGCACTACTGTGTCATAACATAAATAATAATTACTTTATGGTGTAATGTGAATCAGGGGCACTATGGGCCTGATTCAGACCCGCTCGCAAGCGGGTCGATGTTGGCCCAGTGCGCATGCGCAGGACAGAGGCGGCTCCGTTGTGTGCATGCGCGAGACCCGGATAGCGATGGGCAAGCCGTCGCTCAGGGTTTCGCTACAAAGGGCCGTGCTGTCGATGGTGAGTGACAGCACGCTCCCTTTGGTGGGCGTGGCTGCCCAGACGGAGGTGTTCCCATGGGAACAAGTGATGTCAGTGGGAGTGCTTTTGGCTCTGATAGAGCCGAAAGCACTCCAGGGCTTGCGGCAACGAGACCCTACCACAAGGGTCTCGTCACAAGCCCGATGGTCGCTATGATCTTGACCATCGTGACCATCTTCCTGGCCGCTCGCTATAGCTGTGGGTGGTCACCCACAGCTATACAAGCGGCCAGGAGGCCGCTCTAAAAATTAAGAGGGACGGCCCTGATTCAGAGCGAGCGCTCTGTCAGAGCGTCCGGCTCTGAATCAGGGGCACTATCTGCGGTGTAATGTGAATAAGATTGTGCACTGTGACTCCTTGGGCCGTAGCCCACTTTGTAAACAAGTACTGTGATTCTGCTGGCCGTACCCCACTGGGTGGGTGCACTACTTTTCATTTCTGCCACTGCTGTGTGGCAATGTGTCATAGATGTGCTTTATACTGTGGTGTCTGTGTCGTTGTGCCGCTGCTCTGTCGCTTTGTAACCAGTCAGCTCACTGCAACCTTTGGCCAATAATGTTGAAAACAATATTATAAGCTGTGAGGTGGTCTAAATTGACTGGAAATTAATGTTATTGAGGTTAATAATACTCTAGGAAGAAAAAAATACCAATTTATGCGATTTTAGCTTTTTTTGTCAATTTTTGTAAAAAAATCCAAGTCCAAATCCAAAGCCAGTCACCACAGTTTGGCAAATCCAAAGCCGGACGATGGATTAGAACCAAATCCAAATCCGGCAAAAATGGTCCGGCGCACATCCCTAGTTTTAACTGAATACAATGTATTTACATTTGTAGTATTTCTAGCTTTTTACATGTGAATTCTTTGTGTGATTTGTGCTTACGATTATATTCAGACATACAATTTCTATATGCAGATTTATTTTGTCTTACTGTCTGAGATACCTTAAACAGTTGCTAACTATTTATATTCTGGGTATTTTTGCATTTATTGTATCATTATAATAATCAGGCACTACTAACAGTTCAATGCACTTTGCCATCGCTTTTGTTGTTATTGAATACAAGGCTTATCTTATTGGTAATGGACGCAGTTTCAGGTAATTGAGGCTTTGGTACTGGCTTGCAGTTTAGGGGATTTTTTATTTTTTTTTACATGTTACCCTGCGCATTAAAGCAGAGAAAATTCTGATTCTCCAACCTGGCTGGTCCTACTATGTCAGGTAATGGCTGAATCAGGAGACTGCTAATGTCCCCCGTCCCTGTGAGTGCTGCGTTCACCCACTGGATTGGGAAATTACAGGTGAAATCTTTTATATATGACACCAACACACAGTATTACACAGCACTTTACAGACTCATTTGCATCAGTCCCCTCCCCAGAGGAGCTTACAATCTACATTCCCTGCAACATGGAAATGCACATACTAGGGTAAATTTAAACACAGGCTAATTAATCTACCAGTATGTATTGGGAGTGTGGGAGAGAACCAACTCAAACACATGGTGCACATACAAACTCCACACAGACAAATCCTTGGTTAGAATTTAATCAATGACCCTAGTGCTGGTAGGCAGCAATTCTAACCACTGTGCCACTTTATCAACCCACTCATACTGTAAGTCCACCCAAAACAATATTTTTTTTTTAGCACAAAGTTACACAACCTATGAAATGCACATGTTGCATACCCTCACAGCAAGTAATTCAGATATATTATAAAATACAGGTATGCATCACTGGCCTTCTAAGCTGTACCACATCCCAGACTAGGGGGTATATTTACTAAAGTGAGTGTTTTTAGAAGTGGAGATGTTACCCATAGCAACTAATCAGATTCTACTTAACATTTAACTAGCACCTTCTAGATTCTAGAAGATAATAGCTAGAATCTGATTGGTTGCTATGGGCAACACCTCCACTTCTAAAAACTCTCACTTTAGTAAATATACCCCTAGTCCTAGACAAATCAACGTAGGGGTTATAAACGTTAAGGCAGAGCAAGTTGGGACTTGTAGTTCCACAACAGCTGGAGAGACGATTTATATCTGCCTCTGAGGTAGTATAGTTCTATGTATATAGCACAATGTGTTTGTGGTGCAGTAGATTGAGAGATGCTGGCGTAGATGTGGGAGGACTGTAACCTATCTCCGAGAAGCAGTTCCTGTGGGCGCACAAAATACAATTTCTCTTGAAAAGAGGGTAAAAAGTTGCTGACAGCGAGAGAATTTGGGAACAGCGGCCGTGTCAGTGCTAAATATACATTATGTACACATTTCCCCTCTGCAGATGTGTTCATCGATTTAAAGGCAAATAGTCGCTAAAAGGTGTGAGACATAGTGATCTAAACATCACAGCTCAGAACCACATTGGGAAATGGGTACAATGAGTAATGTAACAGTGGCATGGAGCCCGGGCAACCAGCCCAATAGCCCACTTTTCTTGGTCAGGTGAGTCTTTGCCCAGGCCTGTCAATCCTATTACTGTTTGCTTGCTCACCACCAATGCCGGGTACATACTATACGATGTCGTTCGATCTGGAACATCGCCTAGTGTGTACCCGCTAGGTCACTGACTATGCGCGCTCCTGCGCATCGTCGTTGGACCTGCATGCAGATTCAACAGGCGACCTAGTTAGCGAGGGCCAAGCTGCTGAAAGCAGCATGGTCCCCCGATCTCGCGCCATCGCTCCCGGCATCGCCAAGTGTGTATGCACTTGCTGATGCCGGCACCCCGCCGTTAACGAGGTCGGTACACACTAGACATCGTCTAGTGTCTACCGGCCTTCTCAGTCCCTGCCGTTCCTATACAACACAAGATTTTGGGCTGTATTCAATTAGTTTCATGTCCGCAAAAAAGTTTTGCCTGCCCGACTTTCCGCCTACATCGCGTTTTTTGGACATGGAAACTTATCACGCGCGGCTCCGCTATTCGCCCTATTTAAATCTAAACCACGCAAAAACGGCAAGTCGTGATGTCAGAACAGGCGGAAAGTGCTGTCAGAAATGGGGAAATCAGCCTGAACCCCCCAAAAAGATGCACTAACATTGGGGATGAATGTAGTAGTGTACTAATAGCCCTAATAAAAGTGTTTGGGGTACTTACGTTGTTTCAATAGCTTCTAATTAGCGTCTTTGCACAAGTGGTGAAGAATGGCATTAATGCTGGGCATACACTATACAATTATCTGTCAGATATCTGTCCAATCTGGCTGCTTGGAATGAAAACCTGGTAATATATGGGAGCAAATGACAGTCGACCATTTGCTCACAAACACTGGAAACAGACAAAAATGGTCGTTCAAATTGGTTAAAACACACAAATTTAACCAATTTTAACAATTGTTTTTTGTCCGTTTTCCAGTGTTTAAAACCATATGATCGACTGTCATTTGCTCCCATACATTACCAGGTTTTCATTCCAACCAGCCAGATTGGACAGATATCTGACAGATAATTGTATAGTGCATAAGAACTCTTTGCTGAAAATCAGTAGTCCTGTCAAATTTGGGGTATCTGAAAATGGGTGCTAGCATATTTTAATGTCTATAAAGTGAAGTTTTAATAAAAGTGAAATTCCTCCGTCGTACAAGCACCTGCAACCCCAAAACACTTGGCCCCTTCTTACAGCTCCCCCAGAACCTTATTTCGCTAGTTTTTGAAGTTGTCCCCCTTTTGAAGTACATTTTTGGGTTGTTACGTTTTTTTCCAGGAATTTTTTGGCACAGTTGTCCTTTGGGGGCCTGTTCCAAGGGTTCTGAGTGGTTTCCCCACCTTTGTACCCCAAAATAAAAAAATTGCACTTATTTTCTCCTGCTATTCAGAGGTGAATCTTTTTCGCCTATCACATTGCATTGACTCCAGCGTATGTGAAACCCGTCTGGAATTGAATACGGATACGTTCTCCCCCACGCGAAAAGCCCCGATCCGCGATACTTTTACGCGGATCTCGGCTTTTCCCGTCTAATTGAATACGGCCCTGTGTGATCTTAAGGCACCCATACAGGGTGCGATATGCACCTTGCGACGCGACGGCCGATCCGATGGCCGACATATCGGTCGGTCCCCACACATGGAGCGATCCGCTTCCCGCCTACATAGCGCTGCATGGGATCGTACATGTAAGTACGTGCAGCATGTATGAGCTGGAAGAGCGATCCCACGGGTGCGCATACTGGCCGTTATCATGCCCACACACGGTATGATATAGCAGCGATATTTTACCAATCTGTCGGATCGGCAGCTATATCGCACCATGTAGGGGGGCCTTTACAGTGACTTAGGGGTCTACTTACTAAGCCTTGAAAGGAGATAAAGTGCCTGTGACATGGCAGTTAGGAGCTGATTGGCTGGTACCTTATCTCATTTCACTTTATCTCCAGCCAAGGCTTAGTAAAAAATAGACTCTGAGTAATATCACAGAAAAACTCGGCCATATGCCCCAGTGATGACTTGGGGATCTTCCGGACATTCCGGCGGTGTAGGCAAGGTATACTAAATAGCAGAAAGTAGAGCATGGGTGGGCATAAAACGGCCTGTGAGCTGCAAGCAGTCTTCCTCAGGACCGTCCCTCTGCCACGCTGTACTCCAAAACCTGCATGCAGAGGTTAAAGAAGATTGATATTATATTTCTGGTTTTCTTATGCAGTAAATGCAGATATGGCGATCCTGCATCCCATCCAAAGGATTGATCTGGGACCAGCGATTGTTCATCTCAATGTATAAAACCTGCTAATTGGCCCTAGATGTGGAACAACTGCCCACTCGACTCAGATGGTGCAGGCAGGCCAAGCTGACAATGGCAACCTGGGCGAGTCAACCTGTCATTGTTGTGGAGCCATAAGTCCCAGCATGCCCTGCACACACACAAGTCACAGCATGCCCTGCACATACACTACAAATCCCAGCATGCTCTGCACACGCACACACATCACGAATCCCAGCATGTCCTGCACACGCACAAGTCTCAGCATGCTTTGAACACACCATAAATCCCAGCATAACCAGAACACATGACCCAGCATGCCCTGCACACACCCCACAAGTCTCAGTATACACTGTACACCAGTGTATCCCAAACTTATTGCTCAGGCAGCACTAACAGTGCATGTTTTCCATGTCTCCTCACAGAATCACAAGTGAAGTAATTAGCTCCACCTGTGGTTCTTTTAAAATGTGTCAGCCAGTAATGACTACACCTGTGCACCAACTAGGAAACATGGAAACCATGCCCTGTTAAGGGGCCTATCCATTAGCAGATCTTGGTGAAAGACAAAAGATGTATCTTTTGAAAATTCCTGGGTCTGCTGTGACAGATATCTGTCATGTACATGACAGATTTTTGCAAACGATGAACGATATTGCATGACATCATTCTGGGAGTGGATTCTTTTTTTCTGTTTCTATTCATTAAAAAAGTCGTTCGTCGTTTACCGCGACAGATATTTCTAATATCTGTCAGCGATAAACAATAATTGACCAACATGTTGGAGAGACAAAAAAACGAATTTGTCGGCCGCGGGAATGCGCATTTTTATCATTCAGAGCCTATCCATTAGCAGATAAATTGAACGACTGAACGATAAATCGTTCATCGTTCAAATTTATCTGCTAATGGATAGGCCCCTTTAGTGCTGGGTACACTAGACGATATATTTGACAATTTGTAATTTCGAGGCGAATCAAAACCAAAAATTGTCCACATCGTACAGTGTGTGCGCTCTATTGAACGCTCCCATGCGTCGGCTGACAACCATGCTTCTGGATGCGGCTGGGGAACAATATATATTGGGCGGTCATACATGGACCACCTGATATATCGTCCAGTCGCATCTGCTTTTGTGAGCACACACATCGTCTAGTGTGTACCCCAGCTTTAGTGCTCCCTGAGGAACGAGTTTGGGAAACACTGGTACTGTACACACACACAGGTATGAGCATATACTGTACACACACCACAAGTCTCAGCATACACTGTCACACTCACAAACACATGCGACACAAACTGAGGGCCTGATTCAGCAAGGAATGCAACTGCGAATGCAATAGCGATTACGCACGCAGTACAGCTGCGATGGTATGCTAATCCCTTGCCATCGCTATTCCCTCGCAGCATACACAAGGACGCCCACTTTACTTACCACACATCCATAATGTTTAGCAGGACTGCAAAACCATCGGTACAATCGAGAACCATCGCAGCCTCACGCACACTCGTACAAGCTCTGACCTCACTCAGGAATTACTAACTTCATTGCATGCTATCGGTCCTCAGGCTGCGTAGGGCATCGCAGTGGATAAGCCTATGCATGCCCATGAAACAGCGTACAAATGCACTGGTGCCTTTGCATTCGCCCGACCCCCCCCCCCCCCCGTCACCACCCACAAACAGCACTTCCTGTCAATCACTCTGCGATGGGTCTGCGCAGTCACTACGATCGCAGTGGTATGCAGTTGGGAAACCGGCTGCCTTAATACCGACAGCCGGCTTCCCGGCTGCTTTATCCTGACGTGGGATAAATGACCTGTCATTAACCCGACGCCAGGCGCTGCGAGCGGACAGCCGCGGGGGGGGAGAGGAGTGTTAGGTTTAGTGCACTCGGGGGGGGGGACTTAGGGTTAGGTACCCCCCCGGGAGGGTTAGGCTAGGGGAAGGGGGGGGTTAGGCAACGCCGGGGGGAGGTTAGGGTTAGGCACCCCCCCCAGGGGACTTAGGCAGCGGGGAAGGGGGGGATTACGGTTAGGCACTTAGAGGGGGGATTACGGTTAGGCTCCCCTAAGGAGGGTTAGGTTAGTTTATACTTACCTTAGGGACGATCGGGATCTCCAGCGCTGTCGGGCTGCTGCTGCCGGGAATCGAACTGCCGGCCATGCGGCAGCCGGGATTCCATACCGATTCCATTGCAGTGGCTAGTTCACGATGCACGCGCAGTACGCAACAATCGGCCAATGGCGTGCGCATTAGCAGCTGCGTTCCCTGCTGAATCAGGCCCCGAGTCTGCACTCCCATAACATTGCAGCCAATCATGTGACACAAACCTCCCCCCCCCTCCCCCATGACGCAAAACTGACAGCTCCCGCCCCCAAAGGGCGGAGCCAGAGTGCGCGCTCCCCCGTGTGTCCCTTTGTTCGAAGGCGGCGGCGCGCATGTGTGTTTTGCCGCTCTCCTCATGAGCGCGCACAGTGTGCTTTCGGGAGTCGGGAAATCTCTGTGTGTGAATAAGAGCGAGTAAAAGGCAGCGAACTAAACTATAACGTGTCATATGAACTGTGTGTGTGCGCCCGGTAATAACATAATACATGCTGAGAGGGAGCGGAGCCTCTCCCGCCCGCGGCACTCTCTCTGTCGCAGCATGTGTGTCGGGCCCGCCCGCAGTGACTTTCTATAACACATCTATGCAGTAATACAGTAATGGCAGACAGCTCTGGGTAGCGGCCCCGTGTCTAGGCAGCGTCCCTGATCCCATGTGCCGTACACAGAGACCCAGCGCGCTATAGCCTGTGTGCGCTGCTGCGTGTGTCGGGCCCGCCCGCTCCTGCTGTGATCGCTCTGTGTCTCGGGCCCGCCCGCTCCATCGTCCGTCCCTCCCGCTCCTGCCTCCGTCCTCGGTGCTGCTGCTGTCCCGCCCCGGCCGGTCGGTGCTGCTGCTCGGTGTGTCTCCCCGCCGCCGTGTGTCTCGCCGCTGCCTCGCCTGGTGCTGCTGTGCTCTCCCCGCCTCCCTCCTCCTCACGTGTCCCGGCGGCGGTGCAGGAGAGGCAGGGAAGGGATCCCCTCACATGACCCGTCTGTTTGTCCCCGTGATCAGACCATCCTGCGGCCGGGCCTCCCGCCTCCTCCTCCCCGGGCCGCGCCGGGCCCCGGCCCCGCACGGCCGCCCGAGACCCCCGACACATGGACATGCTGGATCAGAGCCTGGACTCCGCCACCGCCGCCGTCAGGTGAGAAATCCAGCCCCGGGCTGCGGCCTGTACTCTGTCTGCCCCAGTGTGTGTGTGCGGGGAGGGGGGGACCTGGCTGACATCTTCTCCCCCTGTGTGTATACATCATCCTGTACACTACATGTGTGTATATATGTGTGTGTGTGTGTATATATATATATATATATATTATACATCATCCTGTACACTACATGTGTGTATATATGTGTGTGTGTGTGTGTATATATATATATATATTTATTATACATCACCCTGTACACTGTATGTATATAATTGCATTTGCACCATACATTAAATTAGTGCACATTTCATCTGTCACTGTCTATACTATATACCATGTGTGTGTGTCTATATATATATATATATATATATATATATACTCACGCCCGTTAGGCGATATTTTAATCAGATTTCATTATTTAACTGTTTTGCTAGTGGACATGAGTGTTGGGGGAACCCATTACTTTTCGCCCATATTGCACCCAAATGCACCTGGTATAGACGCGTACACCGGTGCCTGACTGTTTGCGGATTTCTGCTCCCCACCTCAGGAGCAGAAATGATGGGCACTCGCGACCATTAGCATAAACAATTGAATAGCTCTTGGTCACTTTAGACGGGAGATGGGGCGCCCAAAAGCAATTGAATTCCCCCCAGTGTGTGTGTACAGTAGCGTTCCCGCTAGGCTGTTTTAGCGGGGCGCGGCGCCCTGCCCTCCAGGAGGAGGGCAAAAAGCACCCTGCCCTCCAGGAGGAGGGCAAAAAGCGCCCTTCCTTCACAGCCTGCGGGAGCCGTTCTCACCCGCAGGACGCAGTGTCCCGCGGGTGGAGAAACATGCGGTGATCCGGTCACTGCCGGAGAATAGACGCCGGGCGCATGCGCCCCGGCATCTATTCTCCCTGTCTGCAGGGCTTGGGGGCTGCCCGGCGTGTCCGTAAGTGCCAGGCACGCCCCCAAGAGTGACGAAAAGGGGACGCGTCTTATAGACACGCCCCCTTCTCGGTCGCGCACGGGCATGCCCTCTCTAGCTCCGGCGCCCTGCCTCCCGCCGGAGCTAGAGGGGACACTATATACAGTATAAACACATGTGGGCGGAATTCAATTCTCTCCAGCCCCTATCGCGCCCGACGGAGCTATTCTATTCTTGCTCCTGTCGGGCGCGATCAGCTGCCAAGCGCTACACTTCAGCTCGCAGCCCCTGGGGGATGAGAGCTGAAATGTGCGAAAAGTGACATGTTTGGGCACCACAGAGAATGCTGTTTACCGCGACTAAACATGTCATTGCGCTGGGTAAAATGCATCTCCTGACTTAAGTGCCGGGTGCGATGCAGACACCTGAATAGCTCTGGGCGCTCATTCCCGGCTCTGCTCAACATCGCATTCCCCACTATACTGTGAGCGTCGCCTATATTACATAGTGTATATCTCACCTGTCATAGTATATACAACTATACTTTATATTATGCTGAATATCTATTTCTGTCACTTAGTATACATTACATTATACATGCCGTTCCCTACCTCAAAGCGTTTCACCTATGGTAAACATGCAGTAGGCAGGTCCACCTCTGTGTATAGACATAGGGAATTATGTATGTGTGTATATATAATATATATATATATTTGCAGTCTGTACTGTAAATGATATGGCTGGTGAGAGCCACTGGTGACTCCTGTGACCACATAAAAGCAGGGGGAGCTTTGTGTACAGGCCAGAGACATTGTCACCGCATATTATTGTATTAATCCTTATAATACACAAGTGCAGTGATAACCCCAGATTATCAGCCCCGGTTGCCAGAATTCAATGTATAATTATACAGCTGTTACCATCAATTGTGTATTATACACACATAGGTCCAATCTTATCAGGCTATGACGTCTTGTAAGCTACTTGATACTGGTTTACAGACTGACACAAGCTTGGATACCCTTGTGGTTCCATTTACAAGGTTGGGGTAGTTATTGCTAATTATATATAATATATATTTGTCTTTGTATCCACTATACTCTTCTTAATACACCAGGGTGCCTATAACCATTCCACCAGTACATGTCAGTAATTATTTACACGTCCGCTTAGACTGACGTGATTCCAGTATGTCTGTACATGTACTAATGCAGTACAGTTCCTGGATATTACAATAATGTGTATCCAGAGAGGCCTTGGACTCATGAGTATATATTTGTGTTAGCTTGTTTCTCCAATACTGTACATAGTACTGATAAAGTATCTCTCTGTGTTTATATCTAGCAGCATACAGAAGTAGATACATGAATTGCAAGTGTAGGATTATAAATGTATGTGTCTGTAAGACAGGGATGCAGGACTGTAATTAGTTTATATCAATTTTGGAAGCCAGAAAACTGTTCAGTTCATAGGGCTCAATTCAGGTAACTCTCCCCTGTACGCAAGGAGGGCGAGTTGCCGTTGCAACTGCGTGTAAGCGCAGACAACGGCTTCTGGGAACAAAAATGCATGAAGCCGGCAGTACCGAAACCCAAAGATGGAAGAGATTACATGAGTTTACTATTTTTTTTTTTTTCCTTTTGGATTATATAGATCCATAATAACACCTGAGGGAATCACATACTAGTCCAAAAGACACAAGTCCACGTCTAATGCTGGGCACACACTGTGACATCCTTCGTACATCTGACAGTACTGTTCAGTGCGTTGGCTCGCGTGTACACATGATATATCTGTGAATGACGTCGTTCACAGATCTATTGGGGGCAATTCAGTTGTTTTGGATTCCTCCCGCTGAGAGTCTATTTAAATAGGCTCCCAAAGGAGCAATTCGATTGGTTCTCGGTTCAGCCGCCCATTAGTATTTACCGCACCTGAAAGCATCGGGTTTCCCAACTAACAAAGTGATTAGGGCGCCCAAAACAATGGACTTTATACACATTTCTTCTCGCACCTCAGGAGGCTGCGAGAAGATATTGCCCCCCCTCCGTCGCAGCTGTAGGCGTCTGAACGGAGCAACAATTGAATTGCTCTGTTGGGTGCCTATTCGTATAGATGCCCAGCAGGGGAGCATCCAAAACAATTGAATCATAGCGGTGTAGCACTGCAGATGCGATATATCTTGCAGATATATCGTGCGCATATGCTAGTGTGTACAGTCGACCCACTGGGCTGTAGGAACTGCCGACGTTTACATAACTGGGCGGGAAAATTTAAATGCCCGTCCAGATGTAATGTCTGGCAAGAAATATTGAGCGGCGGATTGAGTGTGTGTGCTTACCAAATCGGTCCGTTGTTCTGCGTGACGGTCGACCGGCCGCTGGGTCTCAAATGTGTACCCAGCATCAATTGCTGCTATGGAGTCCTGTACTTTGGATACACTACACAAAGTAACTTGTTTAATTTTCAATTTATTTTAATTATATAAAATTTCCTAGGTATTGTTACTAACGCAAGAAACGTCCGATGCTTTACTGATCCTCGCTGCCAGCGCAGTGACGCGTGTTGTGCAAGATCTTATTTACGTTTGAAACAATGTTGAACACAAACGTATAAGGCGTCTTTCCTTAATATCTTAATTAAGACTTACCACTTCCTCTTTCAGTGTGTTTTCTCTCAGATGTTACTAATATTACTCACAGCTCCAATTCTCCCATGTACAAAGGACTACAACGTCCTGCCTTATTTGTAATGTGTTTTAGCTACTTTGTCTACTAGTAAATTTGTCGTTTCTCGTTGTGTCCCCTCTTGTCATTCTTAATGTCTGTGTCTCTGTTGTTTAAGTGGGTCATTCAGATACGGACACGATGCATTATTGCAGAGCATTTCTGTATGTGGCAGGAAACTAGCAATTTCACGTTCTCAGAACTTAAAAAAATATTTCTTCTTTTTTTTTATGTCATGTTGAACGATATAATCACAATAATCTTATTTCTGCAGTAGCAGGGCATTGCTGCCCAGATCAGAGACTTTCTAACTACACCCTGATATTTAATGCTGGTTTGTGGTCTCTAGATCCCTATTTTGACCACAAAGAGCCAGTTGAATAGCGATGAAACGGGGTTGCGTTCAGGCAATTGGTGCATGTGTATAGAGTATTTCTAAACATGGTTTTATATCTTCTCTTCTGATTGGTTACGTAGGAAAGTTGTTGTCTTTCAGTGGCCTGGCTTCCTGGGTAAAAGGTATTGAGGACTAATGCAGGGAACCACATACGGCTGATTACATAAGAGGAAGACACATTCTCCATCAGTTAGTCTATATGGCACTTGCACAAAGTAGTCACAAGACAACAGTTGCGCTTTTGTAAATAACCCTTACTGAATGCAGCACGTCTATTTTCCTATTGCCCGGCAGTCTTCATTTTTTTTTATTTTTTTTTTGTGATTTTGTGTACAACTGCAGAAATACATAATGTATTATCCTTACGATTCATACCTTGCAGAAAGGGTAGCCAACAGGCGGCCCTCCAGCTACACATGCTAAAATTGTGGCAGAGCCTGCTGGGATGTGTAGTTCCACAGGAGCAGATGGTCTATAACATGTTTGACCAGCCTGTCACTCTCCAGCTGTCATTAAACTACAAGTCCCAGCGTGCCCTGCTACAGTTTTGTTATTAGGGAATGCTAAAACTGTGGCAGGGCATGCTGGGACTTGAGGTTTCACAACAGCTGGAGAGCCACAGGTTGGCCAGGCCTAGTCTATAGTGTTTATTCAATCAGCCTGCACCTGTAACAACCCATGCAGTTCCTCCTTTCTGCCCGGGGTGCCACCCTCTGCTCTGGTGCTTCTATTCTAGCACGCTCAGCTGGTGCAACAAACTGCTGATATAGTGTGCTAGAAGCACCAGAGCAGAGAGCAACACTGCAGACAGGAAAGAGGAACTGTATGGGTTGTTACAGATGCAGGGTGCTAGAATGAACGCTAGGGCTGCATGTTGAATGCCCCCTGCCTTACAGTTGCTTATACATATCCATACGAGATGGTGCTATATTTCTGTGTGGTCATTTATAATCATACCTTTAAAGATGGTGGCCACATGCTTCCATCACTGCTCCTCCTCTGTCAGTGACCGTTATAGGTTCTGAAATGGGAATAACTATGCAGAGAAGCAGATGTGTATCTCCTGTTCTCTGCCAGGTGACTGGATCTTTATAGTAGTGGCATGTCAGAGTGCTAGCTCCTGAGCACATGGAATTTATTAATGCTGTAAATAGAGGTAATGTATTGGCATCTACTTGATTCTTCAATGTGTACCCTGCGGAGAAAACGCTATTATGATTTAGGAATCTAGGTGGGTGACCCACTTGGAGGCTCGGCCGTGACGTGCCACTCAGGAACAGCACATGGCACCAGTTTTTCCGAGCACCCCATGGGAAACTAGCGATGTGATGCTTGGCAGCATACCGCCTCTAATTGAATAGGCTCCGAAGAGTTAATGGTCACACAAACGCTGCTCTGGTATATTGGCTGATAGAGCGCTAGGTCTCTGCTTCACTAGCAGAAGTAAGAATGGGCACACGAGAAGTAACCCATACAAAGAGATGCATTGACAGATTGCAAAGGGAAATAGCGGATTGTGAACGTCCTTTGCATGGGTTATCGGTGTGTGGTTATCTGTATCCTCCACAGTCTGACTATAGTCACACTACTACACCGGTCTCTGTACTGTTACTATGTAACACTAATGTCATGCAAATCCCCCTTTGTGCACCCAGGTTTCTTCCTGCCACGTATCTTATTAGTGTCTAGTATGAGAGCTTTAACGTGGCGATCCTGTAAATATTACTTTGTAGAGTGAAATATACGTTTATGAAAGTGTTTGTACTAGTTTGAGAAGTGACCCAGTTTGTAATGGTATTCTCCTGCACACACGTGGCGGGATGTAGTTAAAATACCGAAGGCCGGGACGGGTTGAAATCCCGGCATCGGAATCCCGACCCAGGATTTAACATACACGGCTAATCCCGATGCCAACCCATAGACCGACGCTGGCATACCGATTTGAAGGTAAGCCAGGGTGCCCTTAGCTGTTAGCCGCGGAATGCGGGGAGGGTTAGCTTTAGGCACCACGGTGGGGTTAGAGTTAGGCTTTGGGGGGGAGGGGGGGTTAGGCCTCAAGAGGGGAGGGTTATGTTTAGGCACTAACAGGGAGGGTTAGGGTGTGTGGTGTGAATGGTTAGGATTAGGGTGCAAGAAGTTAGGGTTAGGGAGAAGGGGGAGGGTTAACTTACTTACCCAAACCCTGTAGGGATTCCCAGCATCGGGATGCCAGCGTCGGCATTTTGACAGCAGGCATCCCGACTGCCGGGATTTCATACCCAACCCCTACGTGGCCTGTGAGTGGAGTATGTGAGCATATAGTAACCTAGGTGGTCAGTGGGCCACTCGCCATGTCACAGAGTAGCAGTCATCTTCTGCGGTGTAAATGTAATAAGAAGTATTTGATAATAGAACATGACCGATGGGTGGTCTGTGTTATCCGCTCACTAGCAGATGGGTGCAGCTGGGTGTGATGGGAGAAGTTGCGTTATGCTAGAGCAGCTCAGTGTGCGGTATTATATTGTATCTGCCAATATTAACCCGCATCGCTAATGCCACAGAGTTTTATGTCTGCTAAACTACTTACATTGGTCTGTGTGGCGTTATTAAAATGAACCAGTCTCCTACATTACAATCGAGGTTGCCGGTTTGATGACCGTATTCAGCCTGTCATTTCACTAGGGACCGATGGCATTACTGAGGCATTGTGAATGTAAAGGCTGTATGTTTGTGTAGCACACAATATAGCAGTTTCTACTAGATGAACTGGTTTTAAATGTAGCTCCTAGCTTCTACCTCGTCACATATAGTTCCGATCTTTAATGTTTATCTGCGTACACTACCTGTCGTGTATAAAACATCTACGTGCCATGAAGATATGCTGGGTTTTTTTGGGTGCCTGGGAAAAGTGAGCACAAGTCCTTGTTTTTGACCGTACAACCCTTTTACTAATACTTGTTTATATATAAAGCAGATCTACGCAGCTTACAGCTAAAAAATCAACTGTTTATCAATAGGTTAAATAAGAACTCCATGGAAAACTCTTCCCTTTCCCCCCTGGAGTCATAAAACCTGATGATTTCCAAACCCGGTACCCCGCAGTTTGGGAGAGTCTTGGCTGCCTCCCCTGGAGCCTGCAGGATTACAGCCTGGAGAAGCGCTGGCATAAATGTGCCTGTGCAGGCGTGACTTTTATCAACAAGAAGTTGGAGAAGGATTTAGGGCAAGGTCAGGCGGGGATTTTAGAACACTGTGGTTTTCCGTCCAGGGAAAGACTGTGTTTAAAAAGACAGAATATATATTTGGTTGGAGGGAAAGTGAGTGGGGATTGCCGAGTCCCTGCACTGCTGTGATTGGAGCAGCGTTGCCTATTCTATTCTATTTAATGTTACACAGACTGAGCATATCCTTCTGTAATACCGCGCTGGATCCTAAGATGCACATCTAACCAAGCCCTTATGCTGGAGGATTGGCATTGTATCACCAAGTTTCTGTTGCACCTTAGCTCGGGGAAGAAGTTTTATTTTATAAATATGTGTATGATAAGTGACTCCATGTCCTGAAGCTTGCAGTATAAGTTGTTTCATGTTCTTATATCTGGTACTTAATGAAGGGATCCCACTTGATATATTTGCAGTTTGCACTTGAATAAATTAACACTAATATTTCTCCTCTCTGCAAAACTATTTTGCGTTCCCCAGGAAGTGATAATGTGGCCACGTAGTGCCCCGTTTGGATGATTATCTTCCTGTTAGGGTGTGTATCAAGACTGTAGCGAATTAATATGTGGTGCATGAAATGTACATCTGATTGTACTGGACAAGTCTGTGTGAAATGCACCAATATTTGCAGACTATACTGCCGTTTCCCCCCATGTACTGTGGAGGCAGCCATACTGTGATTATGTACTGAGTACATTACAGTAAGCTAAAAACCTGTAAGTTGTGAGTATTCTTTCACATGGGCAAAATACTCGTAGCTGATTGGTTGTAATTGTCAGAGTTTAAAAGCCCAAAGTTGAAAAGCCCATTCAGAGATAGACGCTAATTCCGTCGCTTCTGTGTACACAGATGTGTGAAAGTATGCAAATGTCGCAGCTGCTGGGATATGTACTGAGACGCCCACCTGCGGTTTTGCAAATCCAAGCGACTGCATACACAGGCGTAATATCTATCATAGGTCCTTCGATAATCAACCTGATGCGCAGCATGTCCGCGTGTACCGAGACGCCTGAGCCATGTTATCTGCATAATGGATTGCCGTCACATGTTGCAACATGCCCCAACAATAATTGCAGCACCCCTGCATTTTTGCCACCCCTCCCTCATTATCTCCCCCCTAACTTTTTCCAGACTGTCAATCCCACTGCGGGGAAAAAGCGACTACAGGAATGTATCTTGACGCGTGCGCAGTGCTACTTTTACGATCGGTCAGCTGCAAACAAAATCTAAATAGCGTACATCTCTGAATGAGGCCCACGTCCACTTGGTTGTTCATAAATGCAGAGAACTGATTATTTCTTCTGCCCTTAGATTAGAAGGTGGTGCCCAGGTGTGCTAGGAATGAGAAGTACATGTTACCCCATGTTATAGTATACTATAATGTTATCGATTTTGCTTTTCGATTTTGTGGTCCATTTAAATTGACTTAAATCTTATCAAATCGACTTTTTGTTTTCACTGTCAAAATCCCACATTTACAAAGATTCGATGCTGGACGATGTTGACTAGTGGTTTCTTCATCTGTTTTGAATGTCCCTTTCTAAATCGAACTTAAAATGTAATTCAAAACCGCATTGCAGACTTCCTCATATATTACTATTAGTCCAAATATACCACAAGCAATACAAAGAGCAAAAAAAAAAATGGTTACTAATAACACTGGCAGACACCCTTGCAAAGTGACAGAGTTTTGTGGAGGAAGCAGATCTACAGTAATTAGTTAGACAATGTCTAGGTAGACACCACATGTTAGACAGTGAATAGTTCGACAGGGACAAAAGTCAGACACACTAAAGTTAGAAATGTAAAAAGGTCGATCGGGTTAAAAGTTCAACATGAAAATGATCGGCACAAAAATGGTCGACACATTTTTTTTATTTTTAGGGTTAGGCACTTAGTGGAGGGTTAGGCACTTAGTGGAGGGTTAGGCACAGGCACTTAGTGGAGGGTTAGGCACAGGCGCTTAGTGGAGGGTTAGGCACAGGTGCTTAGTGGAGGCTTAGGCGCTTAGTGGAGGCTTAGGCGCTTAGTGGAGGCTTAGGCGCTTAGTGGAGGCTTAGGCGCTTAGTGGAGGCTTAGGCGCTTAGTGGAGGCTTAGGCGCTTAGTGGAGGCTTAGGCGCTTAGTGGAGGCTTAGGCGCTTAGTGGAGGCTTAGGCGCTTAGTGGAGGCTTAGGCGCTTAGTGGAGGCTTAGGCGCTTAGTGGAGGCTTAGGCGCTTAGTGGAGGCTTAGGCGCTTAGTGGAGGCTTAGGCGCTTAGTGGAGGCTTAGGCGCTTAGTGGAGGCTTAGGCGCTTAGTGGAGGCTTAGGCGCTTAGTGGAGGCTTAGGCGCTTAGTGGAGGCTTAGGCGCTTAGTGGAGGCTTAGGCGCTTAGTGGAGGCTTAGGCGCTTAGTGGAGGCTTAGGCGCTTAGTGGAGGCTTAGGCGCTTAGTGGAGGCTTAGGCGCTTAGTGGAGGCTTAGGCGCTTAGTGGAGGCTTAGGCGCTTAGTGGAGGCTTAGGCGCTTAGTGGAGGCTTAGGCGCTTAGTGGAGGCTTAGGCGCTTAGTGGGGGGTTAGGCGCTTAGTGGGGGGTTAGGCGCTTAGTGGAGGGTTAGGGTTAGGCACTTAGTGGAGGGTTAGGGTTAGACACTTACTGGAGGGTTAGGGTTAGGCACTTACTGGAGGGTTAGGGTTAGGCACTTACTGGAGGGTTAGGCCCTTACTGGAGGGTTAGGCGCTTACTGGAGGGTTAGGGTTAGGCCCTTACTGGAGGGTTAGGGTTAGGCCCTTACTGGAGGGTTAGGGTTAGGCCCTTACTGGAGGGTTAGGGTTAGGCCCTTACTGGAGGGTTAGGCACTTACTGGAGGGTTAGGGTTAGGCACTTACTGGAGGGTTAGGGTTAGGCACTTACTGGAGGGTTAGGGTTAGGCACTTACTGGAGGGTTAGGCACTTACTGGAGGGTTAGGCACTTACTGGAGGGTTAGGCCCTTACTGGAGGGTTAGGGTTAGGCCCTTACTGGAGGGTTAGGCCCTTACTGGAGGGTTAGGCCCTTACTGGAGGGTTAGGCCCTTACTGGAGGGTTAGGCCCTTACTGGAGGGTTAGGCCCTTACTGGAGGGTTAGGCACTTACTGGAGGGTTAGGGTTAGGCACTTACTGGAGGGTTAGGCACTTACTGGAGGGTTAGGCACTTACTGGAGGGTTAGGCACTTACTGGAGGGTTAGGCACTTACTGGAGGGTTAGGCACTTACTGGAGGGTTAGGGTTAGGCCCTTACTGGAGGGTTAGGCCCTTACTGGAGGGTTAGGGTTAGGCACTTACTGGAGGGTTAGGGTTAGGCCCTTACTGGAGGGTTAGGGTTAGGACCTTACTGGAGGGTTAGGCCCTTACTGGAGGGTTAGGGTTAGGCACTTACTGGAGGGTTAGGGTTAGGCACTTACTGGAGGGTTAGGGTTAGGCCCTTACTGGAGGGTTAGGGTTAGGCCCTTACTGGAGGGTTAGGGTTAGGCCCTTACTGGAGGGTTAGGGTTAGGCACTTACTGGAGGGTTAGGGTTAGGCACTTACTGGAGGGTTAGGGTTAGGCACTTACTGGAGGGTTAGGGTTAGGCACTTACTGGAGGGTTAGGGTTAGGCACTTACTGGAGGGTTAGGGTTAGGCACTTACTGGAGGGTTAGGGTTAGGCACTTACTGGAGGGTTAGGGTTAGGCACTTACTGGAGGGTTAGGGTTAGGCACTTACTGGAGGGTTAGGCCCTTACTGGAGGGTTAGGGTTAGGCACTTACTGGAGGGTTAGGGTTAGGCCCTTACTGGAGGGTTAGGGTTAGGCCCTTACTGGAGGGTTAGGCCTTTACTGGAGGGTTAGGGTTAGGCCCTTACTGGAGGGTTAGGGTTAGGCCCTTACTGGAGGGTTAGGGTTAGGCCCTTACTGGAGGGTTAGGGTTAGGCACTTACTGGAGGGTTAGGGTTAGGCACTTACTGGAGGGTTAGGCACTTACTGGAGGGTTAGGCACTTACTGGAGGGTTAGGCCCTTACTGGAGGGTTAGGCGCTTACTGGAGGGTTAGGGTTAGGCCCTTACTGGAGGGTTAGGGTTAGGCCCTTACTGGAGGGTTAGGGTTAGGCCCTTACTGGAGGGTTAGGGTTAGGCCCTTACTGGAGGGTTAGGGTTAGGCCCTTACTGGAGGGTTAGGGTTAGGCACTTACTGGAGGGTTAGGGTTAGGCACTTACTGGAGGGTTAGGGTTAGACACTTACTGGAGGGTTAGGCACTTACTGGAGGGTTAGGCACTTACTGGAGGGTTAGGCACTTACTGGAGGGTTAGGCACTTACTGGAGGGTTAGGCCCTTACTGGAGGGTTAGGCCCTTACTGGAGGGTTAGGCCCTTACTGGAGGGTTAGGCCCTTACTGGAGGGTTAGGCACTTACTGGAGGGTTAGGGTTAGGCACTTAGTGGAGGGTTAGGCACTTAGTGGAGGGTTAGGCACTTAGTGGAGGGTTAGGCACTTAGTGGAGGGTTAGGCACTTAGTGGAGGGTTAGGCACTTAGTGGAGGGTTAGGCACTTAGTGGAGGGTTAGGCACTTAGTGGAGGGTTAGGCACTTAGTGGAGGGTTAGGCACTTAGTGGAGGGTTAGGCACAGGCACTTAGTGGAGGGTTAGGCACAGGCGCTTAGTGGAGGGTTAGGCACAGGCGCTTAGTGGAGGGTTAGGCACAGGCGCTTAGTGGAGGCTTAGGCGCTTAGTGGAGGCTTAGGCGCTTAGTGGAGGCTTAGGCGCTTAGTGGAGGCTTAGGCGCTTAGTGGAGGCTTAGGCGCTTAGTGGAGGCTTAGGCGCTTAGTGGAGGCTTAGGCGCTTAGTGGAGGCTTAGGCGCTTAGTGGAGGCTTAGGCTTAGGCACTTAGTGGGGGGTTAGGCACTTAGTGGAGGGTTAGGGTTAGACACTTACTGGAGGGTTAGGGTTAGACACTTACTGGAGGGTTAGGGTTAGACACTTACTGGAGGGTTAGGGTTAGGCACTTACTGGAGGGTTAGGCACTTACTGGAGGGTTAGGCACTTACTGGAGGGTTAGGCCCTTACTGGAGGGTTAGGCGCTTACTGGAGGGTTAGGGTTAGGCGCTTACTGGAGGGTTAGGGTTAGGCCCTTACTGGAGGGTTAGGGTTAGGCCCTTACTGGAGGGTTAGGGTTAGGCCCTTACTGGAGGGTTAGGGTTAGGCCCTTACTGGAGGGTTAGGGTTAGGCCCTTACTGGAGGGTTAGGCCCTTACTGGAGGGTTAGGCCCTTACTGGAGGGTTAGGGTTAGGCACTTACTGGAGGGTTAGGGTTAGGCACTTACTGGAGGGTTAGGCACTTACTGGAGGGTTAGGCACTTACTGGAGGGTTAGGCACTTACTGGAGGGTTAGGCACTTACTGGAGGGTTAGGGTTAGGCCCTTACTGGAGGGTTAGGCCCTTACTGGAGGGTTAGGCACTTACTGGAGGGTTAGGGTTAGGCACTTACTGGAGGGTTAGGCACTTACTGGAGGGTTAGGCACTTACTGGAGGGTTAGGCACTTACTGGAGGGTTAGGCACTTACTGGAGGGTTAGGCACTTACTGGAGGGTTAGGCACTTACTGGAGGGTTAGGCACTTACTGGAGGGTTAGGCACTTACTGGAGGGTTAGGCACTTACTGGAGGGTTAGGCACTTACTGGAGGGTTAGGCACTTACTGGAGGGTTAGGGTTAGGCCCTTACTGGAGGGTTAGGGTTAGGCCCTTACTGGAGGGTTAGGGTTAGGCCCTTACTGGAGGGTTAGGGTTAGGCCCTTACTGGAGGGTTAGGGTTAGGCCCTTACTGGAGGGTTAGGGTTAGGCCCTTACTGGAGGGTTAGGCCCTTACTGGAGGGTTAGGCCCTTACTGGAGGGTTAGGGTTAGGCCCTTACTGGAGGGTTAGGGTTAGGCCCTTACTGGAGGGTTAGGGTTAGGCCCTTACTGGAGGGTTAGGGTTAGGCACTAACTGGAGGGTTAGGCACTTACTGGAGGGTTAGGGTTAGGCACTTACTGGAGGGTTAGGGTTAGGCACTTACTGGAGGGTTAGGGTTAGGCCCTTACTGGAGGGTTAGGGTTAGGCCCTTACTGGAGGGTTAGGGTTAGGCCCTTACTGGAGGGTTAGGGTTAGGCCCTTACTGGAGGGTTAGGGTTAGGCCCTTACTGGAGGGTTAGGCCCTTACTGGAGGGTTAGGGTTAGGCACTTACTGGAGGGTTAGGGTTAGGCCCTTACTGGAGGGTTAGGGTTAGGCCCTTACTGGAGGGTTAGGGTTAGGCCCTTACTGGAGGGTTAGGGTTAGGCACTTACTGGAGGGTTAGGCACTTACTGGAGGGTGAGGGTTAGGCACTTACTGGAGGGTTAGGGTTAGGCACTTACTGGAGGGTTAGGGTTAGGCACTTACTGGAGGGTTAGGGTTAGGCCCTTACTGGAGGGTTAGGCCCTTACTGGAGGGTTAGGGTTAGGCACTTACTGGAGGGTTAGGGTTAGGCCCTTACTGGAGGGTTAGGGTTAGGCCCTTACTGGAGGGTTAGGCCCTTACTGGAGGGTTAGGGTTAGGCACTTACTGGAGGGTTAGGGTTAGGCCCTTACTGGAGGGTTAGGGTTAGGCCCTTACTGGAGGGTTAGGGTTAGGCCCTTACTGGAGGGTTAGGGTTAGGCACTAACTGGAGGGTTAGGGTTAGGCACTAACTGGAGGGTTAGGGTTAGGCACTTACTGGAGGGTTAGGGTTAGGCACTTACTGGAGGGTTAGGGTTAGGCCCTTACTGGAGGGTTAGGCCCTTACTGGAGGGTTAGGCCCTTACTGGAGGGTTAGGGTTAGGCACTTATTGGAGGGTTAGGTTTAGGCACTTATTGGAGGGTTAGGCACTTATTGGAGGGTTAGGCACTTACTGGAGGGTTAGGCACTTACTGGAGGGTTAGGCACTTACTGGAGGGTTAGGCACTTACTGGAGGGTTAGGCACTTACTGGAGGGTTAGGCACTTACTGGAGGGTTAGGCACTTACTGGAGGGTTAGGCACTTACTGGAGGGTTAGGCACTTACTGGAGGGTTAGGCACTTACTGGAGGGTTAGGGTTAGGCACTTATTGGAGGGTTAGGGTTAGGCACTTACTGGAGGGTTAGAGTTAGGCACTTACTGGAGGGTTAGGCACTTACTGGAGGGTTAGGCACTTACTGGAGGGTTAGGCACTTACTGGAGGGTTAGGCACTTACTGGAGGGTTAGGCCCTTACTGGAGGGTTAGGGTTAGGCCCTTACTGGAGGGTTAGGGTTAGGCCCTTACTGGAGGGTTAGGGTTAGGCCCTTACTGGAGGGTTAGGGTTAGGCCCTTACTGGAGGGTTAGGGTTAGGCACTTACTGGAGGGTTAGGGTTAGGCACTTATTGGAGGGTTAGGCACTTACTGGAGGGTTATGGTTAGGCCCTTACTGGAGGGTTAGGCCCTTACTGGAGGGTTAGGCCCTTACTGGAGGGTTAGGGTTAGGCCCTTACTGGAGGGTTAGGGTTAGGCCCTTACTGGAGGGTTAGGGTTAGGCCCTTACTGGAGGGTTAGGGTTAGGCCCTTACTGGAGGGTTAGGGTTAGGCCCTTACTGGAGGGTTAGGGTTAGGCACTTACTGGAGGGTTAGGCACTTACTGGAGGGTTAGGGTTAGGCACTTACTGGAGGGTTAGGCACTAACTGGAGGCTTAGGGTTAGGCACTTACTGGAGGGTTAGGCACTTACTGGAGGGTTAGGCACTTACTGGAGGGTTAGGCACTTACTGGAGGGTTAGGCACTTATTGGAGGGTTAGGGTTAGGCACTTATTGGAGGGTTAGGCACTTACTGGAGGGTTAGGCACTTACTGGAGGGTTAGGCACTTACTGGAGGGTTAGGCACTTACTGGAGGGTTAGGGTTAGGCACTTACTGGAGGGTTAGGCACTTACTGGAGGGTTAGGCACTTACTGGAGGGTTAGGCACTTACTGGAGGGTTAGGGTTAGGCACTTACTGGAGGGTTAGGGTTAGGCACTTACTGGAGGGTTAGGCACTTACTGGAGGGTTAGGCACTTACTGGAGGGTTAGGCACTTACTGGAGGGTTAGGCACTTACTGGAGGGTTAGGCACTTACTGGAGGGTTAGGCACTTACTGGAGGGTTAGGGTTAGGGACTTACTGGAGGGTTAGGGTGACGATTAGGGCTAAAATATTAAAAAATTGTCGACCATTTTCATGTCGAACTTTTGAACCTGTCGACCTTTTTACATGTCTAATTTTTGTGTGTCTGACTTTTGTCCCTGTCGAACTTTTGTCACTGTCTAACTATTCACTGTCTAACATCTGTTATCTATCTAGACATTGTCTATCTAATTACGGTCTATGTATAATACCGCATCCACAGCAGAGAGAGGGGCTGCAGATTCATAGAATATGCATGATGACCATTAATGTAGAGGTGCGCAGTATTCCCGGGTGGTCTCAGCCCAATGTGTGTGCAATCTATAGTTCCCAGGACACTAGGCATGCCTGAGATACTATAGAAAGGTACCCTAACTTCATGCCACCGTGACTCCTGGCTGGAAAACAAGATGTAGGTGTTGCAGGGGGGGGGGGGGAGGGGGTCAGTGCTGCCATAACTTGTGAGAGGCATTTGCTAAAGGTAGGCTGAGGAATACCTAACACTCTCCCAGACAATGACTGAAAGGAGCCAGTGGCAAGAAAATGCAGAGCACACAGCAGCTTGTGCAGATACGGCACATGACAGAGCAGTGTCCGGCTCAAGCTGAGTCTTAACGAGGTCATACAGCATCATAAGGTTGGAACGGGAGAGGTGAAACATCTGTATGACTTTGCCAGCAGACAAGGCATTAGGATGTAACCACCCACAGAAGAACCTAGGCTCTGCGTAGACTCTGCGGTACCTCAGTAACCTGCTGCTGTTCCTCTGCTTCAGGCTCCTGGGTACTCTGTCAGGTGGTGATTTGCATACCGCAGGAAGGTTGCCAGCATTACATATACAGGATTAGCCATTATTCCTGCAGCCACAGTGCGGCACGTGCTTGTGTCCACGTTTATAAGTCGCACAATTAAGTTACAACCAATAGAATTCTGTTTAGAAGCTCAAATTGCCTGTCTGTTAGTAGCCTATTATTTTGGGTTTATTTTTGTGTGGGATTGATTTTTCTAAACAAATTTTAGTAAATCAGGGGATCCTATGCCTGTCTATGTAAAAGTACCGATCTTTTGGAGATATTCGATTTTGAGCGGGATTTGGTTTTATATTCGATTTTACATTCACTTTTGCCTTTAGTAAATCTCTGATGTGCAAATTCAAATGAAAATCTAACTCAAATACACCACAAATCCCAAATCGAACTTGAGTAAATATACCCCTGTCCGTAAGTCAGCATTGTAAAACCCTGTGTTATCCGTAGCAGCCAGTTCAGTAGTTTTTATGGGACAGTATCTTGCAGTCTCGGTAATGACCATTAGATGTCACTGTTCCTTTGCGGTCAGACCAATACCATTATCATGTAAACCAGTCGTCCCCATCATTTTCTACCTGGGGACCGCCTTGGCAGCCCATTTCCATTGTGAACCCCCAGCAACATACTTGTAATGAATCCGTCAGATAAATTGTTTAGCACCTTTTATATATAAAACCAATACATGTGCTACAGATGAGATCTAAAAAAAAAAAACCTACAAGAATAGATTGAAAATATATATATATTCTCTATCATTTTGCAATTTATGAATAAAGTAAATTGATTATAAAATTATAGTCCACACAATCTTTCTTTTACAGGGTCAGATGTTTTCATGTTCTTATCAGGGTCGGACTGTGACGCATGGTGCTATAGACAGGACACTGCTTTCCCTATGTCTCTAATTGTCACTGGATGTCCAGCCCCGCCATCAGAGTATTTCCTGTACCCCTGAACGACACAGCAGGTGCCCTGGGGGTACTATTAGCACAGGTTGAGTACCACTGACTTGTTTATGTAGAAGTGTTAATGGTATGTATAAAGTGCTAATATTTCACTCTGCGCTGCACAATGAAACATAGGGGCCAATTCAAATTTAGTGCAAGTTGAATAATGTCTGGAAGTTGATCCCCGGAGCAATTCAGTTCAGCGCGCTGTTTAGTCTGACTATTACAAGTTGAGGCTCATAATCAGTTAGAGGCGATAAGCCGTGATCGGCAAAAAGGTTTTCGCCGATGCGCGGTTTTCAGCTGCTTCAAAAGTACGGCCCTATTCAATTCCAGGACATTTTTGCCTAGGCGAAAACTCCATAGGTAAAAACAGGCGAAAAAAATTCTCCACCAAAAGGCAGGAGAATAATGCAAAATCCCTATTTTTGAGTGAAAAGTGGGGACTTGGTTCAGAACCCTTTGCCCCAATCACTAATTACAGCATTTTAAAAATTTCTAAATACCCCCTAAGAAAGCCATGTCATTTTTGGTGTGGAAATGCAAAAAGTTTTGAAAATTTGGCTAAAGTACTGGGATGGGTATTTTGGGGGTCTCTATGGATGGAGCAGCTGTTTTTAGGATTGCAGGAGGCTGCAGCAGGTGTATTTAAAAAAGAAAAAAATTATTCTGCTCTTTACAATCCCCAAAATATACTAGTGTCCATTTACATGTACCCCAAATTTAACTACAGCAATTATTTTTCATATAAGACTATGCTTAATATAATTTTTCCTCATTTATGTAATTATGCAGATAACAGCACTTTCACTCAAAATAAAATCCCTAATAACTTTTATTATGTCTAATAATACACTTCTGTATGGATTCCCCTGGTGAGTTAGGCTTTATTGGGGGTACAGACTAATTTCCCCCAAAAAATCTGACCTTTTTTTCGCCAGTTCCGCTATTCGCTGCATTCGCCCATAAGCGTTTACGCCTGTTTTACAATTAAATAGGGCAAAAAGCTGGTGCGTGCATTGAGTAAGCAGGCGAAAACTTTGCCTCAAAACACTCGAATGAGGCGAAAACATTGCACTTCTAGCCAATCGGGGCTTTCCGCCTCTAATTGAATTCGGCCCTAAGTCGGAGAATGACGGTTCTCGCGACTTAACCGTGGTATTTAGTCGCGAGAACCGGCATTCTCTGACTAAAGTGCTGGCCGCGAGGTTGATAATGCCGCGTTCTGCCTGAAAACAGCCTCACGGACGGCACTTTAGTCTGATTTCTCCTCACACCCTCAGGAGGAGAGATCATTTAGTCGGCCTAACAGTGCACTTAATTGAATATCTCCGGGACCAAGTTCCCGGCGCTGTAAGACTCCCACTGAATTGAATCGCCCCCATACCCCATAGCATACTTGCCGACTATCTGGCTGCTCCTTCCGGGAGGGAGCAGCCAGATCTGCAGAACAGGGGGTGTGGCCGGCAAAAAGGGGCGTGGCTGGGCGGGCTGAGGGCAGTTTGCGGGTGTGACAAGGGGCGTGGCCACAAGATCGCGTCATTTTGGGCCCGCCCCCGCTACACAACTGGCATTGTGAAGCAGGGGGCGGGGCCAAAATGCAGCGAAGCGCGTCAGCGGCACCCCTGCTGCGGGGGTTTAACAGGTACTGACAGGGGATTGGCTTGAGGCTTGCCTGCCTTTTCGGGGGGGCGGGAGCTGCACCCGTGTATCGGGAGGCTCCAGTCCGAATCGGGAGGGTAGGCAACCCTGCCCCATAGACTAGTATTACCTACATGTACATAACCTAAACCAGGCAACACTAAGAAATAAAGCCTGGCTAAGAATGGAGGTAATTTCCAGATGCTATGCAGGCACATGTTGATTTCTCTATAAATCTGTTACCCTGCACCCCAAACAAAACCATGGCTACCTCTTTAAATTACTTAAGACTCATGTAGACAACATAGAAGCTCAAAATGCACCTTTTCATTCTGCAGACTGAAATGTGTCTTCTCCTATCCTTCTCTAGATGTAGAGAGGCACACCCAGGGAGGGAAAGAGAATGCCCCCCTTACGTGGCATTTATGGGGTAGCAGCAACGTATATACACTAGGGATGTGCAGGCTCGGATAGGTTCGAGTTTGTACGTGGAGTTCGGATTTTTCCCTCCAAAAAAACGGAACTCAGAAAGAGGCAAAACGTCATCTTGCATGGACGAACATCATCATTCCTGGACTTTTGTCCAGGAATGATGATGTTCGTCCATGCAAGATGACGTTTTGCCTCTTTCTGAGTTCCGTTTTTTTTTGGAGGGAAAAATCCGAACTCCACGTGCAAACTCGAACCTATCCGAGCCTGCACATCCCTAATATACACTAATTAGCAGGCCTGTCTGTTATGGTTGTTTCATCCCCAGGATACAGTATGTGCTGATGATGATCATTAGCACAGTCCTAACACTGCCTGTAAAGATAAAACTACCCCAAAAGTGATACAAGCACTAGTGCTGCCAGCATAAGCTGCTATCAATAAACTCTGGTTACAAAAAGCATGGGGTCCCTTCCAAAATATCAGGCGTGACATTATAGCATGGAAATTCTAGGGGGATAAGGCCAGCAAAGAAAACAGTCTACATCGCTCCCGCCCCTCCCAAGACACCCACACCTGGGCAGTGAGTGTGGTTAATAAGTGCGCACTACAGGTTCCAGCTGACATATGCCAACGTTAAGTGTTCGTTCATGCTATCTAGTACAACAGGCTCCATCAAACATATATCTGCCAGGGCATGTTGGCACTTGATGGACCACAAATGCCAGCATACCCTGCCATTCAGCGCCTGCTGGGTCCCGTAGAGAGCTATGTAGCAATTCAAACAAATGTACACACTCCTAATTGGGGTGGGAAAAAAAAATAAGAGTTAAACACACTGCGTCACACACAATTCTCATTCACCAGTGTATTGCTGTTCTAAGTCCTGAGGTCAGAGACGGTCCATGTAGGCATCCACAGTTAAAAGAAAAAACCTTAATGGGTGGAGAGTTGGTCCTTACGGAGCACCGATGTGAAGAAATGGCGAATCACTGGGAGTGGGAGTTTCGCACTGCTTTATGCTGGGCACAGACCAGACGATGTGCCGGATATGTTGGTCCGATATGCCCGATAGGACGACATCATTTAGTGTGTTCCCAGCTTCAGGTCAGACCTTGGGGAATGGACACTGTAGTAGACTGAAATGAAATGCTGCTAGCGTATGATATGCTATTAGTGTTTCTTGCGATGGGCGCATATAATAATTAAAAAAAATATATATATATATACACATACACACATTTAATGTGATATCTACCGTCAACGGCATCTTAAGGTGCCTGCGACATGGCATATTATACAAATTACATTTTTTTTTTTTTTATTGATGCAATGTGCACTTATTTTTATTTATTTTTTTATTCAATTCTACGTGAGCCCCCTGTAGATTTCACTATTGCAATGTTCGCTATTGAGAGCGTTCTAGCATGACAGGAGACAGTGTGTGCTGAATATTATAATCATCATTTGTTAGCCTCTGCTACAGCCCGCAACAATATACAGTTGGTAGTAGAACCGAATCAATTAATTGTATAATACAGTGCAGTGGGCATGTCCAAATATGCCTTATTCTTTTAATGTGTGTGGTATCTAGTGCACTTTTTAAACAGATAAATCAGCACCCAGCAGCTTCATATCTCAGCTAATCCCCTGCTGGAAGTTTTCGGAGCAATTCACAGGCTCCCAAGGTGCAATCCCTTTAGCCCAAATTCTTGTAATGAAAAGGAAACGTGATATGTTTTTATTAGGGATGTGCAGGCTTGGATAGGTTCGAGTTTGCACGTTGAGTTCGGATTTTTCCCTCCAAAAAAACGGAACTCAGAAAGAGGCAAAACGTCATCTTTCATTGACAAACATCATCTGCCATGGACTTTTGTCCAGGAATGATGATGTTCGTCCATGTAAGATGACGTTTAGCCTCTTTCTGAGTTCCGTTTTTTTGGATGGAAAAATCCGAACTCAACGTGCAAACTCGAACCTATCCAAGCCTGCACATCCCTAGTTTTTATGGGTTCAGAACTACAATTATTCGATCTGGTATTTGGGTGTATTTGCTGTGTGAAATGACACTTTTATATTGTCCATGAAAGTGTTAAACTGTATTAGAAAGCTGATTGAAATGCAAAGAGGGCCTCATTCATTAATTGGAAGCTGACAAAAGCTAAACCTAGAAGTGAGCAGACTTCAGAGACTTTGTGTGAATGTAATTACTGAAAGCCCTCACCTGTAGCTGTGTGTGTGTGATATCTCTTTCTGTACCGCTGGTTATTGTACAGAGTATGAGATCAGTGTAGGAACAAACTAGGCCAGGGGTTCCCAACCACGGTCCTCAAGGCACACTAACAGTCCAGGTTTTGAGGATGGCCATACTGGAGCACGGGTGATTTAATCATCTGTGCTCAAGCCTGGATATCACGAAAACCAGGACTGTTAAGCTGGCCGCACATCTAAAGATTATCTGTCCAACCAGCCAACTAGTTGATTGGTTGGAATGAAAATCTGGTAACGTATGGGAGTAACTGATGATCAGCAATTTGCTCCTAAATGCCAGAAAACAGATGAAAATGGTCATCAGACAAGTTTGTTAAATGTTTGATCTAAACAATTTGTTCAAACAACAGTTTTGGTAAATTTTCCGGCGTTTGGGAGCAAATTGCTGATTGTCAGTTACTCCCATACCTTACCAGATTTTCATTCCAACCAATCAACTAGTTGGCTGGTTGGATGTAAGTTGGTCTAGTGTGTGGCCAGCTTTAGTGTGCCTTGAGGACCGAAGTTGGGAATCACTGCACTAGGCTGTGGGTGGGGGGAATTCCTGCAGATTGTTTGCTGGTCCACCCTTTACTACAGTGCCTGCTCCCAAATGTGTTCCCTGTGTGTCCCAAACCAACGTACGGGAACATAAAGCAGGAGGTTATCATGTAATACTTTCACGTTTACCAAAAACTACCTATTTATCAAGGGCAAATTAGGCAAGGGTTAAATGAGGTGTGGTATGTTATGTCGGCATTCACCATGTCAACATGGTCATAATGTAATCGTGTGAATCCACAGTTGGCATGTCAACACAGATGACAGTTAGGAGCTGATTGGCTTAAGCATCATTATCATATGCAATGAGTTTTAAAACTCGTTGCATATTATAAAACTCGTTGATAAATTTACCCCATTATACCTTTATAAGAACCCTTGGGGGGGTGGATATATCTGAATACAGAAGTTGTAAACATTTTTGTGTTTTAAACAATTGCGCTATAAGGTTTCCACTGCCCATACAGTTTTCCTATATTATTATTATTATCATTTATTTATATGGCGCCACAAGTGTTCCGCAGCGCCTTACAATGTTTGAAAACAAATAGGTGACAGAAGACTTACAGTACAATACAATACAATACCAGGACAAGGAACATGGATAATATACATTGCCACATAAGCGACCATAACACCCACATAAGCAGCAGAGCATAAGCAACCAAGTGTTAGGTGCCCTAGTGGGGAGTAAGAAGTAGATGACAGTAAAGAAGGGAGAAGCACAAGAGGGTAGAGGGCCCTGCTCGCAAGAGCTTACATTTTAAAAGGGTAAGGCAGACATACAGGTGTGACACAGATGGGGTAGACGGGGAGGATATACTCACGGCCAGGTCACCAAGTTCCAGATGATGAGAGTATCCGGGATATGACTCCAGATCGTACTTGGTTACTATTACAGTTAATTCTGAGAATGTTATCAGCTCAGCTCCTATCATTTCAATACATAGCTTTAAGAGTTTTGTTAGTGCATCTTGTTGTCCAAACCATGTTCATTAAACACATAAAACTAATAAATTTAGTTGATATAATCTGGTCTCAAATTTTGGTCAAAGTTTGTTCAACTGTTTGATTAACTGTTATGCATATAACACTTAATACTTGCCACACTTTATATCTTTCCACATGCAGAGTGCAATTTATCTGCTTTGATCAGCTGACCAATAGAGGCCATCTGTAGTTTGCCATAATCAGACAAACTATTTCTTTAGAATTAGAAGGGTCAGCTGTGGCCCTTGGGTCAGCTGCATGTGGAAAGATATAAAGTGTGGCAAGTATTAAGTGTTATATGCATAACAGTTAATCATAAGGTATGTGATTTTATATATCTCAGGGTGTGCTCCTCTACTGGCCGCGCAATTGGCTAGAGCCCAAGCAAGTATACCCTCTTACATGTGTGGCCATATTAAACTCTTGTACCATGTGTGGTTAGGTTAGTGCAGCCATCTCAACTAGCCCGCAGCTGCCAGATCTTTTCGGCGCTAGATGAGATAAATAACAGCAAAACTTTTATTTTTTGTACATAAAACATAGACAAAGCTTTTATCACAATGATAGTGTTCACCTTTTTGCAATGCAGGGCAAGCTTACTGCAAATACATATACAGCCATCTCTAAGTAGACACCAGAAGACACCCCAAGGTCACCTGTTGCCTACGTGCAGCGGAAGCAGTCACTTTCTGGGCTGTACAATTACTCATGAGTGTGCATCCCATCCATTCTCTAGTGACAAGTGCCATCGGGATGAGGCGGACTATTTATTCAGACCAAACAACCACTTCTTGTATTGAGTGTAGGTAAACCTTAAAGTATGTGAACCTCTTTCAGGGGGCACGAGCCAGTGTATTTGGACTTGCACAACGGGCAACTTATTGATCAGTTAGGGTTATAATCCTTAGGCTTCACTGTTTGCATGCAGCTTGTGTGGTGCAACCACCTGTTACGTTATTCAATGGCCTACTAAACCTAAAACTCGCATTGCCTTCTATTTGAAGGAACTACAATTGAGCTTCCTAATGTTAAAGTAAATGTTTCAGGGAGCGTTATATCCCCGAAGATATTCAATGTGTTCTTATTGCGAGGGAAGATCCACCCAATGCGCAAAACCTTTTTTTTCCCCACCAGCTCAGACTTGGCTTGACCTGGGAATTTAGAGCAGCACATAGTTGAATGCAAAACATGGCGGGCTTTGCCCTTAACATTAGTGCCGCTTTAAATTTCAAACTTGTTGAGATGACTTCTTAAATATACCCCTCAGTCTTTATGCATAGGGGAAATGGACCTGTGGGGGGGGACCCTGCAAGCAGCACCCCCCTGAAATGTCCCCGTCTCATTACAATAATGATGTTCTGCGTTTCTCTGCACGCCAAGGTGCGTTTACTCTGCACTCCGGGAGTAACACCTGCACTCTGCCCTGTACATGCACTCTACCTGTGCAAACCTCTGCTCCTCAGTACATGTGGCCAACTTGTGCTCTGCAAATCTGTGCACCCCAGCAAGAAGCTAGGTATGCTCGTGCCAATATAGGTGCACGGCAGATCCAACACTGCAGAGCTGCCAGCTTGTGCTGTGTAAGTGACCTCTCCGTACTTCTACATGTAATGCAACAGTTAGTTGTTATAGATTTTATTCTTTTTGTCAATCCCTATTTGACATTTAACGTAAACTCCAAAGTTCCCCATTGGCGCCTGGGTAATGTGACTGTTCCCGTTCTGGTTTTGTTATGCATCTGAGACAACGGGCTCATTACTGGGGCCAAGTCATGGGATCTGTTTCACAACATACAGATCAGACCATAACATTTTGAACCACCCACCTTACATAATTTTGTGACATAAGACAGCAATCATACTCCATAACTTCCCTTAGCAGTAATGGGGGAGATGTATCAAAGCATGGAGAGAGATAAGCTACCAAACTAAGCTCCTGTCATTTTTCAAACACAGCCTGTAACATGACAGTTAGGAGCTGATCGGTTGGTACCTTATCTCTCTCTCTCCAAGGTTTCATACATATCCCCCATAGTCCCTCGGCAGATCGCTGCATCGATCAGAGTCGCAGGACTTGGACACAGACACAACCACAACAAACTTCAATCTCTGCCAATCGCCTCTGAGACTGCTCAGCCACCTCTGCTGCAGCGCCTCTAATTGTAAGCCAGCACATTTCATTACAGAACGAGTTGCCGGACGCGTCTGAGAACAGTTGGTGCTCACACACAAAGGGGTCGTGGTGGACGGATCAGTCACAAGGCTGGGTGCAGAGGATGAGACGTGACGTCTGTTCCTGCAGCCTGGTGTGAGCCTTGTAGCAAAACATTCATCTTCTTGGTTTTGCTGATGATTTGTGCATGGCACCCTCTGTTAGATAGGGGGGGTCATCCTAGATCACTCAGCGTTCTTACATCTTCCAGTCTTCCACCCATCGGTCTTTATAAATGTTATTACACTGTTCCCAGGGGTTAGAGAGAGCGTTTCTCTGTCACTATTATGTCGATGTGAGCTGGTAAATGAGGGCACTGTACAAAGACAGGAACTTATTGGCATCAATCTGTGTGGGATTAGTAGGTGAAGAAACTGCATCCGTCCACAGATATGCCATCTAGTTTTAAAATAAAGTCTCAGGGAAGTAGTTGCAGCCGTGACCATAGCTTTCCCAAGCGTTTTTTTTTGTTTGTTTTTAATAATTTAATCTACAATTACTAAAAAAATATTTAGTGATTTCACTGTTCTATTACTTTATTATTAACCTTTTGTTACGTTGTGCTTTACAGATAATTTAATAGTTCACAGCACTCCCTGTACTAGTGGGGCTTAAGTTCCCTACCATATACACAGTAGGGACAGTTTCTTCCAAACCCAGTTACCCTCCTGGTCTATTGTTGATCTGTGAGAGTTGACTAAAGCCGCCAGAGGTACCTTTCCGCACAGATAGCGGCCAGAATAGCCCTCATGGCACCAGCAGTGCCGTTCACCGTGCCATCACCAGTGCCCAGACCATGCTTCCTGGCGGGTTTATCCATACACTCTTAGAAGTTCTGCCTATCCCATTCACAGACATTGTAATGTGTGCAGTCACCAGGTTTGTCTAATAATGTTAATCTCTCTTGACTATAATAATTATAGTCATTGAAAGAATAGGGGTGAGGGCACCCACTTGATAACACGATGGATGGAGCAGCTGCCAGCCGAGGGTCCAACAACACACTGAATCAGGATAAAGCACAAGGAGGGGAAAAAGTTGCAGCGCCAAAACTCCTAACAAATTAATGTAGATCCAATCCTCAATGTAAAATAAAATGAAACTATTTATTAAACAGCAATAAAAACATGTGATAAGCAAAACATGTAGCAATCAAAATAAAAGGGATATACAAACATGACATCTGACATTGTAACAAAAATGAGCCAGAATGTTAGTAAACTCTGAATGAGTCCATAACCAATTCTATATACTGCTGTAATAATGTTCAAAATCTTGAGCTGTCTGGACACATTCGGATCAGGACCTGGTTCTCAATTCGAGTCGACACTCCTAGGTTGGTCATGTCTACTAATGGTCATTGGTCACCAGTATAACTACTGACTGTCCCTATTAGCACTGAGTGACTCTCTGTTTTATTATTACATTTGGTCACCGTGCCTATTGCAGTTATTTTTCTCACATAGCGATTATACCTCCTATATAATCTTATTCCCCTGGATATTAGCTTGAGAGACTTTTCCTGCAGCAATTAGCACTTCAAACATTGTTACAGCACGATACAGAATCTATTATCGATTCAGTCTGAGATTACTGACCTCTAATCTTACTAATTTCTGGTAAAATGTCAGAGGTCATGTTTGTAACGCCATTTTATTCTGCTAGCTACAAGTTTTGATTATCACATGTTTGTTTTCTTGTTTGTTAGATTATATTTTTTGTTACCAATTTATATACAATTATCCTGGTCATCCACTAGGCGATTAAACCTAGCGACGGAGCGATAACGACGGTCGTTATAGCTCCATCGCTTGGTAATCGCCCGCAAATCGGGCAGTAAAATGTTTAAAACGACCACCAAATGCGCACGCCCGCTGGTCGTTTTTAACGTCAATCATCGCCCGAACATGACGGTCAACCTGACGACCGCCGTCAGGTTGCCATGTTCGGGGATGATTGATCTTCATACACTGAACGTCTGAACGTACAGTGTATGCATTTTACCCTGCGGGAGACGACGGCGTCGTAATCGTGCCGTCGTCCCCGCATCTAGTAGTGGATGGGCAGCATAAGGTTTTCTGTTCAAAAGTGTAAACGCCGAACAACCTACTAGATTTACACTATATTGACTGTCTCATAGTTTTTTTTTTTTTTTTCTTTTGTGTACATTTTGTTTACATGTTGGGCAGTTCTTGATTTATTGGTCTATCAAGTTCAGTTCAAAAATATACTATTTGCACATTTTATTTTGTTGCACGTTTGTTTGCCAATGGGTTTTGGCAGTAACCTTTTGGTTTGTCGTTCTGTCTGATTTTCCAATTGATTTTCCCCAGTTCTCAGTAAGGTTTACGCTAGAGTATGCTTGAAGATACCTTGTTGCTTGATGTAGATAAACATTTGTAAATGATGTCATCAAGATCCTGAGATCTGTGTGATCTGCTCATCGGGGAATAATGATCAACTATGATTTACCGGCTTTGTATTTGTTTCTTTGCAGTCACGATAAAGGACAGGACACGGATGAAGTGGTAGAGTTACAAGACGGTAAGTACCGCCGTCTTCTGTCTCTCCAGAGTGAGTCCATTTCCGCATTTTGCTACGTTTCGGTTCCCACTGCTCCAAGAATCTGATGTGGCTCCATTGTGGCAGGTGCTCTTGTGTATATAATCCTTACCATGTTATCTTCCTGTTTACCCGTCTTTGCCAGGAGATGAGACCAGCACCGATGAGCATACAGCCGTGACCATTGCCACTGTCCAGCAAGCAGCCTTTTCCGACCACAATATTCAGTATCAGTTCCGCACAGAGAACAATGGAGGACAGGTACGCTGTGACTGCTGCGCTATACAGACCGGCAAGCCTGACGCTGACTGGGGGAACATTGGTGTTTACTATTAATGGGGGTGTCCACTCTACTCAGTCTCTCCTTGGTAGACTCTGCAGTTGTTGGCGCAGCCTCCAGTAATGATTGCCTTGTAATTGGCTGTCCCAGCTGATGGGTGACATTGCCGTTATGACAGTAGCACCACGGAGGCCGCTGTGTAAGGACATCCCCCCATTTGTTTTCCTTGCAGTTTATGTTTAAACATTCATTTCAGTTGACTGCGTGCCAGAAATGCAATTCATTCCAGCTACGGTTATCTGGCAATAGAATCTGCGTAATAATAGAATAGACAGGAAATTACCGTCCTGCCGATTTGTGCCTGTGATTTAGAGCGCACGTCACGTAGTGTAGGGAATTTCTGCCACCTTGATTTGTTATCTTATGAAACATCATTCAATAAGGGGAAGTGTATCAAACCTCGGAAGCGATAAAGTAGTGAAGTTCCCCATAGCGGCTGATCGGCTTCTACTTGTCATTGTATCTAGCACAGTCCTATAAAGTGGCAGAAGCTGATTGGTTGCTATGGGAAACTTCCCCCACTTTATCTCTCTTATAGGTTTGATACATTCCCCCCCCCCAATGTGGTTTTCGTTGTGTTAATGTTTATGGCAGCATAGAAGGTGTTAAGAGCAGCGGGAGGTACATTTCATGATGTCGGCCGATTTTAGACCATTTTATTTCATGTCACACATCTGATTCCAGCTAGGAAAACAGTAAGTGACCGCTGTGTGTAATGGTCTTTTATATAATGGGTTTTAGGCATGAAATGTCTTATTGTATAGAAGTTTCAGAACTGGGATTGGAGAAAGTGAGGTTAGTGCTCGGCAGCAGGTGGTGTCTCCGCTATAGTCCGCACATATGAATGGCGCTGCTTAGTAGGTCACGCTGGGCTCTGATGTTTAACAGTCGCCGAGTTATCTGTATATTGTATTCATTCAGATTTCCATTACAGGTTGAGTCTCCCATATCCAAAATGCTTGGGACCAGGGGTATTTTGGATAACGGAATATTCCGTATTTTGGAATATTTGCATATCATAATGACATATCTTGGGAATGGGACCCCAATATACACAGAGAATGTATTTATGAGTTATATACACCTTATACACACAACCTGCAGCTCATTTTATACAATATTTTCAATAATTTTGTGATTCAAGCAAAGTTTGTGTACTTACATGAAATACTTTTTTCATTTACACCTTATACACACAGCCTGAAGGTAATTTTATACCGTATTTTAAATAATTTGTGCCTTAGACAAAGTTTGTGTACATTGAACCATCAAAAATCAAAAGTTTTATTATCTCAGTCATGCCAAAATTATTCCGTATTTTGGAATATTCCGTATTTTGGAATATTTGGATATGGGAGACTCAACCTGTATTTCATAAATATATTCAGTTTATCAATATCTATTAATGCTTTTAAAGCGATTTTTAACGGTCCATGTACAATGGTGAGCCTTCACCTACTATGAAATGAAAGGATAGCCCCGCCATTATCTTTTGATACCTTTTTGTTGTGTGCTCTTTGCATAGAGCATATGAAGCATCATCAGCGTGGGGGCGCCTTTTAATCACGCCATTATTGGTCCTCTCCAGGTGACATACAGGGTTGTCCAGGTGACAGACGGTCAGCTGGACGGACAGGGCGATGCAACCGGAGCAGTGAGTGTGGTTTCCACTACAGCCTTTGCTGGGACCCCGCAAGCTGTGGCACAGGTGAGAGATGGGAATAGGGCCCTATCGCTGATGACTCCTCTTCATTGATTGGCTATTTTTCTTTTTCTTTAGTTCTGTTGTGTTTTTTTTTTTTTTTTATTGTCTTTCGGTAAAAAGTTTTACTTGTGCATTTGTTTTTTTTTTATTTTCAGTTTTTAAGTAAATTTGTTTATGGAGTTTCTTTAAAAAAAAAAAAATAATAATATATATATATATATATATATATATTATTTTTTTTTTTTTTAACAGGTTTTGTGTTAATTTAGGTGTAAACTATTTAGAATGGAGGTCATGTTAGACAATATGTAAACGGGGAGTTCTGACGTCTTCATCGTGATGACTTCTGCACTATAAATAACACACACGTTTCTGCATTTTGTCTGGTCTGTATTAAAGCCCATGGCTTGTAGCCTGATGCTGTCATATGCTCCCAGAACTGCCTGATGTATGCTTTACAAAAGGGAGTACATGGTCCCATTTAAAGGCACAACGGAGTAAACTGACCAATAAATATGTGCTCACAGCCCAGCTGACATGGTAAGATTTAGGGCCTGATTCAGACCCGCTCGCTAGGCTGCATTCGCACGCAGCCTGCCGATATTTGCAATGGGCGCTAGTCCATGCGATCGAGAATAGTTAGCTCGCTGCGCATAGCCAGCTTTTGGAATGAGTGACAGGACGAGCCATTTGTGGGTGGTGATAGGGGGTGGTCGATGTAAACGGTGGTGTGGTGGTGCGCACGTAGGCGTGTCTGAGCGTCTAAACGCCATTTCAGAGCCGTGCATAATTAAGACGCAGCGTCATAATACATGTCACATGGCGGTTTTACACACTGAAGCACTCGCAGTGCTTGCGGTAGGGTATGGTCAGCCACAAGTGCTGCATTCGCTTCCGATGGTACTCGATGTTACCGATTGTTGCATACACTTCCCGTAGATGATGTGTATAAGTGGGCGTCTTAAGACAGACTGGTGGGCGTCTAAATACACACCGCATCGCACGCCAAGACATAGTGGGCGTGCTAATGCCTTGCCATGCGATCGCGGGATTTGCATAATTTTGCTTGCGTTGAAACACATCTCGCGAGCGCGTCTGAATCGAGCCCCTTAATCCACAATTGGCTGGTGAGGGGACGGCTCCATGTCATAGGATGGGCGATAATGCAGAGCGACTGAAGTAAAACCGTTCCAAATGCCGCCATGCTCTTCCTTGCTGCGCCTTTTAATGGAGCCTCTGAACGTATAGAAAATCCGTAAAACCATGGATGTTTTATTGAAAGAAACCAAATCCAGTAATTAATAAATTTGATAATAAGTAAAAAACCTGTATTGAGGTAATCTAAGCCCCAGACCTTTAGGAAACCATCTCTCCTTAGTAAGACTGTGACCATCTCTGATTTCTGCTGATCTCGCCACCAATGTGGAAGTAGTAACGCCACAATTTCCCCCTGCAGCTGGTGTTGTGGTTATGACCGTTCAGTACCCAGGTTCTTATGAGGTCAGTTTGAGGGAAAATTGTTTTTGTTTTGTTTTTTTTCTTCCTTTTTTTTTTTTTTTTAGTTGTCCCACCCCCACGCAAAACAATGTAAAGCTGCGACGTTCGGCTTGTGACTTGTATGTTACAGCCTAGCAAGCTTCAGAAAGAAGGAAAGATTCTCGCTTCTGTTTTTCAGGAGAAAATTAGTTCCTTACTGTAAGTTCTGTTATACTACTACTACTGTCTTTCTTTGGCCATCGTCCTAGGCGGTCATCCAGAACCCTTTCAGCAATGGCGGAAGTCCTTCGACAGACGCAGTCAGCGGGGAGGCACGTTTTGCATACTTCCCAGCTTCCACTGTGGGCGACACAACGGCCGTATCGGTCCAGACCTCAGACCCTGCGCTGACGCAGGCAGGAGGTAAGTGTCGCTCACTTACGCCATCTATTATGTTCCTGCACCGTACTCGCAGGATAATTTTTCGAGATCAGGCTCTTATGTTTTCTTCTTTAATTTCTATTGTTTGAATCCTAATCTTTATGGCTCACAATACAATAGTGATCCTTGTATCAGCATAAACTACTTCATTATCTGTACAAACATTGAGTTCTGTTGTCACTCCATTAGGAAAACTTGTGCTTTAAAAGGTAATAAGCGCACTGCTTGGGTAAGTGATTACAAATACTGGTCTCCTTGGGCAGTATTCAATTGTTCTAGCGCGGCCCGCTCTCCCGTCTAAAGTGACGGGAGATCGCGGGGCGCTATTCAATTGTTGCAGTTTTTCGCGCTGTGATGTTTGGGTGTCACATGTCACTTTTCGCCCATTTCAGCTCGCACCCCGCTGGGGCTGGTGCGCCGGCAGCTGTTTGCGCCCAACAGCAGAAACCATTGAATGGCTCTTGTTGGGCGCGTACAGGGGCGCAACAATTGAATACCGCCCCTTGAATTTCTTTTTATATTAGGGACTCCTGTTTTTCTTTTTATATCCTTATAATGTACAGTATGGGAAACATTATACAGTAGGCACGTGGCAATAATATATGAATAAGCTCCTGTAAATATCTGTATCACTGGTAAGCTCTGATGTAATAACTTCAGATATTAGTGGTCACCTCGGAGATCGGTAACCTGCACTGGTTTTATGATGTTACTCCTCAGTGACTTAGAACTTCCTTCAAGTTTACGGTAGGGGGTCAAGTACGCCATTTTATCATCCACATTGATTCTGACTATGTCTTCATGTCTTTAGGACAGTTCTATGTCATGATGACACCACAAGACGTACTTCCAGCTGGAACGCAAAGGACTATTGCTCCACGGACTCACCCTTACTCTCCGTATGTACCAATACTGGCTTTATGGAAACGCACAACAAAATAAAACCTTACTTTCAGTGTTCTAGTAAACTTCTGTAATAAAACAGTACATATATTCATTCACGTGCATAGTATCCCATGTATAGAAGTAACAGAGCTAAACAGAACCAAGCACTTTCTTTAAGCCTTAGAATGTAGTGCACCTGTGTGTTATGATCATTTTGAGTGTTTTTTTTTATTTCTTTGCTAGTAAAATGGATGGAAACAGGACCCCTCGCGACGAGAGGCGTAGAGCGCAACACAATGAAGGTAAATAGTTGTCTTAGCTTCTCCCACTGCCCCAGTAAATCTGCTAATTGCCCACTGTCACACACACTGTGTTCTCCTTTGTGTTTTCCCCCAGGTAACAACTTTCATAAGGTGCGTACACACTGGGCGATAAAGTGGACGACTGAACGATAACGATATCGTTATCGTTCAGTCGTCCACTTTATCGTCCATTTTTAAGCCCAAAAAGATGAACGATAACGACGACGCGCGTTCCCGCGGGTCGTTCGTCGTCATCGTTCATCGGGCTGACATGCAGGCCAACCTGACGATCTCGTCAGGTTGCTGCATGTCAGGAAATGGGGGAGAGAGCCCGGCGCTGAACGATATCGTTAATGATATCGTTCAGCGGCTGTGCTCAATGTCATAAACAACATTGAGCACAGCCTGCCGGGGACACACTAGACGATATCGCTCAGGGAGCATATCGTCTAGTGTGTATGCACCTTTAGAAAGTGCTTTGTGTGCGACAGCTGGTATACGTGCCCCACAATACACCGGTTGTCAATGAAAATTGTATCTATTATACCCCTTTTCCACTGCCGCTAAAACCGGGGTATTGCTGTGACAACCAGGGGTGCCGCTCAGTGGAAACGGCTCCTAGAGAAAAATCCCAGGTCGCCTGACCCAGCATTCCTTCCTGGGTCTCAAGCAGGGTTTTACATGGGAAAGACCCTGGTAAGGCTCAGTGGAAATGGGTTTCCCAGGTCATCCGGTTTCTGAGACCCATGCACAGCATAGGGAGAGCCGCATTCCTGGCGCTTGGAGATGATGTCATCTTCAAGCGCCGGCAGAAGTAAGCCCCAGCAATATCCCAGGTCCAGCCTGTGGTGTAAACTGGGTTTAAGCTGCTGTGGGAAAGTTAGTATTACTGACTCTGTCCAGCATGCTACCTGGCACAGCTCAATGCTTTTATCAGATACTTCATTGGCTACTTAGAGGGATGGCGGATGGCACTAATTGTACATATCCTCCTAGTTTACTGATATTCGCCGAAAGGTTTCTTAATATAAAATTATAACCTTTCATTTTTCTGTCTTGTAGTGGAGAGGAGACGAAGAGACAAGATTAATAATTGGATCGTCCAGCTGTCCAAAATCATTCCAGACTGTAACACAGAGAGCAGCAAGACTGGAGCGGTGAGAGGGAGACGCCTGTTGTTGTGTCCAGTTTCTGTACAGTATCCTAACATGTACTGTAGTGCACCTGTCACACGCAATAACTGCACATAAGACGTTTACTGCTGCATAGTGTATACCCCTTATACGTCTGCAAGACATCTACCCATCTTCTGGGCAGGTATCTATATATAGGCAGGAGCGTGCCTGCTACCCTCATGAGAATCTGTGGCATGAGACTGGAACAAGCTTCGGTGTTGAATGATCAGATGATATTTGTGTCACAGGAACAATAACTTTTATAGGGTGGAATTCGATTGTTTTGCCCCCCCCCCCACCCCCATCCTACGCGCCCAACAGTAGCTATTCAATTGTTGCTCCTGTCGGGCGCGATCGGCTGCCGGCACACCATTTCAGTTGCACCCCCCTGGTGGGTGCGAGCTCAAATTGGCGAAAAAAGTGACCTGTTTGGATGCCCAAACGGCACTTTTCGTGATTGAGCCCAGCACTTTGGTCGGGGGCAGGCGTGCCAAGAGCGATGCCAGGTCCCAGATGCAGGGGGCATAGCCTAATCGCTGGAGGCGTGGCCGTGCCCCCTCAAGGAAAAAATACTAAAAATTATATTTTTGAAGTGGCGCTGGGGAGGGGGGGTGCTATGAGCACCCTGAGCTCGGCGCACAGCCAGTGGGGGGTGCAGTCAGTGTGCTTACTCCCCCCACAGACATAGGAGACTGCTGTGGCTTCTACTCAGTGCAGCCCAGCACACAGCAGCGTGTGCTGGGTTGCTGTAATGAAAGAGGGAAGGGGGAGGGGCCGTACCCAGGCCCCCGATGTGCCCCTCTAGGAAGCCTGGGTAATTAGTACCCACTCACTCGGCGCCCCTGGTCGGGGGTAGCCGCTGTACGCAGCTAAACTCAACCTCTATGGGCGCGATAGCAGCATCAATTGTTTAGCGCCCCGCGATCTCCTGTCACTGTAGATGGGAGATCGGGCGCGATAAAACAATTGAGTACAACCCATATAATGCGTATTTCACCTAAACTTACCCCAGCTTTCCTGTTCCTCTAACGCTTACGTCTGTATTTGTAGCTCACATGTCCATTTATTGCATGTTCTTACATTCAGGTGCCCTGCCTTCTCTATTGTGTTCTGATGTCAGATCTATTGACCGGCTTGAGCGCTGCGTAGTAAATTTTAATGAATATTATTTTGCCGCTTACAGCAAAGTAAAGGCGGAATCCTCTCCAAAGCCTGCGACTACATCCGCGAGCTGCGTCAGACCAGTCAGCGCATGCAGGAGACCTTCAAGGAGGCAGAGAGGCTGCAGATGGACAACGAGCTGTTACGCCAGCAGGTCCGTTCTCTACATAACAATATACGACGTCTCTACCAGCAAGCATTGCCATCCCCTTTTCTATTAGCAGATGTGATTATAACGGAAGAATATCGCATCCCGTAAACGAGAACTTCTAAAGCAAAAGCGCAGCAATGCTGCCTTACCATTCGGAGAGTGGCTTCCTTTTATATGGGCAGATGACTCCATAGTAGCCGCTAATCCATTTAAACCTATGACCCCTGACCTTTTTATTAGAACAAGTCACAGTTGGTTTACATTGCAGACGATTTGTAGGGTGATCCGTGTACGTCACTGTGAGTGATGATAACACAGAGGCAATGTTATTACGGGCAGCGATCTGTGAGGCGGTGCAGAGCTCCGCAGCGCTGTCACGAGAGACCAGTACGATTCTCTCTCATTTTGTTTTATACAGGAGCTGGTTTCTTTTTACGATAGATAACCAGTGATTACGTGTCGCCTAGCTGTGACCATTTTCCTGCACTGCATTTGTACTCCAATGCAGATGGACAGGCGTCTGTATAGGGATCGCCCCTCTGCCCCCAAATCTGTTCTCTAAGACTGGACCCTCCCAGCTCCTCTATACACTGGTGTTCTGCTGATGTATTAGGGACGTTCAGGGCTCTTACGTGTGACACCTGAATCTACTTTCCAGTTACATGGAGGTGCAGGTGCAATCTTTTTAAGGGGTACGTTTGGTTCTCATAGTTAGTGGTAGCTGGGGGGGTTAAAGCTGAGCCCACATAACTTCCAGTGGGCACCTTACAGAGAACATTGGGCATACTGTGCAGCTTATTATACGGCTTTAACCAACATTCAGAGATAGAGTAGACCTTAGCGACATTACTGGGCCATGGCGGGCAGCCGTTGTGAGGGCTCGGTGATTGTCACTAGCTCCTAATGAATCAATGGATAATGAATTAGACCACCCTCTGTGAAGGTGACTGGTACATTATAACTGCTGGCCTCTGTTGGGATTGTTTGGTCGCATAGACAGTGCAAGTGGATGAAATGCTGTTCATTAGGCTTTGTAGAATAACTCGTGCCACTGTGAGTAGGCTAAACTCCGTTGTGCGTCTGGGTATTAGTCTAACATTATTACATAAAGTTAGTGGTTTTGGTGTTTTTGTTTTTTTAAGAAAACACAAATGTTCACAAAACCAAAGAGCTAACTCTCTATTGTACTCTCCTAATTTCCTAGTGTTAGTAAAGATTAAATGTGTATCACCTACTGCGTCACATTGCTCTTTCTGCAATTGTTCTATAGTACAAATGATGGCTTATTAAGGAGAATGACACCTCGATATAAGGATAACCTCATAGAACTGTGCTAGTGTCACATTCAGCGGCACAAGTGGGTTTACTGTTCAGACACGAAGGGCCAAATGTAATAGCCTCCGATCTCCTGTAAGTGACAATTTATCAGCACTTTTGCCGTGTGAGGTTTTTTTGTTTATTAGCTTTTTTTTTTTTTTTTTAAACTGTTATGGTTTTGCCTTTAAATAAGTTACCACTTTGCAGGATCAATCCAATTACTTGCGATGAACTCCCGTGTGTGAGTCATCGCAACAACGGGGCACACGCTTGACTGCAGCCCGGATTTGCTTAAAAGTGCTCGTAGCCCCATAAGGCTCCGAGCAAAATTAAGCGAATTCGGGCTCTGAGCGGGCTGTGAAGGATGCGAGGTGCCGGTCCGTTGCCGGCGTCTTTAACTCCGTTGCAACGGCAACTTGCACCCTTCGCATATAATTGGATTGACCCCCTAAATCATGCCTCAAAATCGTAAAGTAGGGCCCTATGTAATAGCCTCCAATCTCCCCTACCTACAGTGTCTCTTGTGGCTATTACACAATGCTGTCTTGTACCTATTTCAGATAGAAGAACAGAAAAACGAGAACACGGTCCTGAGAACACAGCTACAGCAGCACGGCATCGAGGTGGTGGAAGAGAGCCAGAGGCAGTAGCTCGGCCGCTTTCCAAGTGTGGATTTTTTTTTCCTTGTAGAAAGTAAAGTTGCCACGAAAAAAAACAACAAAACACTTGTATATCAACACCCCTCGTTTTACCCTATACCATTGCCCTGCTCACCTGCATCTTCCCAGCCTTCCACTCTTTACTTTTACTGTGTCAAAGATCTATCGTGATCCTCCTGAAGAACTTTGTGGACTGTTGCACAAAATTGGGGGGTGTGAGGGCCCGCCATAGGGGTCTTCCTTGCAAACTGAATGAACCCTTTTCTCCCTCGACCAGGAACATGCGTATAGCTTGGAAAACTGTCCGGCCTCTTCACTGCCAGGGGGACCTGTGGGGTGGGGTGGGGGGGGTGTTGAAGGGCTAACCGAGCAGCAGGGGGGGATATTTTGTTGCATTGCTTTTTTTTATTATTATTATAAATATATAAATATGAATATACTTTTAGCAATGAATAGTAGATAAGACAAACACCCCTTTTTTTTTTTTTTTTTTTTTTCTTTTTTTTTTTTTTTTATATTTGCTTTTTTAAATATCGGTTGTAAACTCTGGCGTGCATGAATCGATGGATCCGATAGGTTGTCTCATTATTTTCACATTTCTGCATCCAGGAGAGTTCTGTATTATTAAAAGCAAAGGGGCTCTGCTGCACAGAAAGTGCCAGAGGTACATTTAAATCTCTGCCTACGATCTTGACTTTACAAATTCAATTCATTCAGTGATATCTGGGTTTAATTTTTTTTTTTTTTTTTTTTTTTTTTTTTTTTTGTACCATCCTTGATAAACTTCTCATAGACCTGACTTAACGCAAGCAAAACAAACGCCACAAGATGGCGATGGAGAGCTGTGTATCAAGCAGGTCTTGATGGTGTTTGAAAGCCTGGTTTCTATGCACCCGTGTCCTTTATGGCGATTCACATTCAAGCGGCTTGAACATACACAAAGCAATATTTGTTCGGATTACAATGAGGCGTATCTATGCACTTTTACACTTTCTTCTGCAGCGTTACTGTGTCACATGCTACTTTTCAGCGGTCGGTGAATTATTTTCCGTGAAGACAATACAGCTACTGTACGAGTGACTGAGACTTTTTACAGATGGGTTTTATTCACAGGGATCTGCTTCTTGCTTAGTTCCTAGAAAACGTCACTTTTTCACACTTCAATACAGGACTTGGCACAATGGGATAACCATTCTTTTTTTTTTTTTTTTTCTTTGTATTGTTAATTTGTTTCATGTCCTAGAACTGTTATGTAACTGTCAAACTGTTTAAAAGGATGCTAGCTTAGAAAAGAAGGCAATCTCTTTAAACAAACTGCTCCTTGTTATCTTTACTTTCTCCCGCAGTTATAGTCGCGAATTCCCACAGTAAGTCTTACGGCGCCTATATGCGTGTTGCCGACCCACGTCGGCTGCAGCAACTTTTGTGTCCCGAATGACTATTTATGATCATGCAATGTGTAACATCACTTGGCGCTCTCGGCAGGTCTGTGTTATTTGTTACGTTGTCCGTCTGTCTACAGTTTTCAGCTCTGGCATTTGAAGGTTGTGCATTAATCATATATGGAGTGTTCATTTTAATTACTCAAATCCTGCATGGCACAAGAAAAGCGCACCGGATACGCACTAGCGGTTTTCACGTGTTTGCTTGAACGGAGTTCTGGAGAACACGCCATAAACGCTCACTAAGCAGGACTCTGTTAAAGTGATTGGAGTTTAGGATGCATCCTAGAAGCACTTGATGGGTGATGGTCGTTTTTGGTGATGGTCATTTTTGTTTTTCCTTTGTTGTTGTAGGATTTTAATGGGTAGGCTAACCCTAAAATACTAATACAACGTGTGTTTAAATCTTTCTACTGTATATCTTGCCCCAGCTTAGCCTATTTTTGAGATATGACATTGCTCACATTTGTTGCATAACTAAGCTGCAAGCTGCTGCTTGAAAGTCAGCTTGGGGCCTCGGTGTAATGACGCTGTAATAATGCTGTATGTCGCCTCCGCGTTATTCCTTCTGTTTTAAATTGTGCAGGGATCTTTCTGTGGAGTGCATAGGAGAGGGAACTGCAAGTATGGTTGCAGTGCTAGGCCTAAAATCTGTCTGCAGGGTCTTCCTTCTGCTTACCGTAGGTGACAACGCTACTCACCGTGAGCAAAACAGCGGCAGTTATTTACTTTTTTTACCGTGGATTTCATAATATAATGATTACAATTCCTGTACAATGTTCCGCAGACCACGTTGAGCATCCAGGACTGTAGCCGGCATAAGGGGTATGATTACAATGATGCTTGTAGTACGGAAAGAACCATGTTCCAAGACCCGACTCTATATAGATTTGCTCTTTCAGACTTCCCTGTGCATGGAACAATTTTGAAAACCTTGACACGCTTCTCACACGCAAAAAACGGCCACACGCCTATCATGTAAAGGGTAATGTCGTGGGAATGCGACTGGCCGTTCATATTGTCCTTCATTCTAAAAGGGCCAGAAATATTACATATCCTATATAGACTCTACCCTAGTGTTTACCAACTCCAGTTCTCATGAAACCCTGTCAGGCCATGTACAACTTGTGGATCTTTTAAAATGAGTCCGTCAGTAATGAATGCACCTGTGCACCAGCAGAGAGTACGGAAAACATGTCCTGTTTAGGGTTTCCTGAGGACTGGAGTTGGGAAATACAGCTCTAACCACTGGTGCAACTATGACTAAGAGAACACCTGCAACCATTTGTATAGGAAGGTCTCTAACGCATGGGCATAAGTATCAGCAGATCTTGGTGTGATGTAGGCCTGATCTAGTAGTGCAATGGGGACACCACACACCAGGTGTAACGTACTAGGCTCCCTAGTCTTAGTGTGTACTCTAACATCATTTCTGTTACACAATTAGGGGGTATATTTACTTTTTATAATTGGAACATGTTGCCCATAGAAATCAATCAGATTCTAGCTATTATCTTCTGGTGTTCGATATGTTAAGTAGAATCTGATTGGTTGCTATGGGCAACATTTCTGCTTCTAAAAACTCACACTTTAGTAAATAGAGCCCTTAGTGTTTCAGTTTATTTTGGATTTATTTTTATGCATGTACAAAAATTATATGGAGAGAGTGCCCCAACAATCTCTGAGGGGGGTTCACAGTGTGCTCTAAGAGCAGGGGGTTTAGGTTTGTACCCACGTGATGATCTGTAACTTTATGGCAGGAATCTGTGTTATATCTGGGATTGTGCATTTATTGTGGTCGCTTTAGCCCCCATTGATTTGAGTTGTTATGACTTCTGCCATGTCATTACATCGGGACAAAGCATTGTCCCCCCACCCCCCCACCCACAGCACAACTTTAATCTACAGTTTTATTGAACATTAGCCAAGTCACATGCAGTAATATCATTAACAGCAACACATTGGTCGGATGTCCTTTTAGGTCTTGCTTGGATATCCAGCGGTCTGTCTGTGTGGTCATCTGCCCGTAGGCACCTGTGTTATACAGCTGTGCAGGCTGGACCCCAATCAGGCCAGACGTTGCCCGTATGTCCGAACGGGAGAGGGATTTTGTTGCTCAGCGGTATCGAACAGTGTGCGACCCCCATAATGCCGTTTCTCTACCATCCTGGTCGTTAAGTGTTTAGAATTAGACTGGTCACCTTTAAAACAATGATTGGTATCTTTAAAAATATATAATTTGAGTAATTTGTATCAATAATATGTGAAAAAAATGAGAACAGGTGCAAAGCTCTGGTAATTGTAATTGTATGATGACTATAGAAGATGAAATGTCTGCAGGTAAGAATGAGAGGTAGTTACATTGATATGTCATGCCCACATTTATAATTCAGTCCTACATTGTTATGTTTGCATGATGTGTATGTAACCCTGCTTTGTGCTTTAGCTATCCCAGTGGTTCCCAAACTGTGTGCTGTGACACCCTGGGGTGGCTTGGGACACTTGCAGGGGTGCCTAAGGTTGGTGGTCCAGCACCAAATCAAATTATTTTTGGTCAATGTCGTGTAAATATGGGGACAAACAGAAACGCAAATCTGTCCAACACCACATAACTGAGCCTAAGGATGACAGGTAAAGATGTTACTACTTTACAATTTTCATTTCTCAATTACTTTTGGCTTAGGGGTGCCGTGACAACAATTCTGATACTCTAGGGCGCCGCGGTTCAAAAATGTTTGGGAAGCACCGGGCTATCCTATAGTGACAACAGCAGGACCTGTTACGCAGGATGAATCTGTTTCAGCCAGGTGGGGGCGCCATGATCTCTACAATCTACAGAAGTTACATGTGAAAAAATTGCGTACGCTGCGCTGGTCTCCCACATCCGCAGTAGCAGCAGCATTGGGTGCCAATACTGCACAGTGTTTATCAGAGGATTCCCATGTGCCTGCTGTTATTTCTCTTTCCCTGGAATCAGTGACTTTTTGTTATTGTGAGATGTACGAAGTTGTAAATACTACATTTAAGAAGAAAAACTAACTTTATGTAATTATTGTGTTTCCTGTGTGTTTGTATATTACTAGGTGCACCAGAACAAAAGTGTGAGGAAATTTAACACTGTAAAGAATGTGATGCTTTGATAGTTTGCTCAGATAGCTTCCTAAAGTTGTTGAATATATTCTTATTACTTATGTACAACCTCTGGCCCTATATACATACATTTTGACATGAGCCTTGAGGGGCCACTAATATTATAATTGGACTGCCATAGTGACCGTTATATATTGCATTATAATGACGATTAGGAGTCTGTAGCTAAGTGCATTTTTGTCAGAGATAGGGTTTTGCCTTATACAGCAGTAGGGAACCATCAGTGCTAACGTGGGAAGGCCTATTTAACAAGAATTGTAGCTGTATTAGGTTCCCATTTATCATTGCATATTTGTGGCTTAACCCCCCAAAAACACCTATATTCGGGGGGATAACCACAAATATTAGGTTTCCCCTAGATATATGAAAGAGAGACAGCAGCAGGTACAGTATCTCTGATACTTGCTGTGATCCCCGCAGGCAGCCACATCCTCTATAGGTTTCTATGGGGGATGTGATGCTGCCAGATTTACCAACGTCCGAAATGCGATGCATTGCGGATATTGGCCTCCCGCAGCTAACGCCATCTGGGGAGGGTGGAGGGGCACACCATTGTGGATCTGATGGTAATGGACTGTCCTCCTTGTTCCCGAGTACTGGAAGCTCCCATAGAGGCTCAGTGCAGGGCTCGTTTGAACTCTGCAGGCTCGAGTGTGAGTGAAAGGTTGGCAGCAGTCAAGCTGCCTAAACCCTTATTTGGGCACCAGAGAGCTGTGGTGCCAGTCTCCTTTCACGTAGCACCAGTAGGTTGCTAAGCTCTGGTTGCTGCCAGGAGTAGGACTGGTGCTCCAAGACAACAGACCTCAAGGGCCCAGTCCTGTAAATAGTTGAGCAATTTAATGATTACATTTTCGATTTAGTGGCTTCCCCCGAGTATGTATGTGTGTATATAAATATATATATACAGTATGTATAATATGTGAATGAGCAACTAGACAGCTCTGTGCCAACCCTGTTTGCCCACCGCCTAATAGCCTGTGTGATCGGTACAATGGGCGCCTGGAGCAGATACTGTGGGCATTTGTGACTGGAGGAGAGAGGCCGGGAGCCCCAGCAGCCACATCTGGTGACTGCGCTAGACATCCCCCTTCCGTAGGGGTGTACCAAGTACGGCTTAATCCTAGACATGCAGACTAAGCAGAAGACCTGGTATGGGCAGTGCTTAGAGCTTCCAAGGATGGGCTGATAAAGACTGGTTCTGCTGGCCACATCCCAAAACAAGCCTACACGCCATGTAATTGCATTGTCCCGTAAAGTGAAGAGCCCATGTGCCACACGTGGGCACATACAGGTCAGGGAAGTCCATAATGTCTTACCTTATAATGTACAGTAGGTGCTATGGTGACCCTTGTACTATAGTCTTATTTTTAAAGAGAGACAGTACATATTATATCATACACGCGGGTATGTTAGAGACATAGGAAAATTGCAATTGGATAATGATATGGAGCCAATATTATAAGACTATAACTAATTTACGTAGATAGTTATTACTCTACCTCATTGTCATGAGGAAGAGTTACTGTTCCTCTCCCTCTTTATTCCATCTGCGCACACACACACAAATCAGCCATAAGATTAAAACCACTGACCGGTGAAGTGGATAATATTAATTGTCTTGTTCTCGCGCTAACCGATGCGATAAGGACCGCTATTCTGTGCCGCCTCGTAGACTTCTGGCGTTTATGACTCGGGTGTCCGTCTGCGCATTCGTAGAGTGACGCGGGGCATCCTGGGAGGGATCCGATCAGAGCCCTCATAGCAGCACAATGCGGTAGAAGCCCATAGGCTTCTATAGGGTAACGCCAGCAAAAGCTGGTGTTACCCACCACATCGGAGCCCGGCGCCCAGGCCAATAGTGCATACGGAAAATGTGGTAAAACCCCGGAAACTGGGTTTTTACTGCATTTTTCATTTAGTGCTTCTTACCCTACGTCACCTGGCAAGGACTGGGATATATTAGGCAGCGAGTTAACAAGCTGTGTGCTGAGCTGCTGTAAGGGAGGGGGGGGGGGGGGTGACGCCGACCCCGGGCCCCTCTAGCAAGCCCGAGGGGGAAAACTGTGCACCCACCCCCCTCTCAGTGCCCAAGGCTCATTGATGAGTATAGGGAGCGAAGGCTAGCCCGTCTGGTCCTATCCCACAGAAGAGCTACTGTAGCACAAATTACTGAAAAACGTTAATGCTGGCTATGCTATAAAGGTGTCAGAATATACACAGTCGTGGGGCGTATATATAATGGGTGCAGGGGAGGGAGGGTACACACTCTGCACCCATATATTTTAATACCTCTCCGCGGTCACACCTTGGCGGTAGCAGTGCCGCATAAATCGCCTGGAAAATGGTAACTGCCACCATTTTTCCCACGATTTTATGCATGCGCCGCAGAGAAATCACCGGGAAAATGGCTGCCGCACCATTTCCCCAGTGACCTGCGCATCCGCAGTAGTCTCTGCTGTGCTCAGTGTGCCGCCAGCGAGAGAGGAGGGGGACACCGGACGGAGACTGCACATGCACCCCCTCCTCTCTTAACACGCCCCTGTACACAGTGCACTGCAGCTTGCTGTGTATTGGGCTGCGTAGTCACAGACTGGTCAGAGTACCCATACCGACCCCTGTCCACCGCTGAAAGTGCTTACAGTGGGCACATGATTGTCAGAACTGGACCATGGAAAAAGCTGGCCTGGTCTGATGAATCTCATTTTCTTTTACAGTGTGTGGACAGCCGGGTACGTGTGCCTCCTTTACCTGCGGAAGAGATGGCACCAGGGTGCACTATGGGAGGAAGGCAAGCCAGGGGAGGCAGTGTGATGCTGGGGAACCTTGGCTCCTGGTATTTATGTGGATGTTACTGTGACACGTGCCACCTACCTAAGCGTTATTGCAGTCCAAGTCCTCTTATTGATGACCATGGTCTCTTTCAGCAGGATAATGTGCCCTGCCAAAATGGTAGGAGGAGTGTGACCGTTATACAGGACTTACAGGATCTGCTGCTAGCACCATGACGCCGGATACCACAGGGACACCTGCAGCGGGCTTGTGGCGGCCATTCCTCAGCGGGTCAGAACTGTCTTGGCGGCACGAGGGGGACCGACACAATATTAAGCAGGTGGTTTCAATGCTATGGCTGATCAGTGTATGTATGTACAGTATATATATGTGTGTGTATATATAAATATATATTACACACACAATATATGATAATAGAGTTAGCAGAATGAACTGTTACATATACAACAGAACCTAGAAATGGTTAATTGTCTCCAATATCCCGGCTCGGTGCCCCTGTCCCCTGGCCAGCCTGCCTGACGCCCAGCTCGCTCTCGGCGCCACTACGGTATTTGCAGTGAATGACCTTTACCTCTCTGGCCTCGCTCAGTGTCACAAACATGTTGACACTTCCAGCAATCTGAGGCACAGATCATTTTCCCATCAGCATCAATGACCGAGCCATTGTCTATCTTCCTGAGCACCCCCCGAAGTGTAACGCACCCATTCACTGCTCTTGGGCCCACTCTGGGCTCAGAACATAAGGATTCGTTGGTGTTTTCACGCACCGCCGGCGGTTTACACTACCATCATTTCTATGGCTCCAAAACTACTCTTGGCACAAAAAGAAGAATTACTCTCAGAGACATATTCACACACGTTACTCCCTAAAGGTTTCTGAAAATGCCTTAAAATCCTTTTATATATATTTTATTAGCTCTAAAATATTAGAAAGTTTGTCATTTTTATCTACAAGATCTTTAATTGAATTAATCTGTTTTCAGGGGTTTTTAAATATCTATTTTAAGGGCTTATAAACTTTATTAAAAGGAGCGCACAGCATAAGCCTATAATAATGTTAAAAGAAGTATTATCAACCAAAGAAATACAATTTTATCATTGCTGTAAACCAGAGATTCCCAAACACGGTCCTCAAGGCTCCCCAACAGTTCAGGTTTTAGAGATATCCAATGCTGAGCACAGGTAGTTAAATCAAATTGACTGAGGTTCTAATTAAGTCACCTGTGCTCAACCATCAGAGCCGGCCCTAGCCAATTTGGTGCCCTAGGCAAAATTTTGACTGGTGCCCACTAGCATATGATCCCACCACCAATCTTATTGTTTATACGCGGACGCCATAAATATCACATTTTTTTTTATAACTTTTTATTGTTAAAGAAACATGCTAAAGCACAAATTATAATATAAGTACACTGGTACCAATCATATGTGTATATATATGTATTTATATAGATGTATCTATATGTTTCCATATATATATATATATTTATTACACACCGTGTAATAAGAGAATTTTATATATATATATATATATATATATATACACACACACCTATATGTATACAGTATATATATTTAGTATATACAGTATATTTATATTATATATACACATACATATCTTAAAAAAATTATCTACATGCCGCTGGTTGAGGCTTTGATGATGCCCCCACAGGTCAAAGCTCCGGGTGGGGCTCCCACTATCAGCCCCCTCTGACCGGGGTACCGACTATCAGCCCGCTCTGACTCCCCCCTCTGACCGGGGCTCCGATTATCATCCCGCTCTGACCGGGGTTCCCACTATTAGCCCCGCTGACCAAGGCTCTTTACCCTTCACATGCTGGCCGGAGCTCCCGCTAAAGGCTCCCTCTTGGCTTCCTGACATCTGCCCCCCCCCCCCCCCATATGAATTACTTACCTGACAAAGCTCCGGTGGACTCTTGTGGCTGGATCCTCTCTGCTGAAACACCTGTCCCACGCCGTCGCCGATGCACGCAGCTGCACTGCAAAACCTCCTGCTGCTGCGCCCGCGCGGACACCAGGAGGCTGATTTGCCTAACCCGGCCCTTCTATGCAGAAGCTCGTTCTGACTAAGGGCCGGGCGGATGCGGATCCCGGTCACATGACCGGCCTGGCCATCCGTTGCGCTGCCCGATCGGAGAGCTCCGATCGTGGCAGCGCGCTGGGGGTGAGAGCGGGTAGCTGTGCCGGCTCCGGGGTGGGTGGGAGCAGCGGCTAGCAGCAGGCGGCGGGGGGCGGGGACAGACAGGCAGAGTTCAGCCGTGGAATGCCTCTAGCATTCTAAGTCGCCCCTAGGCATTTGCTTATAATGCCTATGCCTAGGGCCGGCTCTGTCAACCATGGATATCTCTAAAACCTGACCTGTTCGGGAGCCTTGAGTTCCGCATTTGGGAACCTCTACTGTAAACAAATAACAAGCTTCACAAAAGAGAATAAAAAAATCTTGTTAAACCATCCCGGTGACCATCCCCACTGCTAACTAATATATTTTTTTATAAGACTTTCATGGTGGAAATACATTTAATTGTTTGTGAATGTATAGTTGAAATGGGATGCAGTCCTCTCAGCAATCATAATTTTGACATTGTTGAAATGTTGCCACCTCCAGAATGTCGACCTTCTGCGTGGATCAGAGGGTTAGAGTTAGGCGCAGGTGCTATAGGAAGGGGGGGAGGTTAGGCGTTAGCGATACCGCAGGAACAGCCGGAAATCACAGTCAGCTGATCAGAAGACACTACTAGAGCCATTAGCCCACCAAACCAGCTAAGTTACCACTAGACCACTGGGCATGTTTTGTTGACATTCTAATTTAGTCGACATTCCATCAGTGTCAACAATATATAGAGAGCCTGTTGAAACGTAATGACCTCTGTGGTTTAAGTGCACAACACAAAACCATTTTAAAGTTTTCACATTAAGGTCTGCGGGCAAACAAAACTGTAGCTGGCTAATATCAAAGTCAGTAATTAGCGCATAGCGGGAACAGACAAACGGAACAATGGCTGATATCACGTATTCTATTAAAAAAAAAATGGGCTAAAAATGTCTTAGCGGTAAATTTAGGAAGAGGCGCTTTTCGAAAAATGAACTATAATATTAAATATAAAACTATTGTATGTAATATTATTTGCGCCATTTACTCCAGTGGCTGAAATTTCATTTTAATTAAAAGTATTTTCAGCCTCAAACACGTTCGCTCTTTATGTGACCAACCATGATGTCTGTGTTGTATTTGTGCTTTAATATTGTCGCTCTTTGTGCCTATTTATATAAGAGAGATGCATGTTTCTTTTTTAAATCTTTAAATGCAGGTTGCTGTTACTATTAATTCCATTACAGGCGCTATGCATTCCTCCAACTCCTGCACACTGGCTGATGTGGCTAATACTTTGATTATTAGGCTTCATGGTATAATTGTAGGATTTCTAAAGGTAACTTTAGCATCTATACAGAATGTTACACATTAATCCTGAAACTGTGTTCTACATTTTACTTACTGTCCATTGTACATGTATCGCCAATTAATAATTAGACCAATATGCACTTTTTTAACTTCATTGAGATATAGAACAACCCAGTGCTTATTTCATTAAATACACTTTGCTATGTTTCAATATATGACAACAGTGTTTGCTTAAGTTTTCATATGGTGGAACATATGCATTGCAATCTGTTTATGGTGTCACATGGTCTCTTGTACTAAATCACTATAAGGAGGGGGCTGGGGAGGGGTTAGTGTGAGACCCAAACTAATTTTTGCTATTCCGGTACAGTGTGTATTAAAATAAATCTCATGTACATTCCCAGCTGCATCTACTGAATATTTTGCTGAGGTCTAAGGTTATCGGAATTATCCATTATACCCCTTAGATTCAGGTGTTAGGAACTGTGGAATAGCAAAAGTTACTGTATGACGATTGGGGGGAGAGATTCTGACAAGGTAAGTTTCTCAGCATCTAATGCATGTTCTGATAGGACAATCATTATATATATATATATATATATATATATATGACATAAATGACAACTGTGTGGCCCTCAACCCTAAATTGAAAGGGGAAAAACAGTGTGGGTGGCTCCCCGCAAAAACTGCAACCAGCACTGGACTGTGACATCCTGACCTGGACACACTATGCCTGTGGAACCTGCAGCGTGGCCAGGGCCGGCTCCAGGGGTAGCTGAGCCCTGTGCCTACATTTGTATCTAGCGACTAATTACCATAGGCCATGCCCCTAAGTGACGTTACTTGGGGGCATGCCCACATGGCACGCCTCCCGTGTAACGTCAGGCTGGGGGAGAGCCCATCACTAGCTGGGCATCCCCCAGCCCTCTCCTGGCACTGAATGGATGCCGCGCGCAGCTTTCATTCCGTTACTCCGGGGTCCGGCACAGCTACGGCGGTGGGGGTGCCCAACCTCCCGACCAGACCACCCGCGGGACACTTCAGCCCATGGGTGGAACAGTGGGACAGTGATGTCCCGCTGAAATCGGGATGTTGGGAGGGTGCGCCCTCTATGGTGTGGCGCCCCTGTTCGACCGCACAGGTCGAACACCCCAAGAGCCAGCCCTGAGCATGATAGCCCCCACCACCACCTCCACCCAAGAGCAAAATACCATTAGACCTCTCCCCTGAATTCCACAAACAGGGTTCTCCCACCCTCTTTTTCTGTTGCATAGGGACCCTAGAATGACCCCATGGCATGATATACTGTTTATCTTTATGAAGCAGTAAAAAAAAAAGTGGAGAATAGCGCCAGTGGAGAATTTGTCCATTGCAACCAATCAGCTTTCAGGTTGCATATATCAAGTACATTCTATAAAATGAATCGTAGAAGTTGATTGGTTGCCATGGGTAACTTCTCCACCGGCACTCTTCTCCACATTTTTCACTGCTTCATACATCTACCCCAATGTCACCAAATACAGGGGTCTAGTTACTAAGCAGTGTTAGGAGACAGAGTGAAAAGTGATAAGGTGCCAGCCAATCAGCTCCTAGCTGTCATTTTTCAAACACAACCTGTGAGATGGCAGTTAGGAGCTGATTGGCTGGCACCTTATCATTTTTCACTCTGTCTCCTAACACGGCTTAGTAAATAGACCCCACAATGTTTTAGCGGCCACTAGCTAGCAATGTTGTGGAGGGCTTGTGCATGGCGGGGGCCTCTTAGACCCAGAGAGCACACCACCACCCGTGTTGCTTCAACTGGAATGATGAAACCTGGAAAATTCAAGCCCAACAGAGTCCGTGGCTTTGCGCAGCCATGGTCTATGCTGAACTAACAGAGGAACCATTATCCCAAACCCACAGATGGTAATGGGTGAGAGGTGGGGTATAACTAACAAGACCTATCGGATTGAGTTGGACAGCAACACTGGTCCCCAGGAAAACAGTGTCAAAGGCAGATTCCCACCATGTGTTTTCTGGGAGCCAATCAGAGACAAGCAACGACCTCCCACCATCGATGGCAGGATACCCATCGAACATCAACGTCAAACCATCGAGGTTTGCAAAATGGTGATGTAGCGGCCCCATCCCTAGTGATAAGTAGATACGCATTGCCCCCATAGAAAAGATACAATTGATATTCACAGGCAATTTATTATTGGCTTATAGGTGTCTAGCACAGGAGAATGTACGGGCATAGATTTATGTTACACCTCTAAGCCACGAGCAAACACAGGGGTAGATGTATTAAGGGGCGATATGGGGGAGAAGTGGTATGAGCACTCGTTATGTGCGCTGATACCGATTCTCCCCCATGTCTTATTGAGGGGCCCAGTGTCAAATGATGTCCCTGTATAGCAGCGCCAGGGGTGTATCTAGGGGCCCGAGTACCCCTGGCAAAGTAATGGACTGGCGCCCCACATATTTTCTGTACAATTACACTCTGTACTTATAATGTCTTCCCAGCCAGCCCCCATGTTTCATCAGACAGCCCCCTTCAGTCACTCCTGCCCCCCCCCCCACATATCCAGCCCATAGATACCATCTTTTGTATTTGGCTGCGGTAGTGACCGCCTTCTCAGTGCAGTGATGCAGCGCACGTGACATCATGGCGTCACGCGCACCTTGTCTCAAAAAACAAAACTTAATTCATCGCATTGTACCAGGCAGCCACCGGCAAGCACCAGCGGCTGCCTGACCCTAGACATCTAGGAGCCAGGGACGTACCCGGGACTCCAGTGCTGGCAGTCCCGTCTTGATTCACACCGCCGGACAGCACCCATCCTCGGTCAGCGTCCCTGGCGAGTGCCATCCCGGCCACGGGATAGATGCGCCGCTGAGCAGCGCCGATAAGCTGGGCAATGTATGAATGGTCAGTGGCACTGATCGTTCTGACAGTTGCAGCTATCACCCCACAGCAGGCGAAGCAGGAAGAGTTATGGCAGCACGATCAGTGCTGCTATAAAACATCTCCCCCACAATGAGTTGTGGCTGCTGTCCCTGCCTGCTCCCGGGTATATTCTCTGTCCCTTCTCCCTAAGACCCCCCCCCCCCCCCCCAAGCTATTGTATCATCAGGAAGGGAAAGCTGTAGGGGAAGCTACTGCACAGTGATTATTTGGAAGGGAAAGCAAACAATGGCAACTCAACTGAATTGGTGAGGTCTGCAGTCACATTTACTATTATCATCATAGCGAGCAGGTAAAGTCCCGAATCAAGATTATTTTTAGACATATATCTGTAAATGTTTATATTTGACAAATACAAAAGGGAAAATTGGCTGAGACTTATTAAAGAGTGATCTTTTAGCAAAATGCCATTAGTGTACTGATAAGTAGCTGCAATGCACTTCCCTTGTGTATGTACAAGTGGAAATAACAAATTACAAACTATAACATGCCCTGGGGATTAACTATTTTTTTGAAAGCCTTTATTGGCTGAAACTATATTAGTAGAATGTTGTGTGGGTATAAAACCAAACGTCCTGACTGACTCAGCAACACCCAGACCAAACCCCTGGACCTTGAATCATGAAAATAGGGCAGTATATTCCTTCCATGACATAGGTGCCCACTATGAAGGGATTTTTTTTTAAATTCAACTCCTAAGGGGGTGAAAAGGGCTAAACTGTTTCCTCCCCCTGTGCCATGTCCTGCCTGACTGTCTCATCGTGGTTGCAGCACAGTTCATATTCAAACACCAACTGTCACCCCAAGTGCTGCCAAACATCCCTGGCAGTTGGTGTGGCTCCCCTGCTTGTATAGTGAGGTAAGGGAATGTGTTACTACAGAGGTGAGGGAGGGGAATGTGTTACTACATAGATGAGGAAGGGGAATGTCAAATATGTTACTAAAGGTGAAGGAAGGGAATGTGTTACTACAGAGGAGAGGGAGGGGAATGTGTTACTACAGAGGAGAGGGAGGGGAATGTGTTACTACAGGGGTGAGTGGGGTTAATGTGTTACTACAGAGTTGAGGGAGGGAAATAAGTTACTACAGGTGTGAGTGAGGGTAATGTGTTACTACAGAGGTGAGGGAGGGATTGTATTTCTACACAGGTGAGGGAGGGGAATGTCGAATGTGTTACAACACGGGCGAGGGAGGGAAATGTGTTACTACAGAGGTGAGGGAAGGTAATGTCTTACTATAGCAGTGATACCTAATTCTACCCTTACACATGCGGTAACAGCAGAGTCCGCATATTTTAGGGGCAGAGATGCCCCAAAGTGGTTCTTCGTCACTACCGTATTTACCATAGATGGAAAATAACAAGGAATGTAGACCACTTTGTATATGATGCCCGACATTTGTTTATTTTTTTAGGTTGGCCAAAAACATCGATGTTTGAAGACATTGCTTTAGCGAGTAAAGATTTCCTTATAGACGGCATTTTTATTCATTCCTGGTCCTCTTGCATTAGCATGTCCTGCTCATCAGATGGCAAAATATTAACTTGCTAAAAAAAAAAAGTTTTGTTGTACTTTTTAGTTTAATATGATTTTATTCAGTTTCTCTCTGTGTTGATTTGGCGGTTTATTTTCTGTTCAGGCTTCCGCTATTTCTTTACTTGTGTAACAATGTATGTGATTGTTTAATACTTCTTTTTTCACCACCTGGTTCCCTCTCACACCCTATTTCCTCCTCTATCTCCTCCACGCTGCTTATGGCTTTGTTTCACTTTTGTTCCTCTATCTGTAAAAATAACAATAATAATAATTATGTTTTACTGATGTAGCATGGCGTTAATCCACCCTGTGCAAGCCCCAATTAATGTAAGCGTTAATAGCGGCAACGTTGTGTCTCTGGGGGCGCGAGGGAGGGGTGCATACTTCCGACTCAGGGACAGACCTTTTACCCAATTATCTAATAGATATATATATACAGTTGGTCGTGCCCTGAATTTTCTCTGCAGATTTTATTTATTGCTCCCAATCACTGACTATAGAGATAGAAGTAGTCACTTTGGTGTCACAGGAACATAACACTGTGCTCTGGCCCCTGTGAACTGCCTGTTATCACTGTCCTGGGCAGATAACCATCTAGTGATAGCTGATGTCCTCTCATAGATCCACCAGCAGCCTGTACACTTCCTCTCCGTAACCTCCACCCTCTGCTACTACTGAGTGAGGTCAGTGGCTGTCCTGGCTGCTTCTGGCGTCCCTGGGTCTGAGTGTGGCTGGCTCACAGGAGCCAGGTCCTTCTGGACTTCAGCCCAGCACATTGAGTAAGGGGGGGGGGGAGGGAATCCCTCTGTTATGTTGTGGATGTCAATCAATACTAAAACATAGTAGAAACATAGAATTTGACGGCAGATAAGAACCACTTGGCCCATCTAGTCTGCCCCATTTTTAAATATATTATTACCTCAACCCTTACTGATCCTTCCTTCGTCTGAAGGATATCCTTAAGTCTATCCCATGCATGTTTAAATTGCTCTACTGTCATCATCGTACGATTTCCCTTGAACTCTCCCCGGGAGCTCCCCAGCAGTCGTGGTCATGATTTGGTCTAAAAAGCTGCCAATTTGAATCACGATTTCACGATCTATCGTGCAATGGGTGTAGTAGGTGGCCCGGCAAGGGTGAAGATCCCGATCGTCCCTAAGGTAAGTATCGCTAACCTAATTCTACCCCCTAACCGTCCCTTAGAGGTGCCTAACCCTAACCTTCCCCCCAAGTGCCTAAACCTAACCTCCCCTTCCCCGATGCCTAAACCTAAGTCCCCCGGGGGGGTGCCTGACCCTAACCTCCCCCCGGGGGTGCCTAACCCCCCCTTGCCCTAGCCTAAACCTAACCCTCCCACGCGGCTGTCCGCGCCCAGCTTACCTTTGTTCGGTATGCTGGGCGTCGGTCTTCCGGCGTATGGTTAATGACAGGCGTCGAGTCAATGGACCAGGTGCGGTGCCATGGCAGGAGGACTGTCTGAGATAACTGACTAAAGTGGACATTTGGTATTAATCTAAAACGTTGTTTAAAAGAAAAGGTTTTGGTGTATGAACTGTGGGCCTGATTCAGAGCCGGACGCTCTGAACGAGTGCCCGCTCTGAATCAGGGCATTTTTGGTTTTTTTTGCGAAGCGGCCTCTTGGATGCTCGCATAGCTGTGGGTTACCACCCACAGCTTATGCGAGCATCCATGATGATGGTCGCGATGGTCAAGACCATCGCGACCATCGGGCTTGCGACGACACCCTTGCGGTAGGGTCTCGTTGACCGCAAGCCCTGGAGTGATTTTGGCTCTATCAGAGCCAAAATCACTCCCACTGACATCACTAGTGATGTCAGTGGGGCCGGACCCAGACGGGAATGCTTCTGTCACTCACCATCGACAGCACGCCCCCTTTGGTGCGAGACCCATAACGATGGCTTCCCCATCGTTATTCGGGTCTCGCGCATGCGCACGACGGAGGCGCCTCCGTCGTGCGCATTTGGGCAACATCGACCCGCTTGCGAGCGCTCAGCACTCGCGAGCGGGTCTGAATCAGGCCCTGTGTCTCTACTTACCAAAATCTCCTCAGACAGTCCACTCACTTCTGCCGCCTCCTCTTCTACCTCTCGCTTGCCATCAAGGTTACAGACTGGCATTGTGGCTCCTGATCACTGATGAAGGTCATCATGTTGTAGTACCACAGCATTGGATGATAGAGGTCGTCGGTGCCTGCTCCGGACCGCTTGGAATCGTCCACTTTCTTCCGTTCTTTGATGTACACCGTGCGAAAATTCTGGATTTTCTGACGGACTGTTTTGAGGGTAGCATCCAAAACAACTTTTTGGTGGACCCCAACAACTCCTCCAACGCTGCCAATTTTTGGGACTTATTGTGGTATTGTCTACAGCTTATCCGCTATAGACATTCTTTGGACTGCAGGATCTCCAGGAATCCAGTGACAAATTAATGCTCGCTATCCATAGACATTCCTAGGAAGGGGAAAAATATGGACATATACAGTTTTAGCAATAATTGTAAATAGTTTTGTGATTTAAAAAAAATTTTTTATTATTTTTAGGTAAATTTTTAAGAGTTTGTTCATGTTATGGTGTTTTAATATGGTTTTTACAGGATTTGAATATGTTTGTTATGGTGTTTTAATTTTTTTTTACAGGATTTTAATATGTTTGTTATGGTGTTGTAATATATTTGTTATGGTGTTTTAATATGTTTGTGGTGTTTTCATATTTTCTAGGTATTTAATAGGTGGCTGTGACATTGGTGGGCAGTGGGTGGCTCACCGCATGCCTCATATAAGCGGGTGGTGTCTGGGTCATGCAATTATAGGGGGACAGTGGGTGGCTCACATTGGTGGTTAGGTGGGTGGCTCACATTGGGGGACAGGGTGTATAATGCATGTCCCAGCCACCGCACACCTCATATAAGTGGACGGTGGCTGGGTCATGCATTTATAGGGGGACAGTGGGTGGCTCACATTGGGGGACAGGGTGTATAATGCATGACCCAGTACTCCACGCCTCATATAAGCGGGCAGTGGCTGGGTCATGCATTTATAGGAGGACAGTGGCTGGCTCACATTGGTATGTAGGTGGGTGGCTCACATTGGGGGACAGGGTGTATAATGCATGACCCAGCCACCGCATGCCTCATATAAGCGGGCGGTGGCTGGGTCATGCATTTATAGGGGAACAGTGGGTGGCTCACATTGGTGGGCAGTGGTTGTGCATCAATGCAGCAGCAATATACCAAACAAATAATGTCAAGACTTGAGTTTGCAGGCTCTCAAATCGCATCCTTCCTTCTTCAAACCACGATGCTGCACAAGATGGCGATTGGGCGTGTACAGGATCCTGTCAGTCAAATTACGCAACGTACGATGGATCATAATAAGTACTCACGATTGGCACTACATCGTGTCCCAGATTGGCAAATCTGCCCTACAGCACGGCAGATCTGAAGATGCGATGTACGACCAGCGGGTACGCGCATCGGCAACAGCATCGTGGATGGAAACTTACGATTTGGGCATATTTTACGCGATTCGTCGGAATCGGGCAAATCATGTAAAAAATCACCAAGTGTGTAGGCACCTTTAGCCTCTACCACCTCTGATGGGAGGCAATCTGGACAATATGCAGCACTCGTTATTCCTAAAGAAGCACAAGACAAGACCCCTCTATAGAACCTTCTCCACCCATGTAGCTAAACATACCTGAAGTAGAGCCACATTTTAGCTGCACCTTACAGCCCAGTATTACAATCCATCAGGGTTGGACTGGCCCACAGGGGTACATGGTAAATCCCCGGTGGGCCCCATTGCCTGAGGGCCCCAGCCCTCCTCTAATGCCAGCTTCCAGACCGTGCAGTAAAATGATACATTGTTACTCTTTTTGAGGGTCAGTTACATGGGAGAGCAGGACCAAGGATGAACATGGGGGCTGGGTTTGTTTCTATAGAAATTACACAAAGATCCGCCCACCTGTCAATCAAAATTAGTTGTTGGATTAACAGAGCTAATGTTTTCTTTTGTGAAAATAACATTTAAAATGTAGCAGGGTTTTTTTTTGTTTAGTTTTTTTTTACAATGATGTATTTGGACTTCTCTAGACCTAATGCAGTTCTCATTGAGTTTTAGACACTGACTGGTGTGTATAGGGGTCCCCCATCATATTTACTGTACAGTGCATTAATGTGGTATATATATATATATATATATAGACAGGATCACCATCATGTACTTTATTATTATTAATATTATACATTTGTCATATTATACCGTATTCCCAGGACTATGGTGTATTTGCTACAGAGCACAATCTGGTGGATTATACTGTGTGAACTATCAGTATTTCCTATATATATTTATAAAGTGGCGCAGACCATGCACTGTAATATCTAGGTTGTCTGCAGGCTGGAGATGGCCATCGACCATTGATGGTTAATCACCAATAGTCAATGGTTTTGCCATCGATGGGAGAGAACAAATGGCTTCCCACATTGATGGCACAGAGCACAGCGATGGTTGTTATATTTTCTCCCTGGCACCGGGCCACGTAGCATAGCTCCATCCCCGATGCCCCCCGTGAAGCCCGCCCCCCCGACTGTGATTAATCTGCTGCCCCCTGAGACAGAGAGCAGGGCTGATTATCATTGTATAAAGTATATAATATTTAGGTGCTGCGACCATGTGTGCCTCATTTTCCGGTAATGCTTCTGCAACTTTATGCAAATACCCTTCCCTGGTGTGCAGCCATGCGCCTGCTTTGTGCAAGGACTGAGTCGCCCACTTTGGGCATCTTTAGACACTCAAAAATCATTGGTGTGCCTTTAGACACCACCATTGGTTGCAGCGTGGAAACTCGCACCAGCCCACTAGCGCACGGAGGGGGGTTTCCAAGTACCCAGAACCCCCCCCTGACCAACCAATATTTTTTTTTATTCAGAGATGGAGACAGCCTTGTCTCCATCTCTGCACCATCCCCGGGCCACCCACGATCGGCTGCGCGGCGCTGCCCGGCCAGGCCCCTGCCAGTTCAGATGTCAGCGCTTCGGCGTCAGGTGGTATGAAAGCCTGAATCAGCTGGCAGCTGAATCAGCAGTGGACGGGCTGTGCGCCATGCACACAGCCCTCCCAGAGGGAGCTTAGACTGAGGGAAGCATTGCCGGAGCCGGGCTTCACCATCCGGCTCATGGACGGAGGCGGGCACAGGAGCGGGGATTTGGGTAAGTGTTTTTTTTTTTGTTTCTGTATTTTTCATTGTATATGTAAGGGGCACTGCTGGGGGGAGGCACTACTGGAGGGCACTATATTGGGGGCACTTCAAGGGGGGACCACTAGTGGAGGCACTGGCACTGCTGGGGGTCACTGCTGGGGGGAGGCACTACTGGCTGCACTGGCACTGCTGGGGGGAGGCACTACTGGGGGCACTGGCACTGCTGGGGGGTACTATCTATTGGGCACTACTGGGGGCACTAAATAAGAGGCACTGCATAGGGGGGAATACTACTGGGGGTACAATATAAGTGGCACTGCATATGGGGGACCACTACTGGGGGCTCTGGCACTGCTGGGGGGGCACTACTGGGGGCTCTGGCACTGCTGGGGGGGCACTACTGGGGCACTATATAAGGGACACTGCATAGGGGGGACCACCACATAAGGCACTGCATAGGTGGGTCTACTACTGGGGGCAGTAAATAAGGGGCACTACATAGGGAGGACTACTACTGGGGACAGTATATAAGGGGCACTGCATAGGGAGAGAACTACTACTGGTGGCAGTATATAAATGGCACTACATAGGGAGGGGACTACTACTGGGGGCACTATATAAGGGGCACTACATAGGGAGGACTATTACTGGGGGCCTCTGTCACGCGCACCTACTTATATATATATGTGTGTGTGTGTAGACATCTATAATGGAAACCCCTCCCTGAGAATCCTGCGTTTGCCCCTGCAGCCCCATGCTAAATGCAGATTCTCTGTCTGAGTATGGCCTCCAATGTGAGCGAATAAGCATCTGTGTACGGAACCACTGCAGTGACACGCCCGCGACACTCATAACACGCCCATGAGACCATCTCCGTGCATCTGAATGGCCACCTCCCGGTCCCTCACAGGAACGCCCAGCACGTTTCCAATATATTTCTGATGCCATGTGTATCAACAGCAACTGCACCTCTGTGCGTACACACCATGGGACTCGGGGCCTGATTCAGCAAGGATCGCTATTCTGCTTATACGCACGCAGCGCAGTTTCTCACATAATTAGACATAAAGACGCCCACTTCCCCTTATTCACATCCGTATACTTTGACAGCATACTGTAGCTAAACAATCAGTAACACTGAATAACATCGGACAGACCTCCCTCAGGAATTGCTTACTTTAGCGCATGCTATAAGGCCATCTGGTATCGCAGTGGCTAATTTATGCCCATGCAACGGCGCTGAAGCACACTGACACCTGCGTTCGCCGGACCACCCCCCACAAACGGCGCTTCCTGTCAATCACTGTGACCTGGGTGTGCGTAGCCTCTGCATCACAGTACCCACTGCAGCAGATTAATCCACTGATTGCATGCGTGTAAGCAGCTGCATTCCCTACTGCATCCCTTCCATGCATGCGCAGTAGCATCACATTTCTCAATTCCATGAACATCGGTATTGCAATGGAATCAGTATGATTTACCGCCAACAGCGGCCGCCCGACAGAGGAGGACATCCTGATCGTGTAGAGAGGTAAGTATAACTAATCTAATCCCCCCCCCTAACCCTAACCCTCCTTTAGGGTGCCTAACCCTAACCTCCCCCCCAGTGCCTAACCTTAATCCCCCCTCTAAGTGCCTAAACCTAACCCCCCCCCTTCCCCGCTTCCTAAACCTAAGTCTCCCGGCGGGGTGCCTAACCCTAACATCCCCTAGCCTAACCCTCCTGGGGGGTGCGCCTAACCCTAAGTCCCCCCCAAGAGTCCTGACCCTAACCCTCCCCCGCAGCTGTCCGCACCTGGCGCACGGCTTACCTTCGATCGGCATGCCGGGCTCCCGGCGTAGATAAAATGACAGGCGTCGAGATTTTGACGCCTGTCATTTAACCCTTGCCGGGATTAGACAGTCGGGAAGCCGGCGGTCGGGGTTCCCTCTCTCGGCTTCCCATTGCAAGTGACTCGGAATCAGGCTCTTAGTGTCTGCTTCAGAGTCGCTCACAAAATTGTCCGCATCTGCCACAGCATTGCGTGCTCAAAAATATCTACGTATTACCGCCAATGTTCAGAGTCAGCTCTGTCTATGTGGTTTCACCGACCCTGTACATAGGAATGTGAAAGCAGCCATCTTTGCATACATTCACATGTGCATAGCTCAATATTCCATGTACACCACCATGGCAAAATTGTGCTACATGCAAACGCACCATTGCTGGCCTTGGATGCATGCGCGGTGTGAAAAATTGCAGATAAGGCCGCTTTGCGTGTGCTTCTGAATGAGAGCCTGCCGTATCAAATGTGCAATACTTTCTCCTTAGACATAGATATACAATGAGAACAAATAAGGCATCTTTTCCATGCTCAATTACGGTTGATGCTAATTTTTGTTGTGTTTGTCATCCTGAAGCCACACTTCCCTATAAAGTAATATGAAGCCACACTCTCCTATAAAGTAATATGAAGTCACACTCTCCTATAAAGTAATATGAAGCCACACTCTCCTATAAAGTAATATGAAGCCACACTTTCCTATAAAGTAATATGAAGCCACACTTTCCTATAAAGTAATATGAAGCCACACTTTCCTATAAAGTAATATGAAGCCACACTTTCCTATAAAGTAATATGAAGCCACACTTTCCTTTAAAGTAATATGAAGCCACACTTTCCTATAAAGTAATATAAAGCCACACTTTCCTATAAAGTAATATGAAGCCACACTTTCCTATAAAGTAATATGAAGCCACACTTTCCTGTAAAGTAATATAAAGCCACACTTACTTACGCTTGGGGTTTCAGAACTACCAAACACTGAACATGTGCGGAATCTTGGTGTTGTCCTGGATGGTGGCTTCTGACACTTAAACATCAGTTATCAGCCACAGTTACATCCTCATTCTTTCATCTGAGGAACATAGCCAGGATCAAGCACTTAATTCCCTCAGAAGATTTGCCTAAAGTCATACATGCATTTGTATCATCATGCTTAGACTACTGCAATGCCATCTACCTGGGGCTCCCAGCGAGCGAATTACACTGCTTGCAGCTGATACAAAATGCAGCTGCCAGACTATTACCTAACCAGCCCCGTTCCAGCCACATAACACCTGTTCTTTCCTTCTTTCGCTGGCTGCCTGTATGATTGATAATTATTTCAAGATTGACTTTCAAAGCCCTACATAACCAGGGCCCAAGGTACCTGAAGCAGCTTCCGATTCCTTACTGCCCCGCTCGCTTACTGTGATCTGTAGATGAAGGACTATTATTAACAGTACATAGAATATCCCTGAATTTATCTGGGGGGTCAAACTTTTAGCTTTGTGGCTCTGACCCCACGGAACTCGCTTCCCCACACAGTTCGGGAAGCCTCCACTCTAGAATCCTTCAAAAACAGCCTCAAGACTCACCTGTTCACCCACGCATTTCACTAATGGCCCTTCACTAATGTTTCTCTTTGCTGTTAAGATTATTTCGTATTTTGTGGTTTTAAATGCAAATGTAAAGCACTTTGAGTCCTACAAGCAGAAAAGTGCTATATAAATAATAATAATGTCTAAAACTCAAGATAATATAAGGATAATAGTGTTCATCAAAAATTGCACCTGCTTCTCTCAGCGGAAGCTAATCAATAATATTTATGGAGTTAAAATGTCATCATAAACTAGCATCATAAAATAATATTACTAAACAGCAATAAACTGTATTGATAACCGAAAGTATCAGCAGAATATCATTGATTATGCTCACACCAATAAAGGAATATGTTACTACAAGAAATAATTAGAACTTGCATAGTAATTAATAGCAGTTGTGTACAGACATCTGGCTTCAATTTATATTCTAGCTGAAATGTTAGTTCCGCAGTAAAAAATAATGACAAGTCTTTGAATAGCTAATAATTGGCAGCTGGAATGTTAGTTGCTCAGAGAAAGATGGTAAAAAATTGTAACAGTCTTTTGGTTACTTATGTGGCAGGTTAAATCCAATCGTCAGTATGCAACACTGTATCAAACGGGCTGTGAGCTGGGGATGCAGTCAGGAAGCCGATGGTCGCAACGCCGTCCGCCAGGTTCCTGACTGTCAAATCCCAGCAAGGTACAAATGACAGGCGTCCAAAATCCCGACTGTCATTAGACCTACGCCGGGAGCCCGACGCCCGGCATACCGATCGCTCTGTGCGGAGAGCTGCTGGGGGGAGGGTTAGGTTAGGGGCTCCCGGGGGGGCCTTAGGGTTAGGCACCCCCCCCCCCCCCCCGGTTAGGCTAGGGGAACGGGGGGTTAGGGTTAGGGGGTAGAAAGGGTTAGTTGTACTTACCTTCTTCAGCTTCGGGATCTTCACCCCTGCCGAGCTTCCGCTGACGGCCGGCGATATATTACACTGATTCCGTGAGCTAGAATACACAAGCTAAAAGTTGTAAAGCAGGTTGTATCAAGCAGGTTAGATTTTACAAGTCAAATTTAAAAAATGGACAACCATAGAGTATGGAGTATTCTAATAATGCACTCAAATCAGTTGTTCAATAAGAATTATAGATGTAATATTTATTAAAACATATTGACACAGTGTAACAAAATTTTACAAGTCAAGCTGTAACAAGCAGGCTATGCAGGGAGAGTTAAGGGGCCTATCCATTAGATTACTTTTTGAACAATCCGACCAAAACCAGGAGGTTTTGGTTGGATTGTTCAGAAAGTCGTGTAATGGATAGCTGGCAAGGACCAGCGATGCGCGTACACGCTGGGTCCATGCCGACCCCGACTATCTGTGGAACATGCTGGTCAACCTGACGACGATTGTCAGGTTCCACATGTTCGCAGATAGGAGGTTGGTCTCCTGCACTGAAAGACGTTCAGTGAACGCCATTCAGTGCGGGCACCACACCCGGTGACCTGAAGAACTGAATACTAGACATTCAGTTTTTCAGGTCACCTAATGGATAGCCTTTAGGCTTGAAGTAGAAGCATGCCTTTTTTGTATATGTCACTCCATCCCTTATTGCTTACCCAACTTCTCTTTAAATCCAGAGTAGTGACTGGATAAGTACTGTCCTTTAAATATTATGGACAGGTCCAGTTCAGAGGTTACTTCCTCGCGGAGATATAGAGCAAGTCCTAGATTAAGATATAATTGTCCGTCTCTCTCTCCTAGAGGTATGCTGTAAACTCCGGGATCCACGCTCTTAACCTGCCACATAAGTAACCAAAAGACTGTTAAAAAAAAAAAATTAAAACACCCTAAAAACAACATGTCATTTTTGGGGCAAAAAATAAAAAAGTGCTGGAAAACAGGTAATAAATAGGGGGCCTGGTATTTTGGGGGGCTGTATGTTTGAGACAGGTGTTTTTAAGATTGCAGGAGGCTGTATTAGAGACACCAAAATATACTAGTACCCATTTACATATACCCCAAATTTAACTACGGTACTTATAAAGAAATGTTTTTTTTTTCTGAAAAATATAATTTTTCCACACTTTTACTAATATGCATAGAACAACCTTTTTACTCAAAATAACTTCACTAAATACTTTTATTAGGACTATTAATACTCTTCTATAATGATCCCCAGGCTCAATTAGATATTTTATAGGGTACAGACTGTTTTCCCCATAAAAACCTGCACTTTTTGCTAGATCCGCTTTGCACTACATCCGCCTATCCACGTTCTCACTTGTTTTACAATTGAATAATGTGAAAAGTGGGGACGCGCATGGCGAAAACACAGCGGCCAAACAGGCGAATGAGGCGAAAACGTACCGCGTATTGCCGGCCGAGACATTTTGCCTCTAATTAAATCTGGCCCTTTCTCTGAACTACTAACATTCCAGCTGCTAATTATTAGCTATTCATAGTCTGTGGCAAATCGCCATCATTTTATACTGAGGAACTAACATTTCAGCTGAAATATAAATTGAAGTCAGATGTCTGTACACAACTGCTATTAATTACTATGCAAGTTCTAATTATTTCTTGTAGTAACATCTTCCTTTATTAGTGTAAGTTTGATCAATGATATTCTGCTGATACTTTCGGTTATCAATACAGTTTAGTGCTGTTTATTAATGTTATTTTATGATGCTAGTTTATGATGACATTTTAACTCCATAAATATTATTGATTAGCTTCCGCTGAGAGAAGCAGGTGCAATTTTTGCTGAACACTATTATCCTTATATTATCTTATATTTTTCTTTGAATGTGTTGTGATTTATCTTATGTGTTACATAAATAATATAACTGACTAGCTCCCCATTTCTTGTGATTAATTTGTTCTTTTTGGGGTATCCTGTGCTCCCCCTATGTGTGGTGGAGTCTGTCAGTTATTAACAATTTATACAGATTGCAAAACAGGTTAGCGCCTGTATTTTGTGTTTTATGGTTTAGTAAATATGGCCCATTGTCTTAGACTGTGTAGAATATACTGCATTTTAGAATTGCAAGGTCAGGACAGCATCAGTACAGCTGCAGCAATGCTCTACTACAGCAACTGAAAATGTAGCAATTTGATTTTGTGGTGTACCATAATTCATATTAATTTATATTTCTAGCCCTTATGCCCACTGGCTAGTAATGGCTGAAATGGATAAATAAATAATAATTTACTGTACGTATATCTAGTGTGCACAGTATTCCCGTCTCAGGCTGGAAGGGAAGTATTTAGATTGCATCACAAATAAGTTTGGCAACAATAGAATATTTTTATCCCCATGTTTGCTCTAGACAAACTGAACTTATTCAAGTATTACTACACTGTAACCACTTCTAGAGGCCATGTACACAGCAATGAGGTAACCGTGCTGCCAACTGACACATGAATATCTTCAGCATCTACAATTAAGCATTTTTTTGTACTTCACATATAGAAGATAATAGCAAAAATAACTAAAATGTTGAATGCAGTTCAAAAGAGTCTCTAAATACTGTGAATATATATATATATATATATATATAATTCTGTAAGGTCTGTCCCATATCAAGCATCGTGCATTCTGCGGGAGCCAGGAGGAGCACCCCAACAGCTCCTACTGCTTGGGAGATGGGACAGACCTAGCCTAGGAGGTGGATCCGAGGTAATGGAGGGGGCCGAGGCCGTATGAAGCCGTGGACAGACTGAGGTGACCCGGCACATTTTACATATATATTGTCACTTCTAACACATAAAATGCAAATGTAGTCAAATTGCAAAATAGTCAAACAACAAATCAAATGTTAACACATATAACACAATGTCCCTTGTGCAATTAATGATTTAAAAAAATCCCAGTATGTAAAACGTCCAGCACCTTCTCCACTGTCCGAGTGCTGCTCTCCACCTTAGCCTTTCCTCAAGGGCCGATTCTGTATACAAATTAGAAGGACCGGGAGGCGCACAATAGTGAAGTATGTAAAAGACACATTTAATTAAGCAATATCAAGGCTCACATCGCATAACACTTGTCCGCGAAAGTGACCAAGCTCCTGTACACGGCAGCGCACAGGCATACCGCTTCCCCATGGTCCATGTAGTCTCATCGCTTCCAGAAGTCCAAGCCTTGCTTTTGGTGCTGACGACGTCAGTTCTGCCTACGTCACACCGATCAACACAGATGCGTTTTGTCACACCAGGACTTCATAAGTGGGCGTTTCCCATCACGGAACACAATGGGGTTTTTATATGATCCTCAGTCATGTTTTTAACTCTCTATTATCCGAGTCGTGGAGTAACAAATAATCTCTCATTATTATCATTGCACAAACACTAATACAATACAATTAAAATAATATACAAAGCGTAAATCAATGGGGATCCTCTAGGTATAGTGAGTAAAATAAAAATCACATAACCTTATATAAGAGCCTAAAGCTGGCCACACACTAGACCAACTTACATCCAACCAGCCAACTAGTTGATTGGTTGGAATGAAGATCTGGTAAGGGATGAAAGCAAATGACAATCAGCAATTTGCTCCCAGATGCCGAAAAAAGGGCAAAAACTGTTGTTTGAACAAATTGTTTAGATCAAACATTTAACAAACTTGTCTAATGACCATTTTCATCTGTTTTCTGGCATTTAGGAGCAAATTGCTGATCCCATACGTTACCAGATTTTCATTCCTACCAATCAACTATTTGGCTGGTTGGACAGATAATCTTTAGATGTGTGGCCAGCTTTACTGTCTAAGAAACACACTCTTAATATATTTATGTTAATTAAGTAATTAAGAAACACAACAGTAAATATGCCTATAGGTAAAATTTATCCAATTTATTAAAGATCAACACGACAAAAATACTCGACTTCATAATACATAAAAAATCTACACTTACAGGTAACCCCACTTATATTATATGCTGGTTTTATATAAAGGTGTATTATATCAAATATTTGTTAAAGACTAAATGAGGTCAAAACAAATCATATAGGGATTGTGCATATGACAACTATGTGGTTCAACCACAATTTGTGAATCCAGAAGGTTTCGCGGTTGACTAATTTCATTAAAACATCACCTTTCCTATCATCAGGGATTATATCAGAGGTTCCCAAATGTGGTCCTCAAGGCTCCTCAGCAGTGCAGGTTTTAGAGATATCTATGGTTGAGCACAGGTGGTTAAATCAAATTTACTGAGGTACTAATGAAGTCACCTGTGCTCAACCATGGATATCTCTAAAACCTGGACTGGATTATATGTTCAATTGTTTTAAAATCAAGATTCTGTACTGTGGAATTTTGACACTCAGCAAAATGTGGAGGGACACAATGATTTTTGATCTTATTTAGAATGTTTCTTATGTGCACTAATATACGCAATTTAATTTGTCTTTTTGTTTTCCTGACATTTTTCTTGCCACATTGGCATTCGATTAAGTATACTAGGAATGTTGTCTGGCAGTTCATCAAACTATTAATTTCATATGATTTAGAGTCACTGAATAGTTTCTTCTCTTTACTGCAAAATTGACACACTTTACAGTGATTACACAGACATTCCTTTTATCTTATTTAAACCCTCTCTAATGGATGGGGGAGGTGGTAGTACCTTCCCTAGAATTGGATCCAGGGTTCGCTCACCCCAGTGTTTTATCAAGACATTTGTTATTTCTCTCTCTTTGTTATTGCAAGTTGTAATAAATGGAGCAAAAAAAATCTTAATTCATAAGTGAATTCCACTTATCTTTATATTCTAAAAGTTGTTGTTTCGGAATCACTTCTGCTCTTTGTAGGCACTTATTAATGAATTCCTCAGGATAGCTCTTTGAATCGTGAGCTATAAAGTTTAACTTGTTCCTCAAAGGTCTCTGGGCCTGATTCAGAGCCGCTCGCTGTTTGCGAGCGCTCGCTCTGAATCAGGGCGGGGATTTATTTAATTTATTCTCCTGCCTGCTCGCTAAGCTGTGGGTGCCCACCCACGGCTTGTGCGAGCGGCCTGGAGATGGTCACAATTATCACGACCATCGGGCTTGCGACAAAACCCTGTGGTAGCCCAAGTGGACTTCCTGCTGTAATAGAGCAGGAAGTCCACTACTGACATCACTGGTGATGTCAGTAGGGCCGCCCACAAATGCCAGGCGTTCCTTAGGGAACGCCTGCGTTTGTGCAGCTACCCCTCTTACCCGCCTAGAAAACGGGATGTGCTGTCACTCACCATCGACAACCGTCCCGTTTTGTAACGAGCCCTGGAGTGACTGAACTTCAGTCGCTCGCTGGGGCTCACGCACACCGGAGGTGGCGCGTGCGCAGGGGGAAAACATGCGCTTGCAAGCGGGTCTGAATCAGGCCCTCTGTTCTAAGAACCTTAATAAAAAAACATGTTTATTGATAGTGTATTATATCTATTTTGATATTCAGTATTCTTAATGCTTAGAGTATGCATCTGCATTTCCCACCTTTTTCTGCTGTAGAACCACAGGTCTCAGCAAGGTAGCACATCTCATTATGTTTAAATAAGGATGTGCAGCCCCCAATTTTTCCTATGTATGTGTGTATTTAAGGTACACTTGAAGGTAAGACCCCCTTCTCCTGGGCTGACACTCCTCCTACCTTCCCCAGGTTATAGTAATTAGTATTGGTCCTTGCATTGCAGTACACACATGTAATGGACACTATTAGGGTAAGTCCTAGATACATTTATACAATGTGTCAGTATTAGGGATGTTAGGGACAATGTGTCAGTATTAGGGATGTTAGGGACAATGTGTCAGTATTAGGGATGTTAGGGACCCACCTGATGAGGTCACTGTGACGTGGTAGGTGGGCAAACATCTTTGGCCAAACATGTACTAAGAACCTTAATAGAAAACCATGTTAATTGATAGTGTATTATATATATTTTGATATTCAGTAGTCTTAGTGCATAGAGTGCGTATTTGCACTCCCCCCTTTTTTTCTCCTCAAAGGTCTCATCATGCACGCAATTGCATTGTTATCTAACTAACTGAGAATAGGGAATATCAGATTTCCATTACTGTGTAAATGGCTACTGTTCTAGTGGATATAACTATTAATGTCAATTGATTTAATATAGGTGTACTGTATGTGTCAATTTCATCCCCCAATTTCCACAATGATGTATCCAATAATAAATTGAGAAATTCAATTTTATATTTTTTGAAAATTGGAGGTGAATTTTAAGTTATATTCATTTATATTTAAATATATCGTAAATGCTTAAAACACTATTGGCTCCCTTCCCAAATTATTAGGACATCATCAATATTTCTCTTGAATAGTCTCATATTAGTAAAAAAGGGGTTAATAACAGGGTCTGAAATCAACTTACAGTACTTTCCCATTCACCTAGGTACAGATTAGCCAGGCTTGGTGCACAGTCGGTACCCATAGTGGTCCCACACTGCTGCATCATGTATTGGCCCTGGAACGTAAAAAAAAAAATGTTTTTTACAACATACGTTAAACTTTCTATTATAGATTTTCTATTTGGCTCTGTAATGTCAGGATCCTTGTTCAAATACCCTTCCACCATGTTAAATTCCCTCATCATGGGGAATACTGGTGTATAAAGCCTCAATGTCAATAATACACCAGTTATAGTTCTCGGACCAAATAACAATGTCCAAGATATCGGCACTTGAGTCAAATCTTTAATATATTAATCTAATCCTGAGACATATTTTTTCAAATAAATGTCAACAAATTCAGACAACCCAGATGTTGCTGAATTTATGTCACGGCTCGGGTAATTGGGATTGGTGAACCCAAACTGGGTTGATGAACAGAGACACCAGGACCAGTGGGTTGTTGGAATTTAGATGGTTTAATGTAATTCTTGGTCATACAGCTGAAGGAGGACTTTAATATGAGATGTAGAATAATGTACTCTATGCAGGGATGCGCAACAAAAGATACTGAATAAAACTTTAACACAAAAGTCTCTGGAGTACACGAGGTAACGTGTCAACAAGAACTGTAGACTTGGAACTGTAGAATTAGACGAGGAATATTAAAACTTGAAATAGAGTCCAGGCAGAGGTTTGCTGAATAAGAATTGGATACTTGAATGTGACTCCTGGGTGGAGTACGCTGGATTGGAGAGAACACTTGAATAGGAATCCGGGATGGAGTATGCTGGATTGGGTGAGCACTTTGAATAGGACTCCGGGATGGAGTTTGCTGTATTGGGTGAGCACTTTGAATAGGACTCCGGGATGGAGTGTGCTGGATTGGGTGAGCACTTTGAATAGGACTCCGGGATGGAGTGTGCTGGATTGGGTGAAGCACTTTGAATAGGACTCTGGGATGGAGTGTGCTGGACTGGAAGCAGGAGTACTCCCAACTGGAGTATACAGGAACTTGAGGCAGGCAAACTGGAAAGGAAACCAGCGGAGCTCAGGAACATAGGTCTTGCTGTAGAAAAGAGCACTATTGTACTGGCAATGAGACAGAGTCAGGGAAGGGCTTTTATACCCCTGGTCGGATGCTGATTGGCTGGAGCAACTGGAGAGTGCTGCTGACTGGATGGATCTGGGCCACCTGACTTGATCCAAGATGGCCGCGCCCATGATCCGGAGGTCTGACACACTGAAGTGCAGGAAGTGCATGGAAGTGTGGCTGGGACACCTAGGCAACAGCGGGGATGCAGGAAACCACCTTCAGGCATAGGCCCCACTCTGGATTCCACTGACAGGAGCGGCTGACGACTCAGCAAGGCGCAATGACATAAGAGCATGGAGAGATGCAGGGGTCTCAGCCGGAGGTCTCTAGCACGGTTTGTGACAATTTATGCGTGATAAGATTGGGTGACCTGGAGGGGGTCTATAAGCTGTTTATATATGTATAAAATAGAATACCGGTATCCTTGGGTGTTTATTTTAATAAATTGGATTAATTTTACCTATAGGCATATTTACTGTTGTGTTTCTTACTTAGCATAAATAAACTAATAAACTAAGTCTTAGAGAGCAAGACTCTTATATAAGGTTATGTGATTTTTATATTCCTCACTACACCTAGAGGATCCCCATCGATTTACACTTTGTATATTATTTTAATTGGATTGTATTAGTGTTTGTGCAATGAAAATAATAACAGATGATTTGTTAGTCCATAACCCGGATATTAGAGAGTTAAAAACGTGACTGAATATCATATAAAAACCCCATTGTGTTCCGTGATGGGAAACGCCCACTGATGAAGTCCTGGTGTGACAAAACGCGTCTGAGTTGGCCGGTGTGACGTAGGCAGAACTGATGTCATCGGCACCGAAAGCGAGGCTTGGACTGCTGGAAGCGATGAGACTACATGGACCTAGGGGAAGCAGTATGCCTGCGTGCTGCCGTGTACCAGAGCTTGGTCACTTTTACGGACAAGTGTTATCTGATGTGAGTCTTGATATTGCTTAATTAAAT